>JAGXOD010001383.1:2077500-2515000 GCA_020368025.1 Brachyhypopomus occidentalis
ATAAAGTTATTTCCTGTTGTCTTTATAAATCTGGACGTCTATGCAAGTTTCGAGATGACATGTTACTCTAACCAGCTTCTACATATTGGTAGGGCATTTGTACGTTCATATTGTGTACGAACTTTAATATATTGTGTAATATTTACACAGATTTTTTTATTGGTTTTTTTCCCGCCAAATCATGTTCGCAAGAAAATGTTACGTCCTCGTGCGTTCTGATTGGTCAATTTAATTGTGAACTTTTTATTGGTATAGAGCTTTCGTTACTTCACATTGATTGGATAATAACATAGTCGCTCCGTTTGTTGAACAGTGGACCCGGCAGTGAGGGTGGTTTTGCAGTTCTGCTAGCTAGCTAACTTGTTTTAGTTATAATTTACACCGCTCTTTGTGTTCGTGTTAATAAACTGTGAGCAGACAGGAACACACTCCGAAATCTTTTGCCTGTAGGCAACAGGGTGAAGAGCTAGTTGAAGGAAATGGCAGACTGGAACGCTTACTACCAGAAGGAAGATGATGAGGTTGAACAAGAAGAGGGAGAAGACTCTGCAGGTTCGCAAGCGTCGTGTGTTTTTACCTATAGCTATATATAACTCTTAAAAGGGGAAAACGAGTTCGAACTTGTTACAAACTTGCTCGATTCATTAATTACTTGTTGCTAATCCGTAGTACCTCAAATTAACATTTCAATAGGTGGTTATAAGAACAGTGGGCGCGACAGTTTGGTGTTCTTAGTGGATGCATCTAAAGAAATGTTCATCAAGGGTGAAGATGGGGAGCCCTCTAACTTTGACATGACTATGCAGGTATGCACAAGTCCGTGTGTTCAGAACTTAACGTCCCTGTTTGTATTAGTATTAGGAAACGTTTTAATCTGCAAACTTTTTGTCTGTCTTTCTGTTCTTTTAGTGTGTCCGCAGTGTATACACCAGTAAAATCATAAGTAGTGACAAAGACCTGGTTGCATTGGTGTTTTATGGGACTGAGCAGAGCAAAAATCCCAGAAACTCTTTCAAACATGTCTACATCTACCATGACCTGGACTGCCCTGGTGGGAGACATTTTCACATACCATACAGCATACATACACATGGTTAGTTTGTTCCTAAACAAGTGTTTCTGCTGTCTAAGGTGCCCGGCGGGTGCAAGATTTAGATAGTCTGCGGGATGAGAAAGGAGCACGGCTGGCAGCAGAGATCATGGGCAGTGGGGAGACGTCCCTTGGAGATGCTCTTTGGTGCTGCTCCAACTTATTCAGTGACATGAAGCTGCGTCTCTCTCACAAACGCCTCATGATTTTCACCTGTAGAGATGACCCTCACGGAGAGGATGGAGCACGGGACAGACAGGCTCGTACTAAGGCTGCTGACCTCAAAGAGACAGGTGGGACAAACGTACTAAGAGAAAAGATGGCAGATAGTATCTGTTGTTGAATTTGATCTTGGTTTGATTTGTATAACACACTTGCACACATTTTTTTTCCCCCGGCAGGAGTGGTTATAGATCTAATGCATCTTACAAAACCAGGAGGGTTTGATGTTTCCTATTTCTTCTGTGACATTGTAAGTCCCCCTGAGGACGAGAGTGAGCTTGGGCTGCAGCTGGAACCTTGTGGTAAACTTGAGGACCTAAAGAAGAGGGTGAGGGCTAAAGAGATGAAGAAGAGGGCTCAGAGCAGGTGAGGACTGTAAATGGAGACTTCACTGACCATTACATAAATTGTTTAAATGTGTTCTACTCTTCAGTCCACACATTTATACCTTTTGAAATTCCCCATCCTGTCATTGGGATCTTTGCCCAATTGTTTCTTTTGTAATTCTTGAAAAATAAGACGCTGATGATCTGGTTTTGCACTTCTTTATTTTAAGATTGACTTTCTCCCTGGGAGATGGGATGAACATAGCTGTGGGCGTATACGTACTGGCTAGGACAGCCACTAAACCTTCTGCTGTCAGGCTGTATAGTGAAACCAATGAACCTGTACGTACTAAGACCCGCCTGTTTCACACCCAAAATGGAAGCCTGCTACTGCCCAGTGATACAAAAAGAGCCCAGGTAACTGCTCAGATGTGTTTTATTATTGTTGTTATTATTTATTATAAATGAGAATATACAATGATTCATTTTTGTTTCTCTCTGTGTCCTGTAGGTTTATGGAAACAAGCAGATTGTGATGGAGAAGGGTGAGGTAGATGAAATCAAAAAGTTCAGTGATCCAGGCCTGGTCCTAATCGGGTTTAAGCCAATGAGTTGTTTGAAACTGCACCACCACATACGACCTGCACTCTTCATTTTTCCTGAAGAGGAGCAAGTCACGGGCAAGTCTTCATTAGTTGTGGCTCTGACAAGGATCAGTGTGAGGTTGTGAGGTTCACATATGATCAGTGATGAGGTACCTCTTTCAGTCCTTGAAACTCATTCAGTGTCTTTCACCTCCATATCGTAATACTTTTCTAGGCAGTTCCTGTGTGTTCACAGCTCTGCTGCAGAAGTGTAGTGAGAGGGACGTATTTGCACTCTGCAAATTCACTCCTCGAATAAACACCCCACCTCGTTTTGTTGCCTTGGTACCCCAGAGAGAGGTTCTGGACAGCAGTCAGGTGCAGGCTGCACCTCCAGGTAATATAAAATACGTCTACTACGACACACCTCTTAATTGATATACAATGGGAATAACTTGCACTGGTACCAACCAAGAAATATAATAGATTTTTTTAAAACCACAATGTTTTTTATAAAATCTGTATTTACAATATTCTAAACATTCATTTCCATGTGTTCAGGTTTTCATGCCATTTTCTTACCCTATGCTGATGATATACGCACTTTGGATGTGCATGAGTGTCCTACAGCCAATGATGAACAGGTTGACAAGATGAAACAAATGGTCCATAAACTCCGCTTCAGATACAGGTGTGATTCACCTTTGCGTCTGTTATAGATCCAGAATCGCTTATTTCTATAACCATCACAGCACAAATGTGAAGCAACAATCAGAACAGTTGCAGACCTTTAAAAGGTTAACATTAGGATGAGTGAGACCAAATTTTGCCTTAGTACTTCCTAGTAGTATTTCTATACTATTCCATTTTTTGCTGTCTTTATTGTAAATGTTTTGTGCATTTCAGGAGTGATGCCTTTGAAAATCCAGTTTTGCAGCAGCACTACAGGAATCTGGAGGCCTTGGCCCTAGATATGCTTGCACCTGAAGCCATTGAGGACTTCACAAGTAAACAGAAGTGTTTTTGTTTGTGTGAAATAACCAAGAAACCTGTGCTTTTAGTAATCATACATGTTTTATTTTAATACATTTATTCATATCCCCTTTTTGCCCCTTTCCAGTGCCGAAGGTAAACATGATGGATGATCGCCTCGGCCCTCTAGCTCAGGAATTCAAAGATTTGGTCTATCCAGCCAACTATAATCCAGACAGCAAGACTGCAGCTAAACGTAAACCAGGTGAGGGCATCTGACAGGTTGTGAAGCCTAAAGCAAACAAGCATTCAGGGGCCTGTGTGTGTCACTGCCTCTGCTGCTGAAAAAGATCCCTTTTTTTTGTCCACAGCTGAGGCTGGGGGAGCTGTTCTCAAGAAGCCGAAAGTGGAGATCTCAGAGGATGAGCTGCGTGCCCATGTGGCCAAAGGCACACTGGGCAAACTCACCGTACCTGTGCTTAAAGAGGCCTGCAAACAGTTCGGAGTGCAGACCACAGGGACCAAAAAACAGGAACTTATAGATGCCTTGACTGCTCAACTTGATAAATAACCTGATGCTGAAGCAGATGTAGATGTGACCCATATCTGTAGCATCCTCAACATCTTTTTTTTCATTGAAAGGTGTTGCCATTGGGGTTGTGGGGGCCCCCACCTTTTTATAACCCCTTAGCATAAATCTCACTATGTCTTGATTTTTACACTTGTCCTTACTGTTTAAAGAACTTTTATAATACTAAAGTAATTATACAAGTACAATAATTGAAACTTGCATTCTTTCCTCTAAAGAGAATGAATGATAATGCTCTTTTTAGGTATGATGTAGGTAAATATTGTGTAAAGGGATAGGGGATGTGCTCCACAATGAGGGGGGCAGTGTAATGGACACTGAACACTGTCAACACTGAAGAAGAGAGCAGTGTGATTGAGGTTGACCTCCAGGACAGTGACTGTCAAGTGATTAGAGCACATGTTTGTCACCTGGAAGTTAATGGTTGTTCAACAGTTAAGATAACCTTAAAGCTTACCTTCCTTAATTAGGTCAAATTAAAACATTTGTCCATTCCCACATTGTATTCCCCTCCCCCACTTATTTAACTAGATACGCATCTAGTTAATAACTCACCTGTGTTAGTCACAAATCAGCTTAATATTGATTGAAACAATTCCACCCGCAGAAGTCCTGTTTAAGAATCCGGATCCACCCGTTCATGCAACACCCGCTTGCTTGCATGAAGGTGACCACCAAGGGTCATGCTGAATTTCTGGTAGATGGTGGATGACTATGTGCATAGCCCTGTCCACTTGTGACTCAAAACTTGAATTAGCTAAAGACAGGGCCCTTGCTAGACAGTGTGGATGGATGATATGAGAACATAATCATTCCATTTATCTGTACAATTTTGATGTGGACATTTCACTCAAATGGTAAATAAACCCTTGATGCAACTGATATTAACAATTGTTTAGGAGAATAATCAAATGTAGGCCATAGACTGGTTGTTGGGCACAGACTGCAGATTTTGCAACCTTACCGTTACTGTTGCTATAAATATTACTGTATTACGGTAGCATTCTTTAACACATTGAGCAACGAAGGACAGTAAGCTAAAATGTAGCAGTTTATGTCACACGTCAGGGTAATTACGCATCACTTTAACGAACGGCGAGCGTGTCTGACACAAACAAATGTTTACTATAATATCCAAGAGAATCTCAAATATGCGGAGAGCAAGAGAGGTAAGACCTGCCGTCGCAAGGGCGGCACTGCAATACGTACGTTACTCGTGACGCAGGCCTGACAAGCCAGCAGAAAGTGAATGACGTCTTGCGCATGCTCATGTTGAAATACGGAGCTATAAGGAAAAGTGAGAAACAAAGGCATATAAACAACCTCAGGAAAAGAGGTTAGAACATCAATTCAGCAGTAGAGGAACAGCTTAAAGTCCACAAAATTGTGTGAAGGCAGAGGTACGTGGGAAGACGGATTCATTCCGTATTGTCTATAAGCTTTATTAGGGCTGATAAATAATATCAAACGGATAGCACGTAGCTAGAGTATGACAAAATGATTTGGGACATGGTTTAGAATAATGTATTGGACAAGGCTAAATGCAGCTTGCCGCGTAACAGTTATATGTCGTGTGTGGAAATAACTAGTTGTTAAACGATGTGAAGTGTTAAAAACGATTTTTTCTTACCGTGTTTATGTAGTACACACCATACCAAGTGTGTCTCCAGGCAGCAGGAAGTTTTGGGTCACTATACCCAAAGCAGTAATTCTGCATGCAAATACTGACACCTTTGTAAACTAGCTTACGATAGAAATCATGCTCACTTGTACATTACTTTTCTTTCGTAAGCAGTGATCTTCAGTAAAGCAGAAAATATCAGCGGACTGCTTCATTTTGATATTAAGAAAACATTAGTAGATGTAATAAAATCTGACATGTTCTTTATGTTTTCTTTAGGTTTTTCCTCAAGGAGATTCTACGTGAATTCAGTGTTCACAGTGTCTTTGCCACCAAAGCGTTACCTTGCCAGGAGTTCAGAGGGTTCATCCACTTACCTGTGTGTGTAATGAGGGGTGATATCTTGCTCCATCTGATCCCATCCAAAATGGAAAGAACTGCTTTGTGCTAGTGGACACATTTGGTCTTCTGAAAGTCTGCGTGGTAGATCCACATGGAGATTGCAGAAAGTGGATATCAGTGCTGACCAATAAGCTTCCACAGTTTTGCCATCTGCTTATATTTTCTTCATCTTCACTGATACGCTCCCAGTAGATACACTGAACTGGCTTACCATTTCGTGCTGTAGCTACCTTCCCCTCCCCTTGCCACACACCTCAAGCAACTGAGTGGTTGCTGTGGAGATGACGGTGGTGGCACAGTAGCCACAGGGATGGGGAGTGTGCCGTGTTCTGGTAAGGGGAGGGGGGTGGGTGGGTTTCAGGAGCTGGGCTGTATGCCATGGAAGGTGAGCAAGCAGAAAGGTGAGGGTGTTGGAAGCAGATGTGGCCCTGGGGTTGATGAAGGGCACGATGCCAGAACTCTTCCCACTACTGCACAGCCAGCGGCCATCTACCATGAGAAGCAGCGCCGAGAGTTGTGTGCTCTGCATGCACTAAATAATGTCTTCCAGGACGCTGCTGCCTTTAGCAGAGATGCACTTCAAGACATCTACCAGAGGTTGGTGAAAGTGAACATGTTGCAGTAATATCCTGTATTTAATCTAGATCATCAGCCTTTACTACCTTGCCTTTCCAGGAGATCCTAGAAATCACATGAGCATAAGTAGCAGAACGTCTGAATGATGTTTGCACAAGGGAGACACAACCAAATCATCCTTGAAATTGAGAATTTATTTACCCGTTGTTCTGTATATAGCAAACTAAATGGAGGTCCAGGTAATTTTAGAATTTAGGAGACATACCCAAGTCAAATTAATGTAGTTCAGATAACAAACCAACTGACAACTAAAATTTTGCCACATAGTGGTGTGTCAGCAGTGATGCTTCTTTGCTTCTATCTTCTCTTGTGTGCACTCTTGTTCTCTTTAACAAGTAAAACGATGCATTTTCAAAATGGTGGTCCTAGGTATCTAGGTTTGTTTGCTTCACAAATGTAAAAGTAGGTTTTTTATGGATATAAACCACAATTTAAATAACATTTTTAATGTACTGAAAAGATTATTTCAGGTACATATGCATGTGTGTATTTGTAGCAGTGTAAATACAATGTACTGATTAATTTGTTAACTGAGTTAACTGTTCAAGTGTATCTAGTGTATTTTATGATCCAGTCAGGTTACTTGCTTTTATTATATAGACTGTAATTCTCTTTACCAAATGTCCATAAAGAGTCAATTGGAATAATTGTCCAGTAGGCCATCTTTAAAAATGTGTCTGAATATGTTGTGAAATGAATATGAATAGTTTAGAGACTTTCACCAGTCTACATCCGGGAGATCAAACATTTACAGTTAAAGCATTTCATGCCACTTCCATCCAGAAACGGTTCTGATGTGCGTAAGTTTGTAGACATGTCACTCCTTTCTCTCATGGCCCTTTTTGTTTTCCTTCTTCCTCTACAGGCTCTCCCCCAACACTTTGGTAACACCCCACAAGAAGAGCATGCTGGGTAATGGCAACTATGATGTGAACGTCATCATGGCTGCCTTGCAGACCCGTGGGTATGAGGCTGTGTGGTGGGACAAAAGAAGGTAATTTTTTTATCGGAGAGAGATGATTATTTTCAGTTATATTTTCTGTGTGCTTCTTAATATTTGGAATGTTTGTTCACCACAGGGATGTTTGCAGTATTGCACTGCCAAATGTGACAGGCTTCATTTTAAACGTGCCATCCAACCTACGCTGGGGACCTCTACGGCTGCCACTCAAACGCCAGCACTGGATTGGAGTGCGGGAGGTGGGAGGAGTCTACTACAACCTGGACTCCAAATTGCGCAGTCCCCACGCCATTGGAACAGCTGATGAACTCAGGTACTTTGAAAGTAATTATACCAAAAGTGTTTGTTAAAGAAGGTTTGGGGATATTTTAGTTCTGTAGCTCTCGGTTTGGAGGTTTCATGTGCTCATGTTGTAATCTTGCATTCTGATGTCATTGCAGGAAGTTCTTGCGTCACCAGCTTCGAGGGAAGAACTGTGAACTCTTGTTGGTTGTGCCCGAGGAGGTGGAGGCCCACCAGACATGGAGGTCTGATAACATCTGAGTCTTTCTGATAGCTTTCTCACATTCTTCAGCTCATGCTCAGGAGGGAATTTAAGGTTCTATCAAGGAACCTTATACGAGCAATTGGAGTTGCACTCAACCAGTCTTGAAAGCACACTGGCCAGACTTTTTGTTTACACAGATACAAATACACGCACACACACACACACACACTTGAACCTAAAGAAACACAAAATGCTGGACTTGGATGGACAGTAACAGCAAGACCTACACACAGGGATTTCACAAAATTACACTTGTTCTATGAAAGTCTTGTTTAAGCATTTGGGGATTCTGATGCATTTTTATATTTCTTTTATTGCAAAGTGAGAATAATCAGTGATGCATTCTCCAAAAACCAACAATCCACCGTCACTTTCCGTCTGACCCTCCATATGTCTGTGTGGTTGAATAACGTTTCTGCCATGCACCTCCCCTCTTGCATTACAACACGTAGTGAAAGATGTATGGGAGGCCAACAAGAAGGAACATGAAGCACCCTTGTCTAACTGTGGTCTGTTTGTTGTTTATTGATGTAGGGATTGCTGAATAAGATGCTAAAGCAGTACAGCATGGTACAGTAATAACTGGATGTTTCATCTAAGTTTTGCATTTTACAGGTCATGGTAAAATTGCCACTTTCATTCTAACATTACACATGTGCTTCTCAGTGGTTACAGTTCCTCTCTACAATTAGCTACAGTAAGAATTCTGGATTGAAGCCTCATGATGATTGTTTAACATAAGATGTATCCTTGTGTCCAACTGCCAAACAATATGTACTGTATTTTGAAGTGATTCTAAAATTGTTTTGAGTATGACGTTTTTATTCTAAAAATTGAAAATATGAATGAAGGGTAATGGTTGGAAGCACAGTGGAACTCCAAGAATTAATGAGTTCTTTAAGTTAAAGAAGGGACTCTTAAGTCATTCATTTTGAATTGGATGATGAAGAAAAAATAACAATACATCTATAATTTGGACTGATCAAGGCTGTGTGTACTGTTTACTGAGGAAGCAAGATAGGCATGATACTCAAAAGGGAAATCTGAACGAATGCCTCAGGTTTTCTTAAGAACTTTAACACTTGATTCAGATAACAGCTGGATACAGAAATAAGGCAACTTCCACTCTAGTAACGTATTCATGCTAAAGCTATAAGTACATTAATGAGAAATTAAGATGTAATAAAGGAACATTTACATAAACAGGGTGCTTTATAAAACTGTAGAAGTGTTTTGATTTCTTTGCCATGACAATCTCAATCCCCCTTGTCCCTTTTTAGAAGAGGTATATTCACAATTTGCTCATGCTGTTGTTTCTCGTGCAAATGCTTGTAATGGCACTTTATGTATAATCCAAGATGTGTTGTGGCATCAATAAAATGTCTTTGTATGTATAAGGTTTTGTGGCGATCGCTTCTTATGCGCAGCACGACGGAAGGAATAGGTCTACGAAGCCTTTTGCCACTGATAAAAGAACTGAACTTGGGTTGACCTACTAGTGTACGTCGTCGACAGACACTGGCGGAGCCATGAGAGAGCGGGTCTGTACGCTCGGTGACGCACGGGGGCGCGCTGAGCGATGCAGATGTGTCGCAGATTTTAAAAGTCACTGTACTCGCAGAAAGATCTAGTACGAGGAAATGGAAGGTTGAAAAAAAAGATTTTGAAACTAAACCAAGACAAGACTGCGAAGGAGACAGCGAGAGAAGGACCAGAATTGCATTGTTTTCTCTTAACATTGTTAGTTACTTTAGCGATCAGAAGAAGACAGACGAATACACCAATAAAGCGTCTGCGTTATTTCAGAGGAGCGTTTTAAAAGCGCAACTAATCCCATGGAACTGTCAGCTATCGGGGAACAAGTGTTTGCTGTGGAATCAATCATAAAGAAAAGAGTAAGGAAGGTAAGACCTATATTTCTATAGCTCGAGAAGCCATTGCATTTGTTGTTGCTTCTGTTGTTGCAAAACTGTCCGGTTAAATTTTGTAATCTTAGGATTTTAGGCAGACCAGTGTTTACATCATTAACATCCCAACACGCTGTAAGGGGCGGGGAGCTTTAGCGTTCTTTCCACCAACGTGGGAACGCGTTTTAATAAAGCCCAGAAGAGAACCAAATGGCTCTGGCATGTTATGAAACCAGCTGGTGAACCAAATATTTCATTTGCCGTCTCTCCTTTCACATGCTCTACGGAGACTGAAAATCTTTACTACGTACTATCCACGAACAAGTGTGCTGAAGTTAAAGAAAATACAGCGGTCGGATTGCTTTTATAAGGGTTACTACTGCGATAGGCTGCTTTCTATACTGTGCTAGGATTATTTTAATTTACTGCGCACTAACTGAAAATGACGTACCGCGGTCGCTGGCAAGCTGAAGCCCTGTCAGTGCAGCGGTCCTCTACATCTGATAGGGATCTACACGTCAGACTGGGTTGAGATGACAAATGTAAAGTGTAAAAAAAATTGCCTATTCGTTAGAAAAGCGCAACTTAATGCCCATCCGCGTGTTATTCCCGTCTGTAGCTTTCAGTACAACATGACATTGTATTTTTGACGATAATTATATTAAATGAGGTAATTTTGCGTCGTTCCTTCAATATTCATTTTGATGCCAGTGTGCCCATATGCCATTACGTCACCACTCAAAAGTAGTAAAAAAAACGGATCGAATTCATTCTTAATTTTTTTTCTTGATATTTAAGGGAAATGTGGAATATTTACTAAAGTGGAAGGGGTGGCCCCCAAAGTAAGTATGAATTTATCTTTCGTTCACAGCATTTGTGTTAACTGTGAAGGATGCACGCCTGTGTGTGTGTGTGTGTGTGTGTATATGTGGGGTGTGTGTGTGTGTTTAATGATCACTATCATTATTTGGAGTGGTACATGTGAAAGTGTTTCATTCACAGGTATAGCACGTGGGAACCTGAGGAGCATATCCTGGATCCTCGGCTTGTTTTGGCATATGAAGAGAAGTAAGTTTTGATCATATTCAGGAATTAAACTAGTGACCAAAACTGTTTATGTGGTTGCTGCATCATTTCTCTCAAATGTGATTTTCACTTGCTAATCAGAGAGCACAGGGACAGAGCAGTGGGTTGGCGTAAAAGAGGACCTAAACCAAAAAGACTTCTTGTGCAGGTAATGCCCACTACATCCACTCTTTGGTTGTCTCCACGATAATCGTACATTTTTTCACAACCTTTATTGACGTCCATCTTTGCTGTATAGTTTCTCTCCACCTCTCTGTACCCTGTAGAACATTTACACCATGGATCTTCGGAGTACCCATAAAGTTGCAGAGAAGTCTCCAGCACACCTGCATCTGTCCCTCACGAGTTCACTCGACCCAAAGCCCGGCCATGTGGACCCGGGGTTCCAGTCCAAAAGAGACCACATGTGTCAGCGTCTGGTTCAGCACAAGAGAAAGAAGAGAGACTCCAGAGACCTGTCAGTGGAGGACTGGGAGAGGCAGGAGGAAGAAGATGAGGATGAGGAGGGTATAAGACAGGAAAGCACAGAGACTGACGGTGCCAGTCCAACCAGTAAGTATGTTAGAGGGCAGGCTGTCATAAACACTATTGACCTAATTCAGTATTTAGGGCTGCAGTGTTGTTTTTCATCTGCCAGCTCTCATTCATTCAGAGCAGTCAGCCTCTCAGTGTGGGGTCAGGAGCCCATTTTGTTTATCACTGTGGGAGGAAGTTTCACATACGTATTCAGATATTCAGAAACTGAAATTTACATTTACTGAAATTGCATTTGCTTTGAGGCACAATTTTTAGACAGGGCATACGCTCTGCATATTTTTACATGTTGTCTGCATATTATACTGACGTGGTCCCCATATTTTTTCCAAGACGTATGTTTGATTGTAAGAATTTCACTGTATTTGGAAACCTGTTTCCTACTGTGCAAATGACAATAAACCCTTTGAACTTTGATGCTGCATGTGAAGAATCTGATGGAGGAAATGTTTCTTTTCCTTTGCTAGACATATATATTGCCATTGCTTCTGTATATTCAGTGTTCACTGCACTAAAACAATACCTAAAGAGTTTTCCTATGGATCTTTCATAGGCAACATAGGGACTGAGGGTTGGAATCCAGTAACAGGGTCAGAGGAAGTGGGGATGTCTCCCTTGTCTGAGGAGTGGAGGCCCGTTATGGATCCAGAGGAGGTAACTGTGACAGACGTCACCATCAATTCACTGACAGTTACTTTCAGAGAGGCTGTGGTTGCAAAGGGCTTCTTCAGAAGCTGGGAACTGGAATTCTAATATTCAGACAAGAGGAAATCCGAAGACGTTGAGAGAAAAAGGAAAGAGAGAAGGATATGGGACAATTATGAAATGCACTACGTTCACACAGCCTTTTCACGCAATTAACCCTGCTGCATGTCTTTTGTTCAGATTTCCATGTACATTTATGATAATCAGCATGGATAGAACGTATCTTCTTTTTAATTCTGAACTTACTTGCACTGTTAACGGTAAATGAGAAGGACCTCCGTTTAACAACATAACATTTTGTCTTTCCAGCCTGTGGGATTTCAAGCTTTAACCTATGATTAAACTTTAATTTGTTCTTTTCAGTTGACTGATAAAAGGTGGGTATACAAACAAATCTGAAAATGTTTTTGCAAGTCTCTATGATCTAGCTTGTCAATAATGATCAGTGTGTTTAGCTGTTATTAAGCATTGTAGATGCTCCATAAAATTCAGAGTGCTTCAAGGAACTGAGTTAAGCAAAGCTATCATTTAAAAATGTGAAAAATGTACAATTCCTTTAAAAAACAAATAAGCGATTGGCAACAAGTTTATTTACCACACTGCCATTTATGGAAGTAATTCTCCAAACCAAAAGTGTTTATATTTGTGATTGCTGGAGTTGTCAGTTTATTGTACTCCAAATATTTTTCACTTCAGTTGTGTGTCATATCCTTTCCTCTTTTTTTTAGGTGGCGTGCCTTAAAACTTTTGAACACGACCTAAAATGCTTAAAACTACAATTTGGTTTGATAATCTAGTGCCAGTCAGATAGGTTAATTACAACCTATCTAGTGCAGGAAGAACGCAGGTACCTGTGTGGAGTGAACTCATCTAGCCGCAGCATCCAGACACATAGTGCAGACTTACTGCATCTGCTGTTGGGAACTTGCCCGTATCTGAACTGGCTTCCTAGTTTGGGAGACACTGGCAAGATCACAAAAAGCTCAGTGAACTTTGACCTTTCCATGTTGTGAGTAATAACAGCAAAATAATGCAAAGGCTGCAAAATGATGGGGGAAACAGAGAGCAGAATTCTTCCACTTTTAAACGTGTTGACATAGTTTATACACAGAACAGAGTAATGCAGCACTTGTGCAGCATTCTTGATTCTTCTTCATCCAGCCATGGCACTTGTGTTGCACTGTGTACTTGTGTCAAACCTGTTAGACCCTCCTGTTTAATACGCTGTAGACTCGTACCAAAACGTAACTACTTAGATCTGTTTGCCTGTGGAAAGCTGAAGATAACTGAAGACAATTTTGTCTGTATTTTTCTATGTTGACTTGAATGTATATTTGAACATAATCTCTAGCGACTGAAGTGACTATTTTGTACTTTTCTTATAATTAGTGGTAGCTAAGTTACACATACACATATTTCATATATTACCAAGATATCTGTGGTTGTTTTTGCTTCTGAAAAACTGCACTTTAAAACAGATGATCTGGTAGTGATGCTTAAAAATACATTGTCGTATTTGTATTATCTATTAGACAAGTGTTTTTATAATGTAATAAAGCTAAATGTGAGAAATCCACAGACATGTACTTTTTTCTTTAAAGAACAGAAGAGACATGCAAACACCAAGCAGCATCTGCACTACACTACCCAGAAATCTCAAGCGTACTGCACATCAGCAGAACCAAATACCCCTCATTTACTTCAGGATTCTCATGCATTTTACACAGCAAAATCACACCAGAAGCCAAGTGATTTCCATTGGTACAAACATACTTTAATGTACAATTAAATAATTGGCAAAATTCTGACCACCAAAATAACTTAAAAAAACAAACATTTAAACCAGAGCGTTTTTGCTCCTCTCAGCAAGCACCAAGAAGTGTTAGCAAGAGAAAAAAAGGGAGAAAAGTGGTCAAAATGAATAAATCACATGGTCTTTTTTCCAGTCTGTATCTCAAAGAAAGGAACAAAACAAAACCCTCTATTCAGTTACCATGGTTTGTACAGTGAATCATTATGTATATACTCATATATGGATGTATAAGACATTTCATCAAAACGGCATATTTCTCAGCAGTCCCTAAGTGGGACGTGTAAGTTATGACTGCAGTGTCATTTTGCATCACTATTACATCTTTAGAAAAAGTGTCATTTATAAGCTCCTGCTGCTTCAAGTTTATTTTTCCAAAAATTAAATTAAATAATATACCTATATATAAAAGACAAGTTTTTTTTTTTCATTTTTATAAAATAAGTCTCAATCCATATTGCCACTGTTTATCTCATGTGGTCATCCCTCTCCCCCCTGTTGGTCAACCTGGGGGGGGGGGGATTGGATAGGGTTTCTGTCTCTTTCCCATTGTCAAACTGCCCTCCATTATCATCAGAAACACACAGTATGTGCCCTCCACATCGTATTCGTGTGCAACATGGAGACAGAGAGCATGAATCGCCCTGTTAGTACACACCAATCACTTTCAAGTGAAAATCTCAAATTTATTTCACATACAAAGTTGCAATAGTACTGGTCTTACCAACACCCAATTCATGGTAAAACTTCAGACTGAGCTTGGTTGCTCTAAGCTGCCCTACAGGTCTACAACTCCCAAGAGCTTAAATCAACAGGAAACAGCAATAGAAAAAATTTTCTTAAGTCTATGCCTGCGTGCCCATATCCACATACATTCTATCAGCCACCACCCCACAAGAAAGATTCAAGTTGTTATCTCTATACAGTAGGAAACAAACTGAATTCCCAAAAGTTGTGAGCATTGAAAAGCCGTAGGAGAACAGTTCCTTTGTGGCCAGAGGGGATATTGGAGGGCAGAGTCAGTAAGCAAAAGGGGGCGTTTAAAGTTGTTGAAATCCACATTCTCATCATTTTGCCAACTAGTCGTCATGGTAGAAATCACTGCACTGTGTCCTGTGATCGTAGCACACCTGTAGTGTCAGCAGTTCTATTACAGTTCCAGTCGGGAGGGGCGGGATGCCAGGATGGCGCACACATTCACAGGGAGTTTCCAGAAGAGGGAGAAGGCGAGAAGCACAGGACAGACTGCTCCCGCGCATCCGCCATCAGGACAACGCTCAGAACCCTTAACACTCTCCAAACTTCACTTAAGCCCCACCCACCCCCACCCCCCCTCGCAAACTTATACAAAAAAGAAAAATAGGAAATATAAATTTTTTTTGACTGGTTAACAAAAATATATTCTTTGTGAACTGTAGCTGTTTCAAACAGAATATGTCTGAAAATGAGCACTGGGGACTGAAGCTGACCAAGAGAGTGATGGTAATGAAGAACTACGGCAGAATTGTTCACCACCACCAGTACTTAACTCGTCAGAATTTAACACTTTCAAAAAAGGGTACAATGGTGTATGGAGGAAAAGGAAAAAAAAATCTATCTGGTTAATGTTATTCTTTAATTTTAGGCTTTTAAAATCTTAAAAAAATATCTATAAAAAAAAGGCAGACATCCCCAAAAATATTACTCCTCATATACCAAGGCAAATTTTCCCATCCTTTCACCCAAAACCCTTTGAACACAATTGGCTAAAAATATATATGTATATATTAACAGTAATAACTTACCATTTATTTAATTTATTCATTTGCGCATTTAATGTAGTATCTCCCATAGGAAGTTGTATTCTTTTCATTTACTTCAAAAATATTAAATAATAACACTAATAAAGACAGCAATGGTAAATTCTAAAACTGCAACACCCATTCCTGGGAACCAGGACAGTTCTTTGAGGACTAACGCTGTATTAGGTCTAACGAGTGATTAATATTTGTCCCCATGTCTTGGTTATTGCCAGCCAGCATCTCGGTTGTCCCTTGCCCGTGCAGAGCCACCATTCCCCCGAGCTGTGAAAGCATGGCGTTCTGATCGGACCCGAACTGTGCTTGGTCCAAAGAGTTAGGTTGCTGCTGGGGCTGGGGCAGTGGAGGAGCCCCCATGCCCGTGTGGTGCTGGGGAAGGTGGCCAGGGTGAGGCGACCCCGTCTGGGTCTGGGGGGAGATGCGGTGGGGCGACGGCTGGGGCTGCATGCGAGGGGACGGACTGGAGATGGGCGGCTGGGACTGGGGCCGGGGCGACGGCTGCGGCGAGCGCACCTGGTTGCTGAGGGAGGTGGGCATCTGTTGGCCCTGCAAGTGGGGAGACTGGGCCATCTGCTGCTGGGGGCTTATTGGATTGTTGTGCTGGGCAGGAGAGCTGCCACCCAGGTGCTGCTGCTGCTGCTGCTGCTCCCGGAGGAGCCTTTGGTGTAGTGCTTGCTGGAGCATAGCCTGGGTGGGCTGCGGCTGGGAGCTACCTGGAGGGGGCTGGAGCGAACCCCCATCAGCCCCCTGGAGTCCTCCCATAGCACCCTGCTGCTGCTGCTGCTGCTGCTGCTGCTGCTGCTGCTGCATCTGAAGATGCTGCTGCAGCCTCTGCTGCAGAGCCGCCGCCACCTGCTGATGAGTGATGGGGCCCGAGTAGCTCTGCTGCATCCCAGGCTGTGCTCCACCCTGCTGGAGTCCACCAGGTGGAGGCGGAGCTGCCTGTTGGGGCTGTAGGCCGGGCTGGCCGTGATAACCCTGCTGCTGCGGCTGGGGATGCTGGAACTGACCGTGGTTTCCCATCTGCTGCTGCTGCTGTTGTTGTTGTTGTTGTTGTTGTTGTTGCTGCTGCTGCTGCAAGTGCTTCCGCATCAGTTCTCTGAACTGGGGGGAGATGTTGGCCATGTTGGTGCCCTGGCCTGGCATGATGCCCTGCTGCATGTTAACACCCATCATGGAACGCTGTAGCTGCTGTTGTTGCTGCTGTTGTAGCTGCTGCTGCTGCTGCTGCTGTTGTAGCTGCTGCTGCTGTTGTAGCTGCTGCTGCTGTTGTAGCTGCTGCTGCTGTTGTAGCTGCTGCTGCTGCTGTTGTAGGGGGGTGATGGGGGCCATGCCCGTCCCTTGACCCATGTGCATGCCTGCTTGAGGAGCCCCAGCATTTACGTTCACCTGCTGGCCATCCATGCCCACGGGGCCCGCGCCGCCGGCCCCTGGGCCTCCTCTGCCCAAGTACCTGGGCGCTCGCTGCTTGATGAAGGTGGCCATGAGCTGAGGATTAGAGCGCAGTATGTTCAGGACCTGCTGCTGTTGCAGAGGGGAGCTGGGGGAGCGCAGAGTCCTCAGCAAGTCTTGCAAGGCACTCTGGGGGAGGCCGGCGGGGCCCAGCCCAGCGCCCGCAGCTCCGCCCGGGCCGCCCATCATGCCCATGCCCCCGGGATGCCCCTGCTGCTGTGGGATCTGCTGCTGCGCTTGCTGCGCTGCCACCATCCCTGGATGTCCCATCTGGCTCATCATTCCAGGCCGTTGCTGGGGGGAAATACCCGGGGCTCCCCACTGCGGGCCATGAAGTGGAGCCCCACCCTGGGGAGCTTGTTGGGACACCTGAGGCAGCTGGTTGGGTGGGCCTCCCTGCTGCTGCTGCATGCCTCCTCCCACCATCCCCTGCTGCTGATCCATCTGAGCCCTGCCTACAGCCGCCGGAGCCTGGGGCCCGATTCCCTGGGCCACCACCATTCCCACTCCAGGATGGTTCATGCCCAGCTGGTTCTGGCCCTGTGGGCCCTGGTGCATGGCATGCGGCGGCATCATCCCCGGTGCCGGGTTCATCTGCAGGGTCTTCTGCTTGGCCATCTGTCTCTGAGTCTCTGCCACCCGCTGGATCTTCAAGGCCATTTCCAGGGCTGCGGGGGGCGGGCCGGGGGGCTGCTGCCCAGGGTTGGGCTGCTGCTGGTTGACCGGCCCCACGCCTGGTTTCCCCATCGACTGGGAGAGCGGGGAGGAGCCCGGGGGCCTCTGGCCGTACGGAGGAAGGCCGGCGGGATGCTGGAGCTGAGGCACCGCTGGAGGCGGCACCTGCGGGGAGTGAATCATCCCGCCACCCCCGGACATCTGCGGGAACTGATGGTGCTGGACCATGTTCGTCAGCTGCTGCTGTTGAGGCTGCTGAGGCCCCCCGCCGAGCCCTGGCTGGGCTACGGGGGGAGGGCACTGCTGAGTCGGCGTCTGGGGGGTGGGAGGCTGAGTGCTGGGCGTGGGGGTGCCGGGCCCCGTGGCGGCGCTGCCGTTCCCGGGCGAGGGCAACCCCCCTATGGGCTGCTGGCCCGTCCTCTGCATGCTGGCCACCCTCCTGCGGAGCATCTGCGCCTGCTGAACGCGGTGCTGCAGCTGCTGCTGGCGCAGCTTGTGCTTGATGTTGAGGCAGAAGGGCACGGGGCACTTGTTCTCCTGGCAGTGCTTGGCGTGGTAGCAGCACAGCGCGATCAGCTGCTTACAGATGGGGCAGCCGCCGTTGGTCTTGCGCTTGCAGCCCTTGGTGTGCTGCACCACCCGCTTCATCTTCTGGCAGGACGGCAGCGAGCAGTTGGCGTTGCGGCACTGGCAGGCGTGAACCAGCGACTGGATGCAGCGCTGGATGCTCAGGCGCCGAGAGTCTCCGGGGCTCTGCATGGAGGCGGCGGCCTGGCTGTTGCTCTCGTCGTCCAGGCCCAGGCCCAGCTTCTCCATCTTGTGCTCGTGACCCTTCACGTTGTAGCAAGTGATGCAGAGGTCGTAGTCCTGTGAGGAGATAGAGAGAGAGAGGGGAGGTGGAGATGTTGTGGGACACTGCATAATGACGAGGAACAGCAGTTGCTCTTGGGTACTGGGGACCAAGTGCATCATCATGTTTTGATTTGAAAGCACGAGATTTTTCCACTCACACTTTTGAGAGAGTGTGTGTGGGGGGGGGGGGACAACAAAAAAACCTCTCAAATGGGTCATATTTCTTACCTCGCACACAGTGCAGTGGAACCGCGTCTCAACATGATGTCTGCATTCGTTGCAGGTGTAGACGAATCGGTCCTGGCTCTGGCTATGCAGCTCCACCAGCATACACATGGAGCTCCACTTAGAGCGCCTGGGTGAAGAAAACTCCAGGTGCTTGTCCCGCGCCAACGTGAGAAAAGCATCCCTCCCATCCATCAGGTCGCACGCCATCAACGGATCCGGGTCCATAATGGGCGGAAGAGCGTTGGAATTGGGCCCGGCGATAAGCCGAATAACAAAGAACACCTGGAAGAGACACCAGAGGGTTTAGGAGAGACACCAAAGGCTTTAGAAAAGGCCGCACGGTTTTCAGAGTTGAGCTAAATCGCCGAGCCCTCCATCTCCTCCCGACCTCTTTGTGCTTCTCCATAGTGGCGTAGAGCTTCTGTGACAGGTCGTTGGACACGTTGGGCATCCCCGGTTTCTTTTTGTTGGCTCGGCTCAGGCTGCTCTTGTTCTTGCTAGTCTTCTTGTTGTTCTTCTTCTTGGCATTTTTGCTGTCACCTTTTGTGGCCTGGAAGACGAACCAGGCGTGCGATGACATTTTCATCATTATATATATAGCCCGCGGCTATACGCGGATTTATTTCTTGTAACTAGGTAGAGCCTACGGATGCGACGCGTCTAACTTACGTCCACGCTTTCACTGGAAGTGCTGTTCTCCTCCCGTTTGCGTTCCTCTTCCTCCTGTTCCAGCTCTTTAATGCTCTCCTCAAGCACGTTGGGCCAGAAGTCGCCTTCAAAATAGGGCAGTTCTTTCGCACTGGTGAGACGATCCTCCGTCGCTTGCTTAAAGATGTCCTGCAAATGGCACGAAGAGTCGGTGCACCTTCAACTGCTGTTTGTCTTGGTAAATACACATTCGCTTGAGTGTGGGAAAACGAAGCCACCTTTACCTTGTAGTCGTGTATGATGCGCTCAGCCACAGATTTGTCCAGCATCTTCTTGTACCATTCCTGCAGGCGTTTGGGTTTGGGGATCTTCTGGTCCGCAGGGTGACAGTGGAAGATGTAGTCGTCTCCCTCGCTGGGAGGACAGGCCCAAATGTGGCCCGTGGTGAACCTGAGATAACAGCCAGACGGTCAAGGCTAGCATGCAGATATTGGGGGTTGGTGGGGAGGGGGCGTTCACAAGTGCCAATCTCAATTAAGAATGGGAAACTCTACTACATGTACATTGTACATTTATTACATTTGTTTAATCCATTTATGACTGTCATATCTTTAGCTGCATTAATACGTTTCTTACCCTAGTTTTTTAACATACTCCAGATACCCAATAAGAACCTCATGGTAAACTGCTGTCCTCAAACTGCGTGGCTGAAAAAAGTGAACACTGTCCAGGTAGGATATGTATACCCGTCTGGAAAGAGGAGAGGGTTAGCATTAACAAAGGGAGACAGTCAGCAGGTTTTATAGATTGTTCAGTATTTTTTGATATGTTCCAAGATAGCCGACCTTTGATTAGGCGGTGGGCAGTCAGAGCCATATTCCTGCACATGCATGCCGAAAAAGCAGACGTCAGCGCCATCGATGTCCTCAAAGGCGAAGAGAGCTTTTGATCTGTATGGGAAACACTCCGCCATCTCCCCACTGTCCACAAACCTGAGAGTGCAGAGAAAATCAGCACGTCAGACATCAGATCCTTAAATGATCTGAAGAATATAAACTTCTGCATCAAACTGGGATGCCCTGCCCCCATCAGCGTCTCTCAGCCGCACAATTAGTCCAGACCAAACACCATGTCAAATGTCAGACAGCATGAACCTCCACATCAGGCGGAGCACCCATCCCTCTCCACCCATCCCTCTCCACCCATCCCTCACCTGGACTTCATTCCTGGTTTGACTTCCACCACCTTATCAGAGACGTGGACAACACGGATGGTGACGTCACCAGACTCTGGGTGATTCTGTCGCTTCAGGAAATCATTAACCCGAGTTTCTAAGAAGCTGCCCAGTTTTGTCTGTGGGAGCCCTAAACAATAATAGTAAAAACATTTGCAGTTATGCTCCAGGACACTGTAGCACAAGTTAACATTACTGACAGTCATCTGGTTAGCTGAATTCTCTGCTGAATCAGAAGCCTTCTGAATTCCACATACGTTTTGCAGCGTATTTATTCTCTTTGCGGGTCTTGTTGGACTTCTTCAGACACCCGTTGCACGAAAAGCTGACAGGGTTATAAAAGATATATAGGTTAAGTAATCTTTGAAATACAGCCAGCTACACAAACTTGTTTAACTTAAGTCGAATCTGAATTTTATCTGAAACGTTTAAGACTCACCCTGCCGGCCAAATAACGTCATTGTGCAGCACACAGATCTGATGCATTTTACGTCCGCAGTCCATGCATTCAACAAATCTACAAAGGAGCAGCACAGTTTAATATTTGCCCAATCAGGCACTGAATGCTTAATAAAGTCAGATGAATTGAATGAATCCTTACACATGTGAGCACACACACACACACCCCCTCAGGCAGTGATACATTTATCCATTTGGGTACCGAGTGTATTTATGACGCATGGGTCCAAGAGCTTTGGATGAGAGATATCAAAAAAGCTTACAACTCAGGATCAAGCATGTCATTCTTCTTCTTTTCAAACTGTTCCTTGTTGATGGATCTGAAACACAGATGGTTTCAGAGTGTTGAAATGGTGACACAAGGCACATCGAAAACTGGAACCAAATTTTATCGACTCTTTAATAGGACCGTCTTATTGCATTTCCATACCAACTGCCAAAGTTAGAAAACTTTAGAACAAAGAATCATTTTGGGAGTGGTTTTGAAAAAGAACAGTCCAAACTAAACTCTTTAATAATATGTAGACCTAAAACACAGAGAAAGCAGAGATACTTACGCCTGAGGCTGGGATGGATCATCCCCTAAGGACACGCTCTCACCCTGGATCTCGTTGAAACACTTCTCACAGAAGTGGTACCTGTCAGCAAGAAGCCCATATTTTGGTGAACTATACCATTCCCCAACACCACAGCCAATCACAGAAGGCCATGAGGAGGTGGACACCAATCAGTGCAGGGCAAGGCAGGGCGGGCCAAAGGGGAAGCAGGCACAGATGAGGAGCGCAGAACAGGGTCGTCGTCAGAGGAGCCAATCAAGATGCACGGATTTTTGAGCAGGGATTTCGAGGAGGGGAGGGTAATGGTGCAGATGATTGGTCAGACGAAAGCAGGCCATGGCAGACGTGAAAGAATTTACAGGGAGGGGAGAGGTGTCAGGGAAGGGGGACATCGGTAGAAACGGACGGATGGATAGGGGGGGGACGACAACAGACAAGACAAGCAGAAAGCCAAAGCAAAGCACAGATTAGCGTTTGCATATGTAATGAGCAAAACATCACAGCTAAACAAGGGCAGGATCAACTGCAGGAGGAGGCAGGGGTGAGGGGAAGCCTTTACAGACACATGAGCACATTAAAACATGTACACACGCAGAAGCCAACGCTCAGATAAAGACTGGCATTTTAAGGAAATCCTTCCTCAAAAGAAACATGCATATGCATTAAGTCTTTAAATGGCAATGTATGTGTATGTATATATGCTAATATGTATACATGACAATAAGGAAACACTTCATGAGATGATCTATACGTTTTCTTATGAATAGTTCAACTCTGGCTAAAAGCACCTAATACTAAGAAATGAATTATTGCATTTTACCAAAATGAATATAGTTTACTGACTGGAGGGCAAATGTAACAATCTCACTTGTAAATTGCCTACTAAGTGGATATATTTGTACCTTTGAGGTTAGCTGTCCTAGCTAAGAAGCTCAATCATTTAAATGAAAAGCCAGGAGATCTGGTCATGTCTGGCTGGAGAGGTTCAAATTGATCTACTATACCAATGAAGCAGGTTGAGAGTGTGTGTGACCCCCCCCCCTCCGTGTCCCTTACCTGTTTTGGTAACTAAAGTAAGCAGCATCTCGTGGTATAGTGCATAGCTGCTTCCCGTAGCAGCAGAGAGTTTGAGGGGAGAATTCCAGCTATAAATAAAAACAAACAAAACCAGAAAAGACGGTAAAGAGAGACGCAGGAGAAGACGAAGACAGAGACAGTCACAAGAGAAAAGTACAGGACACGGGCACCTATTTAAATCTGCAGGTAGCCATTTCATTCTACACATCACAACGTCAGTGCAGTGAAATTGATCCTATAGACCTTCAGAAACAGTCTGAACAAGGTATCATTATGAGAGCAATCTACACTGTGGTCTACACCCGCAAGACGCAAGAACTCTGCCCGGAAACGGTACACTGCATCCTAGCTACACTGCAACTCAATAGCTTAACTATTGCTTGTCTTTTGATTGGAAATGCAAGGATGGACAGTAAACCGGTTTACAGGGCGTTCCTTCCCTCACATACCTTTCTCCCACAGCAATAGCCAAGGCTCTGCATGACGGGGTCGATCTCCTGTTCGAACACTTCCGCCAGCTTGGAGCAGTACTTGTAGACCCGTGATGTCTTGCGGTTGTACAGCCAAGCGTTGTTGAACATGAGCCAGATGTCGTCCACATACTGCCAAGGCTCCTGGTACTGGCCCGTGTCGAGTTTCCGCTTGATGGTGGACAGGTCCATGGGATTCTTCACAATGTCAAAATAATCCTGAGAGACAGGTGATCAAAAGAAGCAGGAAACTGCATTAATCGGGGTTACGTTCAAGTTCAGACACGCACACGAGTGCACGTTTAAGAACTTAACACTTGTTTGGAGTTTGCAGGTAGGACTGCGGGGAACACGTACAGGGATTCCCAGGAGGGATGGATCCACAGGCTGACGGAAGGGGAGAGACTCAGGATCCTGGCGGTAGAGGGACTCCAGAGTGGGCATCAGCGCCTGCCGCAGCTCCTCTGGCTTAAAGACTAGCAAGGCAAACAGAACAAACACACACACACGCATCAGTCATCTGCTTAATTAAGAAAGCACTGTTATGTGTTACGTCTGAATATGTCCTTGTGCAAAGACTTGATGTTCTCACTCTTCTTTTTGATGGGCATTCCAGAGGGTTGGCTGTGGGACCCTGTGGAGCCCGAGCCCGACTCCTCCTCTTTAGGCTCGGTCTTTAGCTCAGGCTTTTTGTCCTCCCCTGCAGCCGTCTCCATGGGAACACCTTTGAATCCTTCACCGGACCCCTCTTCCTTCTTTATCTAAGGTGGAGAGCAAAAGCAATTCCTCAGCAACTGCCCTTATCGCCGAGCAGCCGTCCCCGTCTGCCCACAGACACACTCGCTCATCTCTACCTCAGGCTTTTCCACGGCTTTCATGTTTCCTTTCTTTCCAGTTCTTCCTCCCTTCATCGACCCCTCCTCCTCATCCTCATCCTCTTCCTCCTCCTCCTCCGACTGTTTAACCTCCATCTTGTGCTCGTGGGCGGCGGCGTCCGAGGGCAGCGCCTGGGAGGCTGTGTCCGCGCTGCTCACGGAAGCAGGAGTGGAAGCCTGGCCCTTCTGAGACAGCTGAGGAAGAACAAAAACAAACCCACACGGCAGCTGTTAACACCGCGACTCTGCGACATCGACTTATTTCACGCCGTGGCTGCAACACTCACCGGAGTGGGCGGATGCTGAGACGCGAGGGTGGAGGTGGGCGTGGCCGAAGGACCCCCTCCCGACGTCTGCTGCTGCTGCTGGAGCTGCAGGGCTTTGTCGCAGTTAGCAGGCTGGGGCACCTGCTGCTGTCCGCTAACCAAGTGGGGCAGGGTGGGGGTGTGGGGCAGGGTGGGGGTGTGGGGCAGGGTGGGGGTGTGGGGCAGGGTGGGGGTGTGGGGCTGCGGCGTCTGCGAGCCCGGGAGGCTGGGTGGAGGCGTGAGGTGCGGCGTTGGCGTGCGGCTGCGCGCCGGGGACGGGGAGCTCTGTCGCATGGATGGGCAGTGGGGAAGGTTGACGGGCTGAGAGGGCGTGGATGGCGGGGGCACCCCGACCATGCTGCTGGGTCCTAGAGAGCCCACCGACGTGCCACCGCCCACCTGCCCAGCAGAGCCCGGCTGGGCTAAAGGGCTGCTGGCCGGCAGGGGCGGCGGGGTCGACATCGGCCCCTGCTGAAACAGCCAAACACACGAGTGGTTATCGCACATTCATGAATCAGCTCTACGTGAAACATACATGACAGCATTACTACTACACAATACCTAACGACACGGGGCAGGACTGTGTGTGTGGGGAGAAGAAGAGTGAGAGAGAACGTAAGAATAAGAGAGGCAGACATGGAATGAAGCTGCTTTTTACTCCTAAAATATTTGTGAACACAAGCACAGACACCAACCATAGCAGGTTATTAACGTAGGTTCTAAGCAGTGTTGGAAATTTTATTTTTCTTCCACTTTCTTTTTTCTGCCACTGTTGCAACTGCCAGAATTCCACCATTTTGTAATCACAATTTTGTCTTGGTTAAAAAAAAACCAACATCAATACACATGAATAGAAATGGTTCATTTCAAAATCTTACTTTTGATTATTCATTTTTTGGTTTTAAATTTTCTGCATCAGACTTGAACAATGTACCCACATTCATAGTCTCTGTCACTGTTTTCAATATCCCTTCTGCATCTGAATCAGAATTCCAAAACACTGCATACATCTACTGCATAAATCTATACCAGCTAGTTACCTACATAGCAATAGCAACAGCAAAGCTGCATCCTAAACTATGAGCACTACTGTAACAGACATATCAGCATAATTTCATTTTGATAAAGTGGAGTCCACTAGCTACAACATTTGATAGCTACTTAAGGTAAATTAAACAGCTAGCTACTTAAGGTAAATTAAACAGCTAGCTACTTAAGGTAAATTAAACAGCTAGCTACTTAAGGTAAATTAAACAGCTAGCTACTTAAGGTAAATTAAACAGCTAGCTACTTAACGTTCCTAGGTGGATATGGCAGCCGTAAAACTTTTCCGAAATTAGTAAAACATCCGAAAAAAGTTTAGGATGCGGCTTAGTCGTAGCTATGGCTACATGGGTAACTAGCTAGATAGATTTATGCAGTGTTTTCATTCATCTAGGTAGCTAGCTACTTTTGAATTAATAATTCTACATGCAATTACTTTTCTAATATTGTTTGTTTTGGACATTAGTATTTAAGTTAGATTAGCTAAATAACTATCTGTAACTTCAGATTCGCAATGAAGTCAATATGTGGAATGCTGATCGTGGTTTGATGCAAACATTAATTTCTTTGGCTTGGGTACCAAATGTTATTATCTGTGCTAACCATGACGTCTTAATTCTTTTAAAAATTCCCAGTGATCTGGGATAACCACCATGTCTCACGCATGCGCTAGATTGGCAACTGTAAGCGTGCAGCATCTGCCGTAAGACTTATTGGAAATTGTGTTCAATTACGTGCATACGTACTGTCTGCCTCTCCTGTCCACATTAACCCGCCACTGTGGTTTGTGAGTTGATCAAATTTACCCACCACTTCATAAATGTACCTGCATTTGGCTAGTGGCGGGTGCCAGTTTCCCACCCTGGTTATACGAGACTCCTCCATGCAGTATTAGCCCAACCCCTTCCTGAAGGACCACTGTACTTCAGTTTTGTGCTCACCCTATTCTAACTCTTGATAATTACCAAATGAAAGCAGTGGCATCAGACTGCAGTGTCATAGCTTGACAAAGTGTTAGAGGCTGTAATTGTCCGTTATGATCCATGTCCAGGAATGTCCTCTTACCTGAGCCATGCCACCCTGAGTGCCAGACTGTGTCATACCCGCAGGACCAGTGCTGAGCATCGACACCGGTAGGTACTGATTCTGCATCGGTGCAACGTTTGCTGGGGTCATGCGTGCAGGCCCCATATTCATCTGAAACAATGAAACACTGAAGGTCGATCTTAAGCACCAAGCCAGTGCACAAGCCAGACATATTAAAGCATGTTGAACAAAACAGCTGTCAGGGCAGCGTCCATGAGCTGGAGTGCATCAGGTCTTCAAAGAGCACAAGCACTCTGGCAGGTAAGAGGCCCCCAAAGGGCCCCATGTGCCGTCTCAGTCATTTAACTTGAACTATATCATGGGAGCCATGACTGTGTTTAACTGACTTCACATTTTTACCATTTTTCAATCATTGTGTTTTATATTACTTTTCTTTCGGAAAGGGCTTTAAATATTAGCACTTTTTGCATTAAAGTTAACATGCTTTCGTAAAATTACGGACAGTTTCCGGCCACCAAGTGAGGCGGCTGAGCGAGTGTCCTCACTTACCTGGTTGAGGGGTGTGCCAATAGGGAGAGGAGGGGTGGCCCTCTGACCCCCGGGCTGCATCTGATTAAATGAGCTCATTCCTACACCACACACAAGAACCACCAGTTAGTGCAGAAGGATTTTTTCTTTTTAAAAACATAACATTTTGTTGCATAAAAGAAAACGGTAGCTTTCAGCAGCCGATACACAGACCAGTAGGATTCTGGATTCTGTTGACCATCTGGTTTGGTGCAGTGGGCCGCACCATTGACGGATCTGGGAGAGGGCCATCTGCAGTGAGGGGCAAGCATTCGTTAGGCTTCTACTTGAAATTGAAATACAATTATGGAAATATTACCATAGCATTCTCACTGCAAATTACAGTATCCATAAAGAATAGCACAACAGCGCTTGAATGTTTCTGAACTTTTTGTTCCTATCTGCCCAAGACACTAACTGGCCCACTCACTAGGGGGCAGTCCTGTGGGTGGCCCCTGGTGCCCTATGCTGGCTGGTCCCTGCTGCAGGCCAGAGGGAGCCATGACAGACTGAGGTCCCAAAACGCCCTGCTGTTTCTGCAGCCGTGTCCGCCGCTTCTCCTCCAGCTCCTTCTGGATCTTATAGATCTTCTCAGCCAGGAAGTGGTAGTATTCTGCCTATAAGGGGGATTAGAGGAAAACAGAACATCACCATCAGTACAAATGCTGAATATGTAAATGCGCCATGACCACGGGAGGATCATGATGTTTCTGACACCCATGGAAGAAGAATCTATTTGAATGGCCACCCATCTCATAATTCCTACGAGGTAAAGTAGGTTTCAAAGGCAAGTTTATCGAGAGCTCTGACTTCTTTTGGCATCAACACCACGGCAGTGCTCTCTTGTTGTTTTTTGTCTTTAAGCTTTTAAGAGTCTTCAGTTTAGAAATACAAACAAACTGTTACACAAACTGTTAATGCTTTGATATGCTCAATTTAGTTTCTACAACAAAATGAATAAAATTGATCTCTTAATTTTGGCATCGTTAACAGTGGATTATCAAAGTATGAACCTAATGACTTCAGATAGCTGATCTCAGAGTGAATGTTTTAATGTAGGAAAAGCCAAGTTCCTAGCAACAAAAAGACTAGAAAGAATTCACACACACACACAAACACACACGAGAAGGGCTTTACCCTGCTGTTTGCAGATTCATACATGTCCCCTTCCACTTTACGAGCATAGGCTACGAGATTCTCCATCCGCCTGTCCTTCAGGGCTGCTGGGTCTGGGGTGGGGAAGATGGCCTGGACGCTGTTGCGGCAGAAAGAGCAAAGAAGCTTCAGAACGGAAGAACATAAAAAACAGAAGCCAGTATAAAAGCACAACAGAGATGCAAATGTTGCCGTTTCTACTCTTAACAACTACAGCAACGTCAACTTAAGAGAAGCGAATCCCTGAAGTGATGCATAGTATGATGAGATGCATACAGTTTGTGGACGAGGTGGTTGCGCAGGTCCTGGGTGATGTCCTCGTGCCAGCTTTTCCTCATGCCAGGACCAGCAGCTGGAGAGGCCACAGGCATGGGGCCCACGCTGCCCACACCACTACCATCATTCAGCAGACTAGGAGCAGTAGAACAGGTTAAGGCCCAACATGCACATCACAGTCTACAGCACACTGCAGTCACCACGTAGCGAAGTGAACACCACACTCTAGGACTTCATGGTGAGTTTCCAATAATCGCCATGTGCTGAAAGGAACGATTCTTACTTGGGAGAGTTCGTGCTGAGAGTCAGCATAGCATCCTGAAGAAGGTTGGGTGACTGCGCCTGAGGCTGGACACCCACGGCCCCATTAACACCCATAGGGTTGCCAGCTAGAAAAGACCGGCATATAATTGAATACAACAAAGCTTTGCCTACTTAATCATAAACGAACAGCAACAGGTCTACACGAGAAGGGTCAGTCCCTCTTACCCATGGTGTTAAGGGGACGAGGCGTTTGTTGTGTAGGCTGGGTAGGCGCCTGGTTGCCCTGGTAGGTCAGACCTAGAGCTGCGTAGGCTCTCTCAATGGAGCTGGGGTCTATCTGACTCGCCGTGTTAAGATTGGGAGCGCTGTGTGCGCCACCTGGTGTGGAACCCAGAGAAGTACCTAAACCCACACTAGTGGTGCCGAGCAGAGCTGTGAGGGGGAGACGCAAGAGAGTTCAAACGGCAAGAGTCAGGAGGACCACGGTCAAGTAACCGGCACAGCTAATGCCACAATCATGTGTAGTCAACACCACACCAGCACGACATGAAGCAATTAAAAATTGAAGCAGGGTGTGGCATTACGTTACAAACAGGGTAGGAATCGGCGTGTGCTAGACTGATACACACACTCACTCTGCTGATTCCTCTTGTCTCCTGCATTCTTCAGAGGCAGGCAGACCGGGCAGTCGTGCCGTGTGCAGTTCTTCCAGTGGGAGATGATCTGCCTGGACGAGGCACAGTGTGCCACTGCAGAGGACCGGGGTAAAGACGCGTTAGCACTCTCACAGTTAAAGCAATAACGGGAGGGGCGGCGCTAAACAGGAAACATCAGACACGGATGGCTGGCGCACCATGTCCCACCCCCGGACTCACCCTGGCAGGACTTGCCGGCCTGGCAGTGGGTCATGTGGTTGAGGACGTTCTTCATGGTCCTGCAGTGGGGCAGGTTGCACTGCCGCACCTCCCCGTTGGCCTGTTCCCGCCGCTGACACTTGTGGGCGTGGAGCAGGAGCACCAGCTGCTGCTGGATCAGCTTGCGCTTCTCCGGGTCGGCCGTCGGAGGAACGCCCGCCCCGCTCGCCACCGAAGCCGCAGCTCCCGGGCCAAGTCCTCCCTGGGAATTGGGAACCATGGCGGGCGCCCCGCCGGCCGCCCCTGCTGGTGGCTGCTGGGAAACCTGACAGAGAGGGGGAAAGGGTGTGTGAGTGTGAGCGTTTATGGGGAGGCCGTGTGGCTTTTTTTTTTTGCAGGTACAGTTTAAACATGTTTGGGATCAAACACCACCAGTGAAGGCTCCACATTGGAATTTACATTTGGCCTCTAACTGCTTGAATTTCACCTGGAGGTATGCAACCACAAAAAAAACAGAAAGTGAAACATAGTTCCATCTAATGTTTTCTCCCTGATTGGATAGCATTTTTCCAATTTCAGAATTTCTTGAGAACTAATGCAAAGATGCAATGAAAATATATAAATGATGCATCAAACGCCTTTCCATAGATGTGGATAAGAATCTGTCAAAGGAGCATTTTCAAGTAATCAGTCACTTGTCCGAGACGTCACAGCTGGACAGCTGGCCAACTAGACTGATGTCAATCTCGTCAGGCTCCTAATGGGCTTCGGTGCTTGGTATGGATGCTCACCACGGTCGGCATGCCTGGCATGGGTTGGGGTTTTTTGTCCATGTTGAACTGTGCCAGGCTGTTGGGCAAACCAGGCTTGTTGAGGAGCTGTGGGGCCATGCCTGCCCCACCCAGGCCCTGAGCAGCATTCTGACTGTAGGGACTTCCATAGGGGCCTGGACCTCCCATCATTCCCATCTGAGGTCACACAGGAGAGGAAGGAAACAGGAGGATAAAGAAGGGGGTTTTTAGGCAGATTAAAGATGTGCTGGAAAATAAGACACTGTAGCCACGGTCATCTCTTTCCCTGAACAGCCGACAAACTTATTTTTAAACTGCAATTTTTAAGGTCATGCATTTAAATACTCTAAAAACAGGAGGTAAAAAAATATTGCTCTTATTTGTTTTGAAATACACAGAGTTTGGATATTCTTTCCAACACAAAGATTTCAAAATCAAATGCAATCTGTATAGAAACATCAATGTGTCATGTGTAATACCATGTGTAAGAACATTCCTACAGTGTGGTGGAATTTGGTTACTTTTGTTGCCCCAGACAGGTAAGGAAATAAATCCCCATTAACTCACCTTGTTCATTGCTGCAGGCTGTTGTGCCCTCAATCCTCCCTGGCTTCCACCGGCCTGCTGCTGCAGAGTCTCGGCCAGCAGATTACTATTGCTGCCCATGCCTGGATTGGGATACCCCATTCTGGGCGTGCCGTTCATTATCTGTCCTCCCATCATGCCTTGCTGCTGAGGTGCAGGCACACCTGCCTGCTGCTGACCGCTGCCTTTCTGAGGTCCGATCATAGCTCTGTTCATGCCACCCACCACTCCTGCCCTCTGCTGCTGTTGCAGCAGGCTGGCCTGCTGAGGGGAGAGGTGCTGCTGCCCTTGTGGGGCCATGCTCGGGGGCCCCTGAGATGCCTTCATACTCCCCAAAAGCCCCACGGAGGCCGCCACAGGGCCACCTCCCTGCTGCTGCGTCGTTACAGGCGGGGCTCCAGCCCGGAGGAGCTCGGAGAGCTGTTTGTGCTTGGCTGCTGCGTCCTGGCCCACAGTTACGGGCCCCGCGAGCCCGCCACCCACTGCCCCGGCACCACCCACTCCTCCGGCACCACCCAAGCTGGTGTGGAGCTGGCTGAGGTCCCCTCCATTCGCCAGGCCCAGCTCAGAGGAGGTGATGAGCTCATCTGGGAGGTCATGCTCAAGGTCAAAGAGCGATCCAAAATCTATGGAGGGGTTAAGGAAAAGATCAACACAAATATCCAGCTCACAAGAAAGATAAATGCAAGTACATTAGTGGACGTTCCAGTTTGTAGTTCCACAGCATAAAGCCTCAAGAAGTAAACACAGACATGCGGCTTAGAGGACTCCTACAGTCAACTCTTTACACCACTTTGATGAAGTTGCACTTGACAAGGAAAATATGCAGTATTACTGAACGTCTACAAGAATTCAAAATAAATGTCATTGTGACCATTTAATTTTATCCAATTTCAATGGTATAACTTCCACCTCTTCCATCATTGCCAGTTTAATAAGGAATCTCAACAATATATACATTTTATTGCTAAAAAATGCAGCATGTTCATTGAATTATGCCCAAGACTAAGTGTATAGCATTCAATATGCATATTTTATATGCCTCACAAAACCATACTTATTATGTAAAGTGTCTGTGGTACATCAACAAACTATTTACCTCCCAAAAAAAGATGACAAAGAGTGAGAAATACGACACAGTGTTAAATACACCCTCACTTGGATGAGAATTAGAAACTGCCCTCGTTCGACACACTCAACGGAACTTTAACACACTAAACAAACGATGGTTACAAGTTCAACGTATCGGTTAAACTTGCAACAATTGTGTATTTCTAATCCGATCCGTGGCCCATTTCAAGATTTAAGATGATTTGTAGTGTTATTGAACAACGGGAGGGAGATTGCGAGCTATAGATGAAAAAAAATGACCGAAGACAATCGGGTGTTTCAAACAACTAGCTAGCTGGGCTAGCTCGCTCCAGTAGTCAAGACCATTCTGCGAAATATGGTCAACTAGCTGGCAGCTAACAATCATCTGTTCGATTTACACGTTATAAACGATGGTTAAACCTACGATTTTTCACATATCCTATTAAAGTCCTGACCGATTGCGGTGCCTCAAAGGACGAAGCCATACCTAGTTAGTTAGCCAGATAGCTAGCTAGCTAACAATGCCAGCGGTGGTGTCGGAGTTCTATCAACTGGGCCTGAGTCTGCGGCATTTAACCTATAGATACTGTGTTAACGCCAAATTGCTGACCTGCTAACAATATTGGCTAGCTGTACGTTAAGTTAAGCCTCTGATCAATGTTCCAAAATTACAAATGAAATATCAGATGAAAATCAACAAAACAAGTAGAGTGGTGCGAGGATAACACTGGACGGGTGTTTGAAAACGAACTAAGGTCATATGTCTAGATAGCTACCTGAACTGAAAGCATGAAGTTGTTTGGGTAAACTAGCAAAAAAGACGATGAGCCTTGATACTTGTCGATTGTTAGCCAACTAGCTAAAAAGAAACAAGCATGAAGGCAGTTGCGTCTGTTTGAGGCATTCAACTGTGAAACTTTACAGCAAAAAAATGTTTCTCCAGTTATGTTCACAGTCACAACGAGAAACTAACAATATGCGAGTGAGGCTCTTGGCTATGAATGGGATCTGTAATTGGAGATTTACTTAAGATAGCATGTTATTAAGCTGGCCAAGTATCCTCACTCAAACTAACTGAATTTGATTATAGCGAAGTTAACACCACTGTTTACTCATTGGCACATTAGCCAATATTACTAAAATTAACATTACACAAGAACACTTGCTTTATTCTGTTTAGGGGGGGGGTCCACTAAATACATAAGGACTACATCCTCTGCATGTACCATGTTGTGAACCATTTTGTGCAACCTGAAAATGAGCAGTACTTCATAACTTGGCTAGGTAGGTAGCTAATCAGCTAGCTGATATCCTCAGGCAGCTTTGCAAGCTAACGCTGGCGCTAACCAGCTAGCAGCCTCGACGGCTAACTGGCGTAGCTGCTGCAAAGCTGGAATGACAAGCTAAGCTACTCCTGTGTGGTCCGACGTCGTTAGCTCACAAACTAAGCTCGGTTTGCTACCTACGGCAAAATAGTGATAGTGATAGTGGTGAGATAAATAAATAAACATTTAAAAAAAATAATTTCGTCTTTGGTTATGCGTAATTAAATAATGATATTTACCGTTTCCATCGCTGGCTGAGGCAGAAAGTGCCGGAGAGGAGAGTTTAGGCCTCTTGGCTGAAGGCGGGCCAGAATCCAGAACGTTCTCGGCCATATTTTTACGAATTAAAAATATATATATATCCACAAAGATAGGCGTCGTCGCCTATTAGCGATCCTTGTTTTCTCGTCTCCTTTAAAAGTCGACTTTTCCCCCTCCTTTTTGGGGACGAAGGAGGGGAAAGTCCCGTGTACAAAATACTCCTCTTTCCTGGGTTCGCCTCTCGATTTCAGCTTCGGCGTTATCAACCCCCTCCCCAGTCAGATTTTTTGTTCTTTATAAATTTCTGCAAGCGGAGGAGGAGGGAGGGGGAGTCAGTGACAGAGGATAAAAAGATACACGTAGCAATTCATGCCAACTCCTAGAAATCCTGTATTAAGTAGGAGAATTAAGCAAATGAATACGTTTCATAATTTTGCACGTACTCCCCATCCTCGTTCAGAAGAGGTTTATTTTGAGGAATAAAACTGGTCACAAGGGTGCAGTGCAAAGCTAATATGAACTTCTCATTACTTAATGGCAAGGCGCCTACAAGAGCATTTAGGTATTCTTTTTCTTGCTGGCTTGTGAAATGTTATGCTTTTTTTTTACAGAATACCGGTGTTGTCAAGATTTCGTTCGTGGGCTTAAATGTAATGAAATGCTCCGAAAGCGAAAACTAACGGTTATTTAAGATATCTGGATATCTGTTAAATGTAGCCCTAGGTAAACATCTTTTTTAACAAATGTTTCATACATATGCTCACTTCCTACTATCTTTGGGCCATGAAACATAAAATAAAAATAAATAATGAAAGTAATAAAATCACCTTTTTGGCCACATTAAAAGACAGAAGTTTTATGAAGAATAAATAAGGGTTCATTTGAATTGCCTTACCTGACCAAAAGCCTGGTTTAGAAATCCTAAGGTATAGCCTAAAGCTGGAATTCTGGCTCCTTAGTGCCATTTAAGTGTGTATTGTTAAAAGCCAGCAGACACACACGCTTCTATTACAATAGTCACTTTTACCATTACATATCTCTGGGGGCAGATGTGTCAAGGGCCCAAGACATTGTTTTGTTCAATGACACAAGTTGTGTTAAGGTAATAATACTAATACCCACTTATAGAAATTGGGTCCCTAAAGTGTCATTCTCCCATCCCTTGTAAGCGCTTATAGTACAGTATCACTGACCACTTTCATGCTGAGAAACATACCACTCATCTCTTTGCATCGTCTTGCTAGGCCTAAACCAAGGTCAATCATCCATGCGCTAAATGTCCTTATAAATCTCCTTTCATATAGATGTTTTGTTTTTCTAAAAAAGTGTTTATATTATTGTTATTATTTATTGTTATTGTCTTTTTGCATAGAAGTTTACAAATAAGTGGAATTTGCTGCAGTAGTGGATATACTGCATTTTTAAATAAATATAAAATACACAAAATATGTATCATCACGCTGCCAGAGTGAATAAACCGGAACCATAAAAGAGTGGTCAGCAATGATGTTTGGATATGCCGAACTGTTCAAAATTTCTTCAGTACCTAATGAATATGAGGAAACATTCCTCTCACTGTTGCACTGGCACTGGTATACTGTTGACAATAAACAGGGCAGCCCTCAAGATGCTTGTGCAAAATTCTCATCTTTCCATCAGTCTGATGCATAAGTGCTGGTGACTCTTTGCTCTTCACTGACAACATCAGAACACAACACTAAGCAGTCATAGCCGTTTTCAGCCAAAGTCCAAAAAGGTGCCACATTCCAGTGAATGTTCATGTCTTTGGCGCAGTTGTGGGCTGCCTTTTTGTTTACACAATACTCACCATTCTTCTTTGATCACTCTGATCAAAAAGCTGCATTCTCCACAGCATTGCTGATTAAGGGGTGTTTATCTTTTCACACCATTTTTAGTGAACTGTTGAAAAAGTTGTGTGTAAAAAATCCAGAATGAGCTGTTTGTGAAAAGCTCAAACTCACAAGCCTAGGACCAAGTATCACATCACACTGTCACTCTTTGTTCTTTCAAATGGACTTTAACATTACCTGAGGCAAGAAACAATCATCTGCAGTCATCATGGACCATAATTGTCATTCGCTTTCTTGGAATGTGCAGTGAATATTCCACATTTTGACCCAGAGAAACTCTACGAGGCCCTCGTCTCATTGAATAGCAGATAAAATGCTTCTCTGTGTGTCAGAATGCAGATGTTAAGACCTTTCTCATGGTCAGTAAAGAAAAGTTTTAAGATGGTGGTATTCTTTTCATATTCTTCAGAGTGGTTTCTGTGAGGATTTTCTTTGAATTATGAGTGACTTTTTTCTGTACATAAAGTTTTGGTCTTAAATGTTTAGTCAGCTGTTACCTTTTCTCAGTGTTGGATTTTACAGTGAACCTTCTGTATTATACTTCTGTAGACATTTTTCACTAATTAAATTTAATTGAGTTTGTTATCTACCAAGTCCTTTGTAATAGCTTATGTCATAAGTAAATTATTACTTACAGTGTACAATTGATTTTGATATGCCTAATATTTTGGTTATGTCACTGATGGATTTAATCTATTTTTCAGCCTAATGAAGGCTTCCTTTGCTAGCAACAATGCATATTTTTTGTTCTTAATCTTAGCAGATGACAGCAACTGACAGATAACACATGATCTTTCTGATGCACCAAATCTCCTATACTTTGTATAGCATCTTTACTTTGTAAAGATCGGACATTCCTTGTTAACTAAAGCTTCTCGGCTCCTTGTCCAGGCCCTCATCCTCTCATGTCTGGACTACTTCAAGTAGTACTCTACCTGCTGACATATCAGCATGCGCCACGGAGCCATTACAGATAGTCCAGAATGCAGTAGTCCGGCTTGTTTTCAGCTTGTATTTGGCTTGTCAGTGTGCACTGTTAGCCCTGATCTCATCTTAGTCCCTTGGCTCTGTCATGCAGCACAACTCTGGAAACTTCATCTCCCAGAATCCCCAGCACTAGCTAACTAGATCCTCCTCCCCTGATTACTAAACACACCTGTTCCTCATTTCCACACCTCTATATATACCTGACTTGTCTTAACTTTATTCCAAAGTATTGCCAACTATTGCAGGAAATGTGTTGAGTGTATATGGTATTATTCTGTCTATGGTTTGACCTGGTTTGTCTACTCTTTGTCTCTTTTGGGTTTGACCTCTTGTACATTTGCCTGGCTGTAACTGCTCTACTGTGTTTTAGATCAGGACTGGCTTTGACATTGCTGTTGGATTCTGTTTTTGTGCCTTTACTGATTATCTGGTTTTGACCTTTGGACTGTCTGACTACGCCTCTAATATTAAGCCCTTTTTATTAAGCCCACGTCTGCATTTTGCTATGTACCAACTGTTCCGTGCTCCTTATAGCCACTCCATTGTCTTCTTGAAGTTTGCTTGAAGGTTTTCCAATTTAGGAACCCCAGCCTGTATACATTCAATGCCTTGTTTTAATTAAGGAAAATTACAATCTGCAAGTAAATGGCATTTGGAGATTAGGCTACTTTATTTGTGAAGTTGCCTCATTGCCTGGTACATATTGCACCTTTGTTGTGGTGTGTTCCTTATCAATAGCATTTGGTCAGCACTTTTAACCTTCAAGATATCCAAGATTCTAATACAAAACATTTAAAAAGGAGAAATAAAAAAAAAACATATGTGGAAACATAGCCTATGGATGGAACTCCCCATTTAGAATACTATTCAAAAATGGAAAAATATGCAGTAATTAAACTGCAATAATTATTGAGAAGACAATGTGATAGGTTTTCAAGTGATTTTTTTAAATAAGGGAGCAAATGCTTAATTTTTGCATTAAATTCATTGTCCTGGAGCCAAAACAAACACGATATTCTTTCAATCTGTTCCACTTAAAACTGTCAGACATTCTTCCATCTTTGATTCCTTTTCAAAAGAAACACTACAAGAGTAGAGACCGTAATTATGACCACACTGAGTGTTATTTTTTCATTATGGCCAGAGTGTTATTTTGAAAGTCTATCTAGTTTGGTGGGATAAACCAGCAAAACTATGTATGGACCAGCAATTGTTTATGCATGGAGTAAGTTGATGCTGTGATTGTGAACTTGTTGTCTTCCGTTATAATCAATACCTTTAGTATTGAAGGGCTGGTTTTAATGTAATTCACGGTCATTGGAGATAATATTTAAAAACACCATTCCTAATGTAAAATATTGGCTGGCAAGTTGAGTTCAACACGACAAAAAATGTTGTTGGTGAGATGTGAAAACAATAGATAGGTTCCACCGAGATTTGAACTCGGATCGCTGGATTCAGAGTCCAGAGTGCTAACCATTACACCATGGAACCGCTTAGAGAGCCCGCTACTGTGTGTATATTTATAAATAATCTGGTTAATTGTTGTAAACTTTATTTCTGCTTGAATTCATTTAATAGATTTTACTCTATGGTATAGAAATACGCGCATCAAATGTAGACGTTTAAGATAAAACCAGTTAAGTTGTCGTGAAAGCTCTCTCCACTGGATGGCAGCAATTGTTGTTCCGTGCAAAATCCACCAACAGAGGTAGAAGAAGCATGTGCAGGGCTGGTGAATTTTCTGTTCTAGAAAAAGATAGTTAGCTACAATCTTGACTAAATTGTTTCTATCCACTATTACTTCGACCTGTTTCTGGACTGTGAAGTTATGGTTAACTCTAGAATCCCTCCTTAGCTGAGCACTGGAAATGATCTAGGTCTCACGTTTTGAACTGCTAACGCTGTGGGAGCCTTCCAGGACAAGTACTACTGAAGTTTACCTAGCTGGCTAACTAGCTAAATAGAATGTATTAGGTAGCTAACGATTTGGGCACTTCTTGACAAATATCAGTATCCTCCAACTGTCCTTGGTTTAACATAACCTGTTTTTGAAGAATTGCTATGATCCTGCCGAAGATATAGACACTGCATACTCATCTAATCTTAACTTAAACAACTAAAAAGGGGAAAATGCCTAATCGGTGTGCAGCATATGGATGTAGAAAGTCGTATGGGGACAATGTTACTATGTTCAGATTTCCCAAACACCCTATTGAGTTTCGCAAGTGGGAAAGGCAGGTACAAAAGACGAGGACCAATTGGGTCGCCAAGACTTTCTCTTTCTTGTGCTCTGAACATTTTAGCAAAGACTGTTTTGAGCATAGACCTACAGCAGTGGCAAAGGTAATGGGATTCAAAGGGTTCAGGCTAAAGGAAGGAGCTGTTCCAACGATTTTTATCAGACCTCCTTGCAGTAATTGTGGAGGTCGTGGCGCCACCTGCTCGACGTGCAGTCCTAAGGGGAAGAACTCAAACGTGAGCACGGAGCCTCAGAACCATGAATCGGTGAGTAAATGTAAACCTTTCTCAGCCCTCGGAAAGTAGCGTGTAGCAGCGCCACCTGTAAAACTCTGTAACACTGAATAATAACTGCTTTGTAAATTGATTTTCAGTCTGAATATATCACCATCTCTTTTGTTCCCCCATGAAGGAAGGGTGGGAGGGGGATGCAGTGAACCTAGACCTGGATGCTATGGAGGAAGAGAATGATGAAGAGGGGGAAGAATACAATGACCAGATGCATTCTGATGAGGAAGGGGTTACTAGTCCCACATTTGACCAATTGGCGCATAGTGGTAAAGAAGGTACAGTTAATGGACTTGGGTTCGATGTGTTTAGGGTATCTTTTTTTTCTTTTAAGTTTCTTAACTTGTCCTGGAGGTTTGCATGTTTGCTCTAAGCCAGCATAACACAGTACCTACACCAGCTATTCAGTGTTCTTACTGGGTTTATTCAACTGTGGCGGGTGCTGGAATAGAGCAAAATCTGTTGGACCATCTGTTGGGACATGAGAACCGGTTTGGGGGAAACTGGACTAGACAAAGCAGGTTTGCTTATGAATCCCATGAAGCAGATTGGCATATAATTAACCAATGAAGACAGATTTCAAAGTCAAAAATGGTTATGAGAAATATAATCAATGCACCTATTCAGTCAACTTGGTTATTAAAAGTTTTTATTTTCTACTGTACAAGTCCATAATTTTCTTAATAAGCCCGGTTTGCTTTACCTGTGCCTGCGTCTGTTACAGTGGTGTGCGAGATGTGTGGTGTTTCTGGGATTAAAGGAAGTTTCTACTCAAGAAGCAAGCGCTTCTGCAGTGTGTCTTGTTCCCGGTCCTTCTCCTCTAACTTGAAGAAGGCTTGCATCTTAGCCCGACTTCAGGTGAGCAAGAAGACCTTCCTCAAAGGCGAACATGTGGAGAGGACAGAAGAGGCTCTGTCTAGAGAGCGAACTGTAATTTTGAACCAAATGTTACTGTGTATGTACTCTCTAGCTAGCATTGTTGTGGAACATCCTCAAGCAGTGTTGCGTGTTGCTAAAGACTTCCTGTGTGGGTGTTTGTGTGTCCTGCATGCATAGGGAAAGTCACCTCTTGGGAAGACTCACACACAACAGACCTCTACTCCTCACACACAACATACCTCTACTCCTCACACACAAGGCCCAGAACTCTACTCAGGCAGCTCAGCTGTTGGGCAAGATGGTGAGACTCACATGTGGTATTTTTAAATGTATTTGACTTATATTATCCAGTTTTCCACCAAGTGTTCTTTCATGGTTACGGCCATTTGTGCTTGTCGTAGCCTCTGCTTGCTTTGACTGGGGTGTTTACCTGGAGAAGCATAGCTCCCTAGCTACTCCAGTGACCTGCTTCCACCACGTGAGTTTTCTTTTTATCCACAACTGTGATTTTAAAAAGTGAAGCTGCAGTCATGAATGTCATGAATGCTGGATCACCGGCATGAGTGGATAGGTGAGCACTGATTCCCCTCTGCGCAGGCTCCACTCTGTGCCCTGTGGGAGGACATTGATGTTGGGCTGCGTGTTGAGGTCCTGAACACTCAGGCTGGCTTTCAGACAAAGGTCTACTGGATCGCCACTATCCTCCGAGTGGCAGGTATGGGATTGGTTCCTTACTTCCCTCGCTCCATCCCTCCTTCCTGAAGTGAGTAGGAGAACGTTTGTGTTTACCTACACACAGCACACAGTGGAGTTTCTTTAAAGTTGTAACACCTCTGAAATATTTTGAAAGTTGGTATGGAAGAAAGGAAACAAAAAGAAAGAGAAAAATCTGAAAAATTCTGAAAAAATATATTTTTGTCATTTTTTTTTAACCTGAGACAGAAAGATGGAAGGAACAGATTAAAATACACAAGCAAATGTGAACACATGCTACAGTTTATATATGACTTAAAGTAGACCAGTTTTCCCCGAATGTAACATAGTTGTGTTGTATGTAACCCGATGTGCCCAATGTGGCCCTGTGCTGTTGGTGAAAGACCTCTGTAAGTCCTAGAGTGGGAGTATTTACCTGAATGGTACAGGATGTTTGCTCAGTGTGATCAGAGAGCAAATACAAACAGCTTGTAAAATTGCATGATGTCTGCAAAACAGCTAATGTGTTACTATGATGGACACTTTGCTTCACAGCATCTTGCCTGGCAGTTCAGAAGTTGAGGCATGTGTGTATCTGAAGTGCTAAGTGCCCTTTGGTTTAGGCAACCCTTAATCTGTTGGTCCTGGCTGAGTAAAGTGTCCACTGTCTTGCACTACATCCAAAATGCAAGTTGGCCTTTATAAGTAGTGTTGACATTTCCTGGAACATGGAACACTATTAAGCAATTTAGTCCTGAATCTTGGAACACTATTAAGCAATTTAGTCCTGAATCTTGGAACACTATTAAGCAATTTAGTCCTGAATCTTGGAACACTATTAAGCAATTTAGTCCTGAATCTTGGAACACTATTAAGCAATTTAGTCCTGAATCTTGGAACACTATTAAGCAATTTAGTCCTGAATCTTGGAACACTATTAAGCAATTTAGTCCTGAATCTTGGAACACTATTAAGCAATTTAGTCCTGAATCTTGGAACACTATTAAGCAATTTAGTCCTGAATCTTGGAACACTATTAAGCAATTTAGTCCTGAATCTTGGAACACTATTAAGCAATTTAGTCCTGAATCTTGGAACACTATTAAGCAATTTAGTCCTGAATCTTGGAACACTATTAAGCAATTTAGTCCTGAATCTTGGTTTAGTCCTGAATCTTGGAACACTATTAAGCAATTTAGTCCTGAATCTTGGAACACTATTAAGCAATTTAGTCCTGAATCTTGGAACACTATTAAGCAATTTAGTCCAATTTAGTCCTGAATCTTGGAACACTATTAAGCAATTTAGTCCTGAATCTTGGAACACTATTAAGCAATTTAGTCCTGAATCTTGGAACACTATTAAGCAATTTAGTCCTGAATCTTGGAACACTATTAAGCAATTTAGTCCTGAATCTTGGAACACTATTAAGCAATTTAGTCCTGAATCTTGGAACACTATTAAGCAATTTAGTCCTGAATCTTGGAACACTATTAAGCAATTTAGTCCTGAATCTTGGAACACTATTAAGCAATTTAGTCCTGAATCTTGGAACACTATTAAGCAATTTAGTCCTGAATCTTGGAACACTATTAAGCAATTTAGTCCTGAATCTTGGAAACACTATTAATCTTGGAACACTATTAAGCAATTTAGTCCTGAATCTTGGAACACTATTAAGCAATTTAGTCCTGAATCTTGGAACACTATTAAGCAATTTAGTCCTGAATCTTGGAACACTATTAAGCAATTTAGTCCTGAATCTTGGAACACTATTAAGCAATTTAGTCCTGAATCTTGGAACACACTATTAAGCAATTTAGTCCTGAATCTTGGAACACTATTAAGCAATTTAGTCCTGAATCTTGGAACACTATTAAGCAATTTAGTCCTGAATCTTGGAACACTATTAAGCAATTTAGTCCTGAATCTTGGAACACTATTAAGCAATTTAGTCCTGAATCTTGGAACACTATTAAGCAATTTAGTCCTGAATCTTGGAACACTATTAAGCAATTTAGTCCTGAATCTTGGAACACTATTAAGCAATTTAGTCCTGAATCTTGGAACACTATTAAGCAATTTAGTCCTGAATCTTGGAACACTATTAAGCAATTTAGTCCTGAATCTTGGAACACTATTAAGCAATTTAGTCCTGGAATCAATTTGGAACTTGGAACACTATTAAGCAATTTAGTCCTGAATCTTGGAACACTATTAAGCAATTTAGTCCTGAATCTTGGAACACTATTAAGCAATTTAGTCCTGAATCTTGGAACACTATTAAGCAATTTAGTCCTGAATCTTGGAACACTATTAAGCAATTTAGTCCTGAATCTTGGAACACTATTAAGCAATTTAGTCCTGAATCTTGGAACACTATTAAGCAATTTAGTCCTGAATCTTGGAACACTATTAAGCAATTTAGTCCTGAATCTTGGAACACTATTAAGCAATTTAGTCCTGAATCTTGGAACACTATTAAGCAATTTAGTCCTGAATCTTGGAACACTATTAAGCAATTTAGTCCTGAATCTTGGAACACTATTAAGCAATTTAGTCCTGAATCTTGGAACACTATTAAGCAATTTAGTCCTGAATCTTGGAACACTATTAAGCAATTTAGTCCTGAATCTTGGAACACTATTAAGCAATTTAGTCCTGAATCTTGGAACACTATTAAGCAATTTAGTCCTGAATCTTGGAACACTATTAAGCAATTTAGTCCTGAATCTTGGAACACTATTAAGCAATTTAGTCCTGAATCTTGGAACACTATTAAGCAATTTAGTCCTGAATCTTGGAACACAATTTAGTTGAATCTTGGAACACTATTAAGCAATTTAGTCCTGAATCTTGGAACACTATTAAGCAATTTAGTCCTGAATCTTGGAACACTATTAAGCAATTTAGTCCTGAATCTTGGAACACTATTAAGCAATTTAGTCCTGAATCTTGGAACACTATTAAGCAATTTAGTCCTGAATCTTGGAACACTATTAAGCAATTTAGTCCTGAATCTTGGAACACTATTAAGCAATTTAGTCCTGAATCTTGGAACACTATTAAGCAATTTAGTCCTGAATCTTGGAACACTATTAAGCAATTTAGTCCTGAATCTTGGAACACTATTAAGCAATTTAGTCCTGAATCTTGGAACACTATTAAGCAATTTAGTCCTGAATCTTGGAACACTATTAAGCAATTTAGTCCTGAATCTTGGAACACTATTAAGCAATTTAGTCCTGAATCTTGGAACACACAATTTAGTCCTGAATCTTGGAACACTATTAAGCAATTTAGTCCTGAATCTTGGAACACTATTAAGCAATTTAGTCCTGAATCTTGGAACACTATTAAGCAATTTAGTCCTGAATCTTGGAACACTATTAAGCAATTTAGTCCTGAATCTTGGAACACTATTAAGCAATTTAGTCCTGAATCTTGGAACACTATTAAGCAATTTAGTCCTGAATCTTGGAACACTATTAAGCAATTTAGTCCTGAATCTTGGAACACTATTAAGCAATTTAGTCCTGAATCTTGGAACACTATTAAGCAATTTAGTCCTGAATCTTGGAACACTATTAAGCAATTTAGTCCTGAATCTTGGAACACTATTAAGCAATTTAGTCCTGAATCTTGGAACACTATTAAGCAATTTAGTCCTGAATCTTGGAACACTATTAAGCAATTTAGTCCTGAATCTTGGAACACTATTAAGCAATTTAGTCCTGAATCTTGGAACACTATTATTTAGTCCAATTTAGTCCTGAATCTTGGAACACTATTAAGCAATTTAGTCCTGAATCTTGGAACACTATTAAGCAATTTAGTCCTGAATCTTGGAACACTATTAAGCAATTTAGTCCTGAATCTTGGAACACTATTAAGCAATTTAGTCCTGAATCTTGGAACACTATTAAGCAATTTAGTCCTGAATCTTGGAACACTATTAAGCAATTTAGTCCTGAATCTTGGAACACTATTAAGCAATTTAGTCCTGAATCTTGGAACACTATTAAGCAATTTAGTCCTGAATCTTGGAACACTACTAAGCAATTTAGTCCTGAATCTTGGAACACTATTAAGCAATTTAGTCCTGAATCTTGGAACACTATTAAGCAATTTAGTCCTGAATCTTGGAACACTATTAAGCAATTTAGTCCTGAATCTTGGAACACTATTAAGCAATTTAGTCCTGAATCTTGGAACACTATTAAGCAATTTAGTCCTGAATCTTGGAACACTACTAAGCAATTTAGTCCTGAATCTTGGAACACTATTAAGCAATTTAGTCCTGAATCTTGGAACACTATTAAGCAGATGCAGTTGTGCATATTATAGGAGACGAATGGACATCACTGTGATACATGTTACATCTCTGATTTAACTTGGGCTTTTGCTTCACTGTGATCTTTAATTCGATCTCAGGTTACAAAGCCCAGCTTCGATATGAGGGCTTCGACGAGGATGACAGGCACGATTTCTGGTGCAACCTGGGCACTGCTGAGGTCCATCCCATTGGCTGGTGTGCAGTAAACAGCAAGCTGCTTGTGCCGCCACAGGGTGAGTGGGAGCACTAACGATGGAGCCTGGATTTCCTAACTCTCCTCATACAGGAACGGCGAAGCTTTCTGGCATTCTGAAGCTCTGTTTGTGTCTCCCCCTCAGCGGTCCACAATTGCAAAACCAATTGGAAGCCGTATTTGATGGAGAGGCTTGTTGGAGCATTCACACTCCCTGTGGATTTCCATGTCAAGGTCACCCTCAGCTGCGAGCTGCATTTGCGCTCGTCTTGTTCTCGGCGTGCTACGTGGCCACACCCTATTACTGTCTATCATCTTTCCGTGTCTCTTCCAGGTGGCGGACAGTCTGAAGTACCCTTTCAGGCGGGGCGTCCGTGTGGAGGTCGTGGACCGCTCATTAGTCAGCCGCACACGCACGGCAGTGGTAGACACGGTGGTCGGCGGACGCCTGAGACTAATCCATGAAGATGCAGGGCTTGGACCATCCGGTGAGGTGCTCTCGGACTTCTGGTGTCACATGTGGAGTCCTCTGGTGCACCCTATCAACTGGTCGTCTAGAGTGGGCCATTTCATTAAAGAAACTGGTGAGTGGAGACGGGACGGAGTTACTGCAACATCTTGGTCTTTCAGAAAAATATAGTTGGGTTGTTTTTGTTCATAGGGCCATGCTTAAAGTATTGACCTGCCAATGTATTTGTACTGATATTTTGTTTATCTGTCCGTTTGTGTTATCTATATATCTCTGTCTGTATGTCTGTCTGTCTGTATGTCTGTCTATCTTTGGATATATTACAGCAAGTGAGGCGTTCTTAACATTGATGTGTTGGAAGTAGGAAAGATCCACAAGCATAAGGATCTGAGCTACTTTTACATGGAGATGCTGCGACAGTTGTCAAGGCATCGCATCTCGGCTCTCGTCAAAGTCACTTGCATCCTTATGCCTGCCCATGTTTCTTGCTTCCAATACACCAACTTTCAGAACTCAAGGTTCTGCATAATATATCTATCCCATTGACAGATACCACTGTATGTTGAAACAATAGTTCTTAAACGTATTATATGCATGATTTCAAAAGGGTAAATGTCTTGTTATTTTCTATCGTAGCCTTCATATCATGATAATGTACATATCTACAAAAACTTATCTTTCATTTAAGGTTAGCGATGCTTGTTGACATTTTTAGGCTGCATGCAATCTCTTCACAGATAAGTCTGTCGACATGAGCAGTCATCCAACCTTCCGTAAGGTGTTCTGTGACAGTGTGCCAAGGCAGTTTAAGAAGGTGAGTGACCTGCCCTGAGAAAGCTGCTAGATTAACTCTTGGTTTGGTGTGTTTTTTTTTCATTACTGTTCCTTTTGGTTGCTTTCTTTGATCTTTAGATTCCTGTTTTGTTATAGTTTTGTAATAATCTTCTGTTTTTCAACTCCCCGTCTCTCCAGTTAAGGACTGTTTATATGGAAGGAGGGTTTTTTGAGGAGGGCATGAAGCTGGAGGCCGTTGATCCTCTGAACCTGGGAAACATCTGCGTTGCATCGGTTCGAAAGGTGGAGGACGTCTTTTGTGTTGGTGTGGTTCATATTAGAGTGGCCACGTGATGTATAGACGCATGGTGTAGTCATTGGCATTGGTTTAGTGTTGATCTTACCTTGTTTGTATTGATCAGGTGCTTTTAGATGGCTACCTCATGGTCAGTATTGATGGTGTGGAGATTGGTGATGGATCAGACTGGTTTTGCTACCATGCTAGCTCACATGCCATCTTGCCCACGGGATACTGCCAAAAGAATGATCTAGCCCTCACTCTGCCCCCTGGTATGTGTTAAAGTATTTAATACCTTTTTCTTAATCCCAGTCTAAGAAACTCAGACCACACGCCTCCCTTCACAGCACATTGTGATGCTTTGGGATTGTTCCCTAGGCTACGATCAAGCGACTTTCACATGGCCCAAATATTTGGAAGAAACGTCTAGTGTGGCTGCTCCACGTCGACTGTTCAACACAGTAAAGCCGTCTCTTTCAACCCCACATCTCTTTAGTCACACTTTCAGCCTTCGTGTGCGAGACGTGTAACGGTAACCCCCCCCCCCCCCCAGGACTCCGTGGGGCACGGCTTTGCCCCAGGCATGAAGCTGGAGGCGGTGGACCTGATGGAGCCCCGCCTGGTGTGTGTGGCTACCGTGCAGCGCTGCGTGGGTCGCCTGCTCCTGCTGCACTTCGACGGCTGGGAGACGGAGTTCGACCAGTGGGTGGACTGCCAGTCCCCTGAGATCTACCCCGTGGGCTGGTGCGAGCTTACTGGCTACCAGCTCCAGCCCCCCATCGGCTCAGGTAGAGGGACTGTGTTCTTGTGCCGTTGGCATGGCTGTCGGGGTCAGTGAATGGGCAAAGGCAGGAGAGCCTACAGCTGTATCTCAGCAGTCGTCGTCTGAGAGAAAAGTAGGCAATTAAAAATTAATTACATTCATATTCACGTCAGCACCAGTACAGTAGTTTGTAAGTGTAATGAAAGCACACTTGGTTTGTCGTTCAGGGAGGTTTTGTTTCACAAATACTAATGCGATATGTTTATCTAATAAGTAACAACGAAAGTGCTTACCATCAAAAAATCATCCCATCACCACCATACCAGACATAATAGGAACCTTCTAAAAAAAATCCTTGTCAGGAAGATCTTCAATTACAAACATTACTCTCTCATTTTTTTGCAGAACCTCAGGAGAATCCAAACAAAAACACAATAAGTAAAAAGAGTTGCGTTCTATTTATTACTGTGAATTAAACTGTAATCTTCTCTTGGCTATTTGTTTCTTTCTTTTTCATTGGTCACATTCATCATTGTTCTAATAATATATTTCATACAAATGAAATTTATTTTGCTGTCCTACTATTCTAAAATTTGCTCAATTAAATTACCTTTTTGGGGGTATCTCAGGGAGAAGAAACGTGAAGAAAAAAACAGGAGATGGCATCTCAAATGTCCCAGCACCTCAGCAAGACGGACACGAGCAGGCAGATGAGCTATCTGCACCTGCTCTACCCCCAGACACGCCCCCCGTGTCTGCTGCCACGCCCCTCCAGGCACAGAGCATGTCGGTCACCCCTCAGTTAAAGACTGAGCCGGTCGAAGAAAGTACGTACCACTGGCATTCTACTTCTAAACTAAACATGCTTTTTAATTCCTTTTGAAACGGTCGAGGTGTGTCTGCAGCAAACTGAAATGGTCTCGTTTGTTGTAGTTATTTCCGTGAAAGTGGAGGAGGTGGAAGTGGAGACCCCCATCACTCCGGACCTGCAAGGCGACAGCAACGTCGCTGATCCAATCCTCAGCAGACTCAAACAGGAGGGTCCAGCGTGAGGAGCAGAGCCTGCGTTTGTATGAGGTCAAGGCTGCATCTCACTGGGAGTTACAGCTGCTACTGGAGCAGATGAAGCACCTGACATTACAACATTTGGAACTTTGACGAGGAAACTATATTCTTTATACTTTTGCATATTGTGTATATATATTTTTTTACCATTCACTACTGATTTCATTTGTTCTACCTGCAGTACTGTTTAATTGAAGTGAGATGTGAACTAGAATCAATAAAGATACACAAAGTACAAAAACTGGATTTATTTTAGAATATAAAAGAAATATTTTATATTATACCAGAGACACAATAACAAAAAAAATTACCTATATGACTTACTAATACATTGACTTAACCAAGAGAAGTAGTTCTAAGTGGAATCAAACTTATCTAAAATATCCTTGTTACACACCTTTTTAATACATAAATAGATGTTGCTGTGTATTCTTTGAAGAAATATATGAAACGTCTTTAAATTCTTATTCGTACATGTCTGACTCACACTGATCACACTGACTTGTGCTTCTTGGTGATGGGTTTCAGCCCTGAGTGAATGTTGGCATTCTTGCGCAATTTGGGTATGACTTTCTCCACTTTGAGGATTTTTGGGGCACCAGTGTGGGCATGTTTGGACCTGCTCACAGCTGAGCTCGTGGAGGTCTTGGGGCCACGTGCAGGAGGAGGTCTCTCTCCTGGACAGCTCTTAAAGACGTGAACATCCTTGACCATGCGACCTCGCAGCTCAGGGGGGTAACTGCAGGTGGCTCTGACCTTTAGGTTGACCTTCTCTATCCACCTGTAAGGAGGCAAAAAAACATCCTGTTAAATAAAACACGTTTTAAGGAAGGGATGGCAGCTGCACATGCATGACCCGAAATCTGGACGGGTCACGTCAACGGCTTTTTCTCGCCCAGCAACTTTTTTTTTTTTATACCAACATGTTAATTGATTGGGTTTATACTTCCATTTCTCATTATGTTTAAGATGCAGCTATAATATAAATATGGAGCCCAATGCCATGTAAGCCCTGATGGTCAGTATGGAGTTGTCTCACTTGCGCAGGGGTAGGAGAGGACAGTCACACAGCAGTGGGTTCTCTGCCAGGTTAATAACCTCAAGCTTCGTAAGTGGACTCAGATCTGGCACATCTTCAAGCTGGTTCCCTTCCATGAACAGACTTCGCAAGCCAGGTCCAAGACCAGCAAGTGAATCCTTTGACATCTGCAAATGGAAAGGACATTAAACATTGGCTGTATGTAAGTATTCTTAATAGGACTGCACAGTCAGCTCAACTGAAAAGCGTATTCAATTTCCAGACTTCCAAATTGGATTTTTTATTATACACTGAGAAATGCAAACTACTGCTCTAGACTCATGCAGACAGGATTTCCAAGTAAAAGGAATTAGTATAGAACCGTATTGATGTACATACATCATAAGTAATACAAAATGGCATGTAACGCCTGTTTTGTCCCTGCCATGTAGCTGTAGTACATTATACAATGTGAACTCTATTGGATTAAGTGTCCATGACTAAGGCTCACCTTTTCCAGACCCATGTTATTAAGATACAGATGTTTCAAGGAGGTTGCAATTGGCAGAAAAGCCTGTGCTCCAACCCACCGAATAGGATTGTGGGACAGACGGAGCTCCGCCAAGCTGGTGGTCTTAGAGAGGGCATCACTTGGCACCTCCATAAGTTTATTGGTGCCTAAATGCAGTGTATCAAGATCAGGTGCTGGGTCAAAGGCCCTGGCTGCGATGCTGGTAATGGCATTCGAGGTTAGAAAGAGACTCCTCAGTCTCTCAGCACCCATCAGGATCCCTGACTCAAGCTTGGAGATGGCATTGTTTTCCAAGTGTAGAGCCAGCAAACCAGGCAACAGCTTGAAGGCACCTTTGGGGAACTGGGTGAAACGGTTCTTCTCCAAGTGGAGGTATGTGAGGTGGGGCAGACCCTTGAACGCATCTGGGCTCAGTGATGTGAGGTCATTCTCAGAGAGATAGAGGTACACCAGGCTTTTCATTCCACTGAAGGCCCCGCCCTCTACCTCATGAATCTTGCAGCGCTGCAAGTGGAGGGAAACCACCTCTGGCACACCTGGAAAACTGTTGGCAGGGATGTAGTGGAAATGGTTGCCATGCAAATCCAGCAAGCGTGTGTCTGGAGAGAAACCTCGCGGGACTTTGGTGTGGCCCTGGTTTTCACACGATGAGTGATGGTTCTCAGCCTAAGGTCAGAAGCAAAAAAAACACAAAATCTGAAATATTTCAATGAACATCTTCCAGGACGCAGTTCTACTGTACTTGCTCACCTCACAGACGCAGTTGTCCGGGCACTCGACCCTGCCCGCGGGTGGGGTTGTGGGTAATGGTGGGAGTCTCCTCCGTTCCTCTAACTCTGCTTTCAGCATGGCTTCCTGACTCTGGCAGCGCAGCTCAGAAGGCTGCACTGTCTCCAGACTCTCGTCGGACATATGCGGGGGACCGCTACAGGTTCCTCCGAGACGGACCCGTTCCCGGGTCGCCCACTCCCGCAGCGGGCGCAGGTAGCAGCTGCAGTAGACAGGGTTGCCGGCCAGGTTGAGGCGGGCGAGGTTGGGAGAACCAGGGGCCAGAGGCTGCAGAATTCGCAACTGGTTGTGACTTAGGTCCAGGTGGGTGAGACGGGAAGAGGGAAGAACAGCCATGTTGGAGAAATCCTGCAGCGAGTTGTGATCCAGAAACAGGTGTGTGAGTTTGGCCATAGACACAGCTTCCTCTCCAAGGTAGGTCATAGGATTGTAACTCAAATCCAAACGAGTAACCTCAGCAAGTCTAAAGAGAGAGAGGTAAAAGAGGAAGACAGAGGAAAAGTAAAATATTATTGTATCCACATCACTTGCTTCACTCTTGAAAAATACTGCATTCATAAATGACGGACTTGTTGCATAGTGGACAGTTTACAAGTGCAACCTTCAAAGTTGATGGAGCATATAATATGATGAATCTTACCTGGTCATTGTCTCAGTGGGAAAAAACTGCAGTTCATTGTTATCAAGGCTGAGACGTGTAAGAGTGAACAGACCAGCAAAAGCTTCAACGTCAAGGTAATTGAGGGCATTGTGACTGAGCCGCAGCCATTTTATGTTCTGCAGGCCCTGAAAGGCCATGTTTGGGAGGTACACCAGTTGGTTATGGGTGAGGGAAAGGAGGTTAAGAAAACCCAGCTGTGAGAAAGCTCCAGGTCGGATTTCCTCTATTCTGTTGTGGTTAAGAAGGAGCTGCTTCAGGGAGGAGAGCCCATCAAATGACTCCTGTGATCAGGACAAATGTAGCTTCGTGATGGCATAGAATATGGCACAAAGTACAAATACAAGCTCAAATTCATCAGCATTGCTCGGCTCACCTGGTACAGGATCTCGATGTTGTTATAAGCCAAGTTGAGGAGGACCAAACGGCCAAGGCTACGGAAGGCTCCTTCTCCTACTTTGCGGACGTTGCTGCGTTGAAGGGACAAGTGTGTGAGGTAAGGTGTGTGGGTGAACGCTCCTGTAGGAAGCTCCTGTATGTTATTACCTCTCAGGTCCAGTTTAACTGTGATCTGGGAAGAATATGCAGAAATTAGCTTACACAATAGGTAAATTTAAATCATTTGCTATTGGTGAGACATATTAGTTTACAAGATTGTGAGAATCTAGAGAGAATGTTGAGGTGTTTTGTTGCACAGGTTGTACCTCGTCTATGGTGGGCGGAACCTCCGTTAGATTCTTGTTGACACATGCCACTGTAAGCTGGATACTGTCACATATGCAGAATTTTGTGCACCTTCCTGACTTTACTTCATGAATGCCGAGTAGAAGAAGTAACATTACTGGCCACACAGCGAGGCTATACATCTTGGTCTGTATATGTGCAGAGGAAGCATCAAGTTTATTCTCACACTTTGACGCATAAACTATATACATATAAACTAATTTGTGAACCCTTTAGAAGTTTATATATTTTTGCACATATTTGCAATAAAACTTTGTGACATAAAACAGATTGTCAGACAAGTCCTAAAAGTTGATAAAGAGAACCATATCAAACAAATAAGACAAAATATTACTGTCATTTACTGAGAAAATGTGTGTGTGTGTTTGTAAAATATATATATATATATATATATATATAGAACAACTCATCGAAAAACTGAGCATATGTTATCTACTGTGGTCTTCTCTCGTTCGTTACCAAGCGGGATATTAACTTGGGTGATTGAAGAATTCAGCATATATAGTTGAAGCGATTCATCTAAAAAAATCTCAAGGTAAAATGGTGCCTTGGCCAGTTAGTCCCACTGTTTGCTCTGGAATATCCATATACATGATTAGAGAAAAGCTTTCGTTGTACAGAAAAGCTTATGTTAAAATATATAGTCATTCTGTACAGTCGACGACTTAAAACTGAATGGCACTAGGTTAGGAATGTCTTATTATAACATTAAAATCAGCCTACCTGTTACCAAATTTCCGGAATACTTTTTTGCACACTCTAGAAAATGCAGTTAAACCACGCTTTTCATCTTTGCAAAATAACTTTGACTCTTACCTACCTTCCTTGCTAACAAAATATTTCACACGCTGACGTGTTCGTGGTCACCTCGTTTGGTTGTCGCCTTATATTCAGCTTGCGTGAACTGTTGTGTTTGACTCTACCATTATTTAATAAATCGTCAAAAGATGCAAGGTAAGAAAAATAACTGGGTACAAGTTTTTTAAATATTCGGTACCTCTAATCCAGATATGGCAAACGAAAACGACGGAGGAATTTCCAGTGGCGTGGTATTTGTCCGTCTTCCTCTGGGGAAAAAGACTTCAAACCGCAGTTCAGTTGGTATATTGATTGCACACAAAGGCGCAGTGTTTTCCCGTTAGGCAGCAGACTCGCAGCCAGAGAGTCTCGTATAAACCATGCTGTAAAGACAGGTTCCCTTCAGTTAAACATTTTTCTCTACCAGTATTGGTAACATGACCCATTTACAATCCTTTAAAATATCTAGTTCTTTTTAATAACCACTTTTCTAACTGCTAACCAAACTAACCTTGTCCAACAATCTGTTATGTCCAACATGTTTTATGCGTAGTTATGTTCGTTCAAAGGAGGCCGAATTTCCCTGTTCTGTTAATGGTCCTGTTGCTTTCTCTAATCCTCCCACGGGAAACCTCATACAAAATAAACGTATCCCCACCTCCGCATGCAGCATGACCGCAATTCGACTGTCTCCAAAGGCCTAAAGAAAAAGCTCTAAATCAACTTTCACACAGGAGTCCAACCTGACCAGTGTTCCATGAATAAACATAACAGCTCAAAAACAGCTCTTTTCGAATAATATCACTAAATAATTAATTATAGAGAAGCTTTCAATAGTGTATTTTGGCAGGAATTTGTAAGTTCTAAATTAACTTGTTTTAAGGTTCCAAGGTGTAGTGTGAAGGCAACAAGGCAACTTTTTCTCACAAAAATAATTTCACAATTTATTGTGAATGGAATGTACAAAGTATGGCCATTTTAAAGTACTTCACACATTTGTTGAGGTACAATACTTTTAACAATTATTTTGTTCCCTGTAGAGTTTAACTAGTAAAACCACTTTTGAAAGGCAAAACTACCATCCCACTTCATATAACATATCTACACTACAATGTAATTACCTTCACAGTGGCTTAAACAATTATACTAAATTTAAATGCAACATTCGCTAATAAAAAATATATAAAATGTTATACTTCAGCTGTAAACATTACTCATTCACTGCTTTTTATTACATTTTCTTATTATTTATGAAAATAGAGGTACACATGTTTAAAAAAAATAGAGATGCATGACATTGCAGTTAATGTTTCATGCTTGTTGTAATAAGGAGTGTGGGCGTCTCCTGTCCTGTAACTGGTCCTTCTGTTTGATCCACATGAGGCCCATAGATGGCGTGAGCGAGTTCCAAGTGCTGTACTACACAGTGATTCTCTTCTCCAGTGTCGTCCTAAGGGCGTCTCTGGCACTGGAGCAGGACTCCAACACTTTGCCATTTCTGAAAGTCAATTTACAAATGAAGTGACTGTGATGTAATGAATGAATGTATATAAATGTCAACATTTCTATTTTGAAGAATGACTACTGTGAATAATGAAATGATTGCGAATCCAGCTTGAAATTGCGAATAGTACTGCTGCTCCGCAAACACATGCACTAACCGAGACAGAAAGGCCTCCAGAACATGAGCTTGGTCCACAGGGAAGTACTCCTGCCCAACACAGTGCTCCAGAACAAGCAGGTGTCCCGGAAGGACAGGCACCTTCTTAAACCTCACCTCACCCTGACAGAGTAGAAACTGTCTGAGTCAACCATGCTGATGTTTCAGAAACATAAATGAATTATCTGAGCGAAAGGGTCAGGGTAACAAAGAAATCACATTATTGGAAAAGTACCTTTAAAAGCCCCAGATTCACCATCAGTGAAGAGATAAAAATGTAAATGTGAAAGTGAGGACTTGAAAAGGCTTTCGTCAACAGGGTGTCTGTGTAACATGAGGGAGGCAGGAAGGTTTAAATACAGAGAGACAAACTTTCACCATTTTGACAAGAAAGACACTGTTGCATAAAGCACTGTGGCCTTACCGGTAGTCTCTAAAACAGCTTGCTTCACTTCTGGGTCTTCCTTATACACAGAGGAAATCAGAAGAAAAACCTCTGCAATTTTAGCAGCATCTGAAAAATTTAGCTAAGACAACAAGGACCCGATTTTAGTTCATATGCCATAGGCAAAATAAACAGACTTCTAAAAACGCAACATGCTGCCTTTAAGGCAAACTAGTGTAGCAGGTGTGTCCAATTCCTCATATAAATAAAGCTGGCCCAGCAGTCTACAATACCTGCTTTTCAAAGAGCTGGGTCCTCTTAGCTCCAAGGTTGAGCAGTTTCTCTGATGTTGGGGAATGAAGGAATGACAGGAGGTCTGGACTGCAGAGGGACTCCTGCACAGTCAGGCGGTGTTACCCTCACCCTTCATCCTTATTGCCGGAGTGCCAAAATGAAGACTCTCCTTTGCAGTACTAATGAAGTATTTGCAATATTCAGTCAACCTGTCTTACCTTGGCTGGACTTCCTTCACCTTTGCCATGATCTGTCCCGTTCACGCAACTCTGCTCTTCCTCATCCTCTTCCGGGGTTTCATCCTCATCGTCCTCATCCTCTTCCTCTTCATCTGGCTCTCCTTCATCGTCACTATAGTTATGTACATTACAAGAAATCAATTACACTCGATTTTGTCCTGTTTATCATTTCTGAGCTTGGTGTTAGTACAGCAGAAGTGAAAGGACTAAACGCATTAAAAATACCTCTTGAGGCTGTTCCAGGTAGGAACATTTTTATTGTTTACCCAGAAAATCCCTTTTGAATGACCCAAGACTAGAAATATTCAAGTCCCATCTTGATAAAGATCAGCGTACCCACAGGCAACACTAATATAGAAGCCAAATAGGGCAACTGACTGGAAACTTGATGACCTACAAGTACACATTCATTCTGCAGAGAATACAAGCACTTTCAAACTTGTTTTAAAATAAATAAATAAATGACCAGAATACCTGAGTGAGGTGAGCACCCCCCCCTGACTCGTGCTTTCCATGGCCTCTCTGAGGGCTTCACAGCCATCCTCCCCCAGGCAGTTTCCTGAGCAAAACCCCAGAAACACGTCTTCACCTCAGCACTGTGGCCATTATCCAACACAAATCCCAGAGGCTGAACATATAGTTGTTCCGATCAATCAACCCTCCAGGTTTTAGGGACTGCTTCATTTTCTTACTTCACATGTAACACATTCTTAAAGGTATTATTATAAGGTATTATATATAAGGTACCTGTATTATTATAAAGGTATTATTATTATTAATGATGGTTATTCTTGGTCCTAGTGCAGTTATGATGGCTGTGGTATAAACTGAATTAACTCATGAACTACAACAGTTTTATAAACATGTTTGCTGAAAAATAACATTCACTTCTAGCTGCTTTATAAAGCAGTGAATACACAAGTTTTAGCCAACAATAACAACTCAAGAGTCGATGTAGATATTGTCTGTAGTAATGCACAACTTTAGGGTTCTAGGTAAAATGTAGGTAAATATGTCAAGATTTCTAAAACGCCATAAGCTACCATTGAGGTCCAGTTTCTCCATGTCAGACTTGTCTCGGACAGCCCTAGCAACAACTAATGCAGCAGCCTCTGAAATCTCCCCAAAGGACAGGTTCAGTTCCTGCAGACATGACAGTCATCAAGTAGTGTGTGGGTTTATATACTGTCTGTTAAATAAATGCTCACATTATGCAAACATTCACAAAAACAGACATTTTCAAAGTATAAAAATTCAGTATTCTTCATACATGCAGCTCATCGAACCGCTGAGCTGCTCACCTGGAGAACAGGTAGTCCTTCTCTCACGGCTGCTGCTATGGCAACAGCACCTTCGGAGCGCACCAGACAGTCGCCAAAATTAACAACCTGAACATTGCGCAGGTCCCTCAGGGCCTGACGACAGCAAAGTGAGGACGAAAACACGAGAGTATTTCTGTGGTCTACTATACTAATTAAGGAGATTTACCACACTGATAATACAATCGTACGTTTACATGTCAAACTATGCTGTATGCTATACTTTACTGTCATTTACTATACTGGAAGATATTTTTAACCATTTAATGTTTTAATTATTTTAAGAATTTTTATTCATATAGAATGTCTGCAAAGTGTCTATATAAAGTAAGCCACAGGTAGTTGTTACTATTATTTACAGTTAATACTCATAAATGACTCATAAATCATCTGGCATTGCATTGATTTAATGGCTTTCTACTTTTGTAAAATATACACATAACATTGTGAGGAAATGATAATTTGCAGACATTATAGCCTGAATATGAATCATACCTGGGCCATAGCTACCGCACCTCGCTTGGTGAAGGTGTTGTCATTCAGGTTTAGCACACGGAGGTTAGGATTGTGCTGGATTGCAGTGGCCAAAGCTGTGATTCCAGGATGGTTGATCCCATTTTGTGGCATGTGAACCATTTCAAGACTGCCAATCATCTGTACCAAAGATTGATAGATTGATTTAAAAAAAAAAAAACACAGTCACAATGCATGCAGCAATTAGAGCTGTATGAAAAAAATAGGTACAGAAATAAGGGGCGTTTATTGCCTTAAACGCATGGGCAAGAGCAGTGGCTCCATCATTTTCCAAACGATTTCGTCCGGCTACAAAGACTTTGAGCTTCAGAGGGGAGCCAGCAGCGCAGGACTGCTTGTAGCAATCACTTAAGGCAGAGGCCAGGATCTACAAACACAAAAAAGCTGTACATTCCTAAAGCCTCAAAAAGCAGATTTTGATTTGTCCATTTGTTTAGCTCTTCTAACCTCTGCTATGAACTACCAGTACTCACTGTGCCGCCTTCAGCGCCCATGCCACAGTTATTCAGCCTGAGCTCCTGTAGACTGTAGCACACAGGACTCCTCAGAAGGGCTTCAATGCCCTTTACTCCATCTGGACCAAATGCATTGTCACTCAAATCCAGCTCAGTAAGTTGGGCTCCAGATGTCATCAATGCACTGCTCAATGATTTCTAGAGATTTTAGATTGAAGTTTTGAATGTTTATATTCACACATTTGTTAATACATTTATGTTGAATAAGAAATGAGTAATTTACTTTATCAAATTATTGACTCACCAAGGCCGAAGGAATTTCTGAGCGAAGGCGACCTGTAAACATGTCACTCCAGTAACATCGCTAAAAGACCATATACAATAAGGGGGGGGGGTAGGTTTGACATTACAGTGCCTCACAATACAAGCAAAAAAATAAACTACATCTAAAAAAATGGTACCTGGAGTTCCTTTTTGGACGCAAGAGCCTTTGCAATGGCCTGTGCTGCTTCCACTCCAATTGTATTTCCTTCCAGTTTCAACGACTTCAGACCATGGAACTGTTCTATCTCCCGAACTATTTTTTCCACTACAGAGAGAATTAAATCACAGTATGAAGATGTCCATCACGATTCCTCACTTAAATCATCCATTTAATGGTGACATTGGTAGACATCCACACCTGACTGTTTATTGTCCAACTTCAGACCTTGACCTTTGTAGCTTAGTTCTTCCCCAACATGGGTCTTGGCGAATGCCTCTGTAAGCTGAGCAATATCTTCAGAAGCCATTCAAGTATCCTTTGAATCCCCAGAACATTAATACAAATAAAACCAATGTTATAGATTTTGCATAGGTAACTACCTGATTCATTTAATAAGCAAATGCACATATTCAAAACACTGTATTTACAAGCCCTCTTAACATTTACTAAAAGTTTTAAACGCCCTCAAAGCATGAAAATATCTCATTGTTCGTATTAATAGGCTACAGTCTACAAGCCCAGATCCTAAGAAATACCTAGTAAGCAAGCAAACCTAGTTTAGTTAAATAAAGAAAAGAAGCCATGTTAGCTAGCTAGCGATTCATAGGATAGCTAGCTAAATCAATACCATTACTAGATTAGTAGCTAGCTAACATTAACTAGCTAAAGTTAATAAAATGCCTCGGTATACTTTTATTTATTTTGTGAGTAACGAACCAAGTTAGCTAGCTAACGTTATTTATATTGTTGACTAACGTTAACCTGCTAACTAACCTATATGAATACATCTAAAATACCAAAATTTGAATTTCAAATTTGGGTGTATATCGTTCACAATTTTGTGACCCGTTTAACCTGTTAGTCAGTTAACATGTTAACCTTGAGTTATCATTGTGTATGAAGAGACTTGCCTTGCCTTTTATGGCCATGTGAGTTTAACATAAAAGCTAGTCAATTAACAAAAGCTAACGTTGGCTAATTAGCTAGCTAACAGCTAGATTTGCGCGCCCAGCCAACTAGCTAGCGATCAACTTTAACTTTACTGCCTGGCCAGCTCAATATTTAGCTAGCTTGATTGTGTTCCTTAAAATCTCCATGTTTGAAAATTTCAGACATTACCAACCAGGTATTTAAATATATGTAGACGATGCTTCCGACCCTCACACCTCAAAGACTCTCAAAGTAGGTGCTTTCAACTGCCCGCCGTTTACCAGCTAACGTTACATCGCAACATGAAACACATGCAAGCGCAGCTACATAAGGTGCCGGTTCCTGGTCCTTTCAAAATAAAAGCATAGATCGTTACGTTAATCCCCCCATTCGTGGAGTAATGAGAGGAGGTATGCGGGTGTATTTGTATGTGTACTTCCTGATCTGGTTTGTTCAACAGTAAGAGTAAAAAAACCTTAGGTTACTAGCCCTAGACACACTACTATAATGCAAGCTATTATTCATACTATCATACAATTACTTGCTGTATAGTGCATACGAATCCACATAGTAGTATAAGGTACAATAATCATATATAATATAATATATATAATATTCACATAATCATATATATTAGCAGTCAGTACACAAGAAGGACGACAGTTATCATCTAGACATTTCGTGTGGGCACCAGCTCATATGGTAACGGGCATTTAACAATGATAGTATTGACATTAAAGTTCTACTCAGCCACTTGCGACATAAAAAGTACTTCCCGATTTCTGGTCCCCGGTCTCCAGTAATGCACAGTAGATTGATACTACTGTTAGTAGTAGGCCAACTAGAGATAGTTTAATGTTTTATTATTTTCTTATCACAATCATATTTATTAAATGTTACTATAGGTGATTTAAAATCATTCCATCGATACCGTTCGCTGTGCCCCAGTGGCCTAATGGATAAGGCACTGGCCTCCTAAGCCAGGGATTGTGGGTTCGAGTCCCATCTGGGGTGGTAGTTTCTTTTTTAGGGATATCCATAATTTAGTCAAACTACTGCAGCAGTTTGCAAGAGATACCTTCATAAACAGAAGTGCAGTTTCTAAAAAGTGTGAAAAACCCACCAACACCTTTGCCAGATAGACTAGTACCAGAATCACACACAATACCAAACCACTACCAGGTAAGAGTTATGGTCGCTATTTAGAAAGATTCGAAAAAAATGAATAAGCCCAAGAAAAAAACGCAATATTGCAGTCAAACTCGCCTAAAGCTTTTGCAATCCTGAAACTGGAACCTTGTGTCAAAGTCTGTGGTACTGAAAGAGAGTATGACAGAAGATTGTGTTGCATGACAAAAACGTAACAAAACTATAACAAAAACTTGAACATAATCAATCAGTTGAAAAGACACATAATGTAAAACCTTATTTTTTTGCATTGGTGTATAGCTAATTGCTATCTTAGGAATGAACCTCTGATTATACCGACAGGCATGTGAGATGCTGACCAGCCTCTATCTCAACATGTAGTCTCAGTTAATGACAGATGCTAAAGTTCAGAACCATTTAAAAAATGCTTCTTGGGAAAAAAACATTAGTTTATCTTTAATAATATTCACTATTCATTGTGAAACATAATGGGATGAGTAATTTTTGTCATATTAGAATAATTGGAGTGAAACACTTCTTCAAAACACTGGCTTAATTTTTCAGTTGATATAGTAGGTTTCTAGAGCTTCATTCCAATAACCTAACATTGACTTTTACTGTGTGTGAATCATTTGACTCTATATCTACAGTAAATGTAATTTTGTACCATATTCCTGCCTCTGTCCTGCAGTGACCAGGACACAGGAGAAGGTAATACTGCCTGGGATTAGATGCAATTTTAAGGCAGCTTGCAAGCCCTGTGTGGACTCAGTTGGCTAAATTCCATGAGAGGGCTACTCACTGAGCCAAGAACACACAGACAGCACTTTAGCTAGGTCACACATCTCTTCACCTGGAATGATGTAATGCAGTGAGAAAGCCTCACGTTATATTAGCTAATGTAGTCATTTTTAAACTGTGGACCAATTGCATGTCATTTGATCAGTAAATGTTTATAAAGTATTACCCATTGCTCGTGGTTCCTTGAAAGGTGCTATATAAATTGAATGTTCATTCATTCATTCATACAACACCTGAAGAGACTGAACATATCTTTAGCAGATAGTCAGGACTCCAGGCCTTGCTAGCATGGTGAAGGTACCTCTAGCACTTGGACTTGCGCACATAAGTGAGCAGTTCCTTATACAGCTCTGGTAAGAGAATGAGTGAGAGTAAAACATTCAACAAACTTTTTATGTTCTGATATAATTTGTCTGGTGGACAAGTTACACTTAAATGTCTTATCACAAATCTGCCAGTTTTGAACTTTAACAAACATGACATGTTACAGTATCTTTTTCCCTTATGAATTGGCTTCCTGACAAGGTTCTCAGTGGAGATTGCATTCCATCTCTTAGGCATATATAATGACCAGGGTGATGGATCTGGACAAGGTATTGCTAGGCAGGAGGTTCAAGGGTGGGGATAGTTTAATAATTTAAGGTAGTGCAGGTCCCTGACCTGCTGGTGTGCACAGATCAAACACATACAAACACATTTTGAGCATAATTATTTTGTGACACATTCTTCAGTTGAAAAAACTATACTTAAATGCAATATTTTCAATTGAAAGGTTAATGATCATCCTTCAATATGTAATTTCAGTTGTTATGCAAAACACTGGGGGGACTTTTATTATTGAATCTGTCCTTGGGGCCAAGATTTTCCACAAGGACAGTGACTTGCCTAGCCTTATTAAAATACATTACAAGACACAATGTTGAGTGCTTCTGCCTCTGGTGTTTCTCTCCATGTTACGCTTTAGGGTTCACTGTAGGTTTTATGTGAACAGACTGGATTTTGAAGTGAGTTGAGTAGGGATACAGGTTTACAAGGATCCATCCCCCCCCCCCCCACCACCACCACCTTTCCGCCTATGGTACAGGATTACCCACAAACCACTACTGACGTTTACAGGTTTACAGGAACATATGTGTAAGTAAGAACATGCAAATCATGGATAAATAAATAAATACATAAATAAATATATACACTTGTTATTTAAAGGAATTCGACTGCCCAGTTTAAATTAAAAGGGTCCTTGAGCATTTTCGTTTTTGTGGTTTTTAGAAGGGGTAAACCTTTTGTTTCAGGTATATTTCTTTTAAGCATCAATTCATCAGATTACTAGATGCTAGATAATTATTATCACTATTACTATTACTGACTACATATGGCAAATGACGTATTTTGTTCCCGTCTTCTAGCTTCTACCAAAGTTGCACTTGATAATATTACCAGATAAAAGACCAGGTTTACTTAGATTTGATTATGGTATAGTTTGCACTTCAATTAAGGCTACATTCAAAATGTATACATTGCATTATAGATTACTTATTCATTTCAATACACGATATGCCATAATTAGATTATTTTTCTAATGAAACAAAACCTAGTCAGGCCCCTAATTAGTTTGGTTGGGGAAAGTATAGCCGATTGCTTGAGCACTGCTTGAAGCCTGCGCGATGGCTACAGCGAAAGGCCGGTAGGCGGGGAAACGCGCGAATCGTGGGACTGGTATCATAGGCAGCAGACGACACCACGAGAAACAGAGCAGTAGCGAGCACGAACGGCAGGAGTAGCTTCCGGCGGTGAACATCCACACACTACGAAAATCATCTGAATTTTTACTCTAATGGCTTCGGAGGAGAAACGAAAACCGGTACATCGGATTTTAACGGAAAGCGCTGCCCTTTCAACACACAGCAACCATAACAATAATAACAACAACAACAATAACAATAAAGACAGCGACGGAAATGAAGGAACAACGACGGGCACTTCTGCTCCTATTGAGTCAAGCGGTACAGACAGTAATATTATAGGGAATGGATCTGGAGTCAGTACGGCAGGCGGCAATAACGGGAAATGGATCCGTCTCAACGTTGGCGGCACCGTGTTCCTAACGACGCGACAGACGCTATTGAAAGAACAGACTTCTTTTTTGTATCGACTATGCCAGCAACAGGATTTGCATTCTGACACGGTAAGACACGACCGACTTAGCATATCATCACGATCTTAGAAAAAACAATGTGTTCTCCACATTAACGTGATGGTGAGTCAGATAGGCACACGTGCTGTGGCAGTTAATAAATAGGGCCAGCTCCTGTAATAATGTTCTGTAGAATTCCACTCAACCGCTTTGACACGGCCCGTATCTTATGTTTGGACATCACCTCTCATTTCCTTAGGAAGAGTGAAATAACTTTTTCCTCCTTCATTTTTAAATATGGGCGATAACGAGTGAGAGCGGAATGGAAAATGAACATGAGCCTCCTGTGAATAACCTTCACACCGGGCCTTGGATCTTCTGTGCCTTAAATTCACACTTGCAATTGTTCATTAAAAAGCCATTTTTAGTGTATGACTAGGGTCAGTTTGTGCCCAAGGGGACAGACACCATCGTTTACACTTTACCCTTCACCATTTCTAGCGTTCTCTCCTCTCCCCTCCTCCATTGCACCATCTCTCCAACCATTTCATGTGCCTTTCCGTACAGCCTCTTTGTCACTCTCACTTTAGATAATTTCTAATGACTCTTCATCAGACTACTTCGTAAACTGTACTAATAGATGTCATTTAATAGGTGTCATTTTGTGTTTATGCTTCAGTATCCTGCAAACTGTTACATGCAGTGACCTTCATCTGACTGAAACCCCATATCCATAATCAGAAGGGTTTCCCTCAGCATGAGGCAAAAACTTTGCTCCTCATCTCAGAGTCTGTGTTGTCATTTTTGAGCTTCCTCTGCCCCTGTGCTGGTGTGGACACACACATTGACCACTCATCACCTTTACAGTGAGATTTGAGGCATGGTACATTGAAGGCTGCCAGATCTTTGTCCAAAAATATCTATGGAGCACAGTCAGTTCTATTCTGGGTCCTGTTTTTTCCTCATTTTCAAATACTCAAGGATTATTTTCTCCTCCTGCTGAGGACAACTGAATATGTTCGTCATGCGGTCACTTGGTTTTGTTGTTAAGTGAACGTAGGTAATGTGAAGACTCTTAATATATTATCCTTAATAATAATAGTTATGGTCATTACAACTCTCAGATGATATGTCATGTGGAGGTACTAGAAGATTCCATGCTAAACATGCTTATGGAAGAAACGCCTTTGTTTTCTTTACCTTTTATGTAATGAATGAGTAATTTGAATTTTCTAATGCTAGATTTCATCCCACCAAGGTCCCTATGAGTTGCGATATGAAGACATTCTGTTAGTGGGATGTAGTGCATGAGATGCTATGATAGCCACCCACCACAACCAGGACCTGCGTCTGACTCAACGCACTGCGCTGAAAAAGCCTTTCTCACACACACACTCTTTTCCCATTTTTAAGAGTGGGCAAATGACAAAGTGCAGAGACCCACAAAGAAAAGGCCTAGACGAGCACAGCAAGTGCAGGAATATGCGGGGCCCATGTTGATATAAATAAGCCCTTTGTTTGCCTACCATGTAGTTCCTATGGGAGGCAGCTGGTTGGCAACAGGGAGTTGCTTCTCATATTTCCTTGTGCAAATGCAGAGTGGCCAAAACAAAAAAAAAAACAAAAACCCCCAAAACAACAGGACAAGTGTTGACTCGTTGGACACACGTCTCCTCTGGAATTACCCTTGATTGAGGAAGTGTGAATGTAATATGAGGGCTTTTACTGTGTTGGATGCCTGTGTTTGCATACTGGAGTAGGAGGTCACCTACTGACTGACTAACAGAGGCAGGGTCTCCCATGCAGGTGTTGTCACCCCTGAAGTCAAGTTGTGACCAGCGTGGAGGTGTCTGTTTGCTGTATGTGTGGGGTGGTTGCTAATCCACTGTAGGAGTGGTATTCTGTGCGATAGCCTTGTTTGATTTTGCTCTTTCAAATGTTTACATGGTGAAAAATGACATTTGTGTATGTTACACATCTGAACTGTTTTTTTCTTTTTTGTGGCACACTGTTGCACTCCGTATTCTGTGTGATTTCATCCTTACTTTCTCTCTCTCTCTCTCTCTATCTCTGCTTACTTTCAACCCCATGTGGGGCTGGGTTGTGTAATGTCTCCCTGCACCCAGCATGATGTAAAAGAGAGCCCTAATCTCTGAGCTAAGAAAAAGCCAAGTGAAGTGAATGTAATGGGCCCCAGGGGTGCCCCACTGAGCTCTTAAGGTTAATTCATTTCAGAGAGCGGCCACTCAGCTCTGGGAGGCGATGGCGGTAACCCTGCCATCCTGGGCTACAATTACAGCCTCACTGTATGCTCTTGGGTTTAAAAGTACCTCTTCCTCTCAGTCATGTTATGCATTCTCTGTAGCTATATGCTTTTTAGTCCTTTAATGGTTCCTCTGCGACACTGTTTACACCCTGCCATTCTCCAAGGTCTAGTATAATTAGATGAAGACATTTGATGTGCCCGCGTAAATCCATGAGACTGCTGAAAACCTGACTAAGCCTGAGCCTTTGTGTCTAGGATGAATCTGGCGCCTACGTTATTGACAGAGATCCAACATATTTTGGTCCTATACTCAACTACCTTCGACACGGGAAACTGGTTTATAACAAGGAACTGGCTGAAGAAGGTGTGTTGTGTGTTATGGCTATTTTCAAACTGTACTTAAATAAATGAACATGAGCAAAACTGAGGAGGAATTTATTGGTTAATTTAGGCACTTTGACACTTTGCACAACATTTGTTTGTCACTTAGGTGTCCTGGAGGAGGCGGAGTTCTACAACATCACTCCACTGATAAAACTGATCAAAGAGAGGATTCTGGAACGAGACTCAAAAGCATCTCAGGTGTGTCACACCAAACTGAATCCATATCTTGAGTGATTCAACCCGTTCTGGATTCTTCAAGCTGAGACTTTTATGAGGATTTTATCTTCTTCTGCTGAAATCCTTCAGGTTTACAGTACAGCTCCACACCTCAGTATCTCATCACTCTTCTGTTTCTTCTCGATCTCCCACCCACACTTTCTGCACTCTGCTACAGGGTTCTACATGTACACCTTTCATTTTGGCTCACCTCTTTCTTTCCTCTTCTCTCCTCAGTCCGTGTCTCTTTTTCTCTTTGTCACACTTACAGCAGGTTCCCCCAAAGCACGTTTACAGGGTGCTGCAGTGCCAGGAGGAGGAACTGACCCAGATGGTGTCCACCATGTCGGACGGCTGGAAGTTTGAGCAGGTCAGCGTGCGTGCCTGCAGAAAGCCCCGCCCTGGACTGCTCTGGACTGTGGGTTGGACAGACACTGAGCTCACATCCTATTCCCTGACCCCAGTGTTCCATTCTCCTTCCAGAACTCAGAGTCCAGTGTTGTATCCCATGGATCTGAAATGACACCTGCATTCTATGTGCTGCTCAACTGAGCAATTGCAATAGGCACTGTTGTTACTACATTAAAAAAAATATATGTCTATAAGGTGGCTGATCTGATCTAACCTGGACCAGCTTATGATTGATATGATATGATGTATGATATGACATGATGTGTTTACATAACTGCCTGTATTTGATCCAGTCTGACCTTGAAAACATCCTCGGGTATTGAGGACCTGTTTTTATGGAAGACTTTCTCTCCCCATCCTCTTTGTATTGTAGATGGTAAACATTGGTTCGTCCTACAGTTATGGCACCGAGGACCAGGCAGAGTTCCTCTGTGTGGTATCCAAAGAGCTACATACGTCATCTGGGGGCTTGAGCACCGATCAGAGCCACAAAACTAAGGTTGGACCTTCCTGCTCACAGTCATTGTTCTGTTTTGCTTGGTCACAGGGCCAGTGCTGAGCTGAATATCAGCTCTGATGTTATGGAGTCTCTGAATATCCTTTTAGTACATTGACATTTTTTTTTATCACTCCTCTCATTCCATGTCATATTAGCAATAGTGTTTTTATATACAAAAGCTTTGGTGTCCATCTTTACATCTTTTGGTGATCATGTTCATTCCTTCTTTTCTTTACACCCACCTGTATGGTTGCGGTTCTTTTTGTCTGCCACCCATTAAATGTAAAGACTTCAGAGACTCCAGAGGAGGAAGGAGCAAAGGAGCAGCAGGAACAGGAGGAGGAGAGGGAGAGAAATGCCAGCCCCAATGAGTCGCTTAGAGATTAAGGACACTTGTGTCATTGTACCAATCACAGAAATGGGTGAGAACAAACGCTAGCTCTTTTCACATAGTGGTGGATGAAGAAATTCCAACTACTGGCCAATAGTAAGAGGATTCTGGGGTATTGGATTCCATTGCATCAAACAGTAGAGACTGTTTGGCAATGACAGTAAAAATGTAATTTATACTGCATATTGTTTTTGATAACGCTTTGCATGTTTACACATTTTGGTATCACTGGTTTATAAGAGCACTAGTCTATTATTTTAGACCCAAGCTACATCACACATTCAGGACATCCAGTATTGGGGTTCAAAGTTCAGTTGCTGTGTGTAGGTCAAACCTACATTTGAAGTGAAGGAACCACATTTGAGGTGAAAATGCCTAGACACTAGTGGACCCTTCAAGTCCACCACTAAAACCCCAGCTTTGGTACAGGGTTAGTATAGCACAAAGAGTATTGCACTAAATGTGTTAGTTGCCAGGGTTTGAGAACTGCTGTCTAAATAACAAAAGACCCGTCTTGGTCAGCACAGTCTCAGCGCCATAAGCTGCCATTTAGTGAACGCCATCTTCACCCACATCTCCATCTGGAGAGGCATTTTTTCTTGTGCCAAAGTATTTATTCCACTTGCATCATCATTATTACTGGAGTGAAACAAGTGTTGTTAATTTTAACTGAATTGTTCATTGTAGAAAAGGCTTTTTGTTTGTTCTCACAATCTTTTTTTTTCTGTTTCACAGCTTTTCCAGATTCATGGATCCCGGATGTAAAGTACACACTTTTTTTATTCTGCATTTTACCAAGCTTCAGGTTAAGTTTTGTATTATCAGAATTACCATTTTGAATTACTGAATTGCCCCCCCCCCCCCTTAGATCAGTGGAGAAAAAAATATTCACTTTACAACCAGCAGCAAAAAAAGAAAGAAAAAAGTGTGGAATTGCATATAAACGTGGGGGTGGTAAATGTGCAGAAAGCAATACTGCTCAAACAAATGAAGTGTATACAACTTAGTAAACTGTAACCAAAGAGCAATGTGATCGTGGTAACACAGAATAAATCATTATGGTGCACTGAAAACAGGGATAAAATATTAACCCTATTAACCCCATTAACCCTATTAACCCTAGCTCTCGGCGTTAGGGTGTTAGGTTTCAGCATTAACTAGAATGACAGTAGAACACCTGTGTTCTTTTTTGTTAGTGATATTGGGTATATTTAAAAAGCCAACGTCTTAGCTGATGAGTTGTAGCACAGTCAACATTGTAATTGACACTGTGGCTGTTTAAAGACTCTGCCATGTGCAGTTTTTCCTGCAAGCATGCATGCATTAAATGGCAAGAGAGCAGTGCACATGTCCCAGTGTCACCCTGGCCTAGTGCCAACAGCAGCAGTAACAGTGATGTCCACAACGAAAACCCCAGTCTCTGATGGTCTCTGGTGCCTGGCCAACGAAAACCCCAGTCTCTGATGGTCTCTGGTGCCTGGCCCACCATGCTGACACGTCATCAGGTGGCGCTGTAATACCCGGACTAGTTTATCTTAAATCTTTTATATTAAAGCTGACTTCAATACACAGTGTGTTATTTATGATGGGGTCTGGCCTTGTAGTAGGTTTTGACATAAGGCGATGCCTGGCTGTTCTGGATTAATTACAATTCAACAATAGCTCCCATATACTTCCCATATACTTTGGTCTCTATTTACTTTAAAGCAGAATGTGTCACATCATTATCTAAAATGACAAGATGAAGTATAACACAAGATGAAAACAAGCACCTTCTGCTTCCTTCAGTGCTGTACTGGTAAAGGTGGCTTTCTTTTGGTATGTTTCTGTATGGTGGTATATTGGTCTGCTATAACTGCGCTTGTTCATGCTATCGTTTTGTATTTTTTACATAGACAACATGCACAGAAACTAGAGAATTGGAGTTAAAGCAGGAATTTGTAATTAAAATGATTTAGTCGGACAGTGCATTAGCGGGGCCAGTCAGTTTCAGTTTGGACTGTGTCAACTGAAAATCCATCATGTTCTAAGTAGGGCACATTAAACTCTGAGACAGCGAGCAATCCAATTTTGTTCCACTAACAAAGCTTTTACGGGAACACATAAATAACAAAGTTTAGATATGACAAACTTCATTTTTGAATCAATTCACTGTGGTCTACTTTAGACATAGGACACTTATGGAAATCTTTGTACTTGTCTCTTTTTATCTTTCAGAAATGTGCATTATATGTATTTTTGTTGTTTTATTTGGAGTCGAATCTTTTGTCCCTTGTCAGCCTTACTATGAGGCTAAAGTATCTTGTTTTTCGATACACCTGTTTAATGTGTAACCACATGCTGAATGTTTTAGATGTAAAATAAGTTGTTAAATTAGTCGTGGTTTATACATCCATCGAGGTTATGGAATATTGGATTAAACGGCCACTGCTGTATTATTTATTTGTTTTTATTCATTTTATATACTGCCATTTTAAATTACTTTTGAGCTCGGCAATTAAGTCCTAAATCAAAAATGAAATAACGTTTAATTTTGTCCCTGCATTCTTAAGCATTTTCCCTGTTTTATTTTGTGTTCTTATTAACTGTGTGCAGAACATATTATGCAATTATTATCATTATTATTATTGATAATAACCTTAGGCATATGTCTCAACATACTCGAGAAGACTTAATGTGATAAACAATCAAAATTTAGTTTGAAACATTTGAAACATAGTTCTTAAATGTTACACACAAACCAAAGAAATTTGGATCAGTGCATTTTCCAGGAATATTTTGTTAAGCATACAGAACAATTTGTGAGTAGATGTCATAGTATTGAAATAAACGTTGTTCCTTTTACAAAAATATGCATTTGTATGTTAAACTAAGTTGCTTTTTCAGTTCAGAATGTAATGGAACAGCCACATGAAAACCTAGCACGTCCTAGTATACTATAAGTGTCAAAAACTGTAGATACCGCCACCTATCTTTGACACTGGCTACTACAGCTTAAAGATACACAACAGCCATTAAAAAATACAAAATACAGTAAACATCAAAAATGTACAGTGTCACTTAGACAAAGGAACACATCAAACCATTACTACTCAAACAAATCGAATACTAATTCAAAGTATAACAGTTATATTTAAATATAGCAACTGCAAAAATTCTGTAGGAAATCTGTACTAAGTTCTATCATTGCGCCAACGTGTTGGTGGGGCCTTACAGAATGTTACAGGTGTGTGCTGAGGTTGTCTACAGTAGCCAGGTGCAGGTACTCAGGCTGCTCGGAGCCAATCAGCTCAGAGTTGGCTCGGAGCTTCCTCTGGCGTGTTGAAAGCGTCTTCCTCTTGCCCAGGTTCGGAGAGCGTTCCTCCAGCAAGCTCTTTATCATCTGGGCCTGATGCTGCTGCAGCTGTTCGAAGTTCTCTCTGCCGTAGCCAGTGGGGAAACATATAAGCTCACCCCGTTGCTTTTCCAGCCCAACATCATCAGATTACTGGTCCGCCATTTTTAAACCACTCTAAACTATAGAGGAGAGAAATCAACGGAAAACAGCTCTTGTATTTCCTAGAGCTGCACGGATCTTGTGTGTTCTCTGTTATGGGCAGCTGCAGAGCGCACTGCGCATGGGACAGTGTCTGAGCGCTACAGACCACGCAGTAGGACCTTTCCGACTGAAATACATGCTGCACATCAGCAGATTACATTCTAAACATGCAGAGTGTTTGTGTTTACAAGCCCTTGTTGAAACCCGTCAATTCATTTTCTGGTCTGTATTTGAAAAAGCTAAACTGTAAGTAATAGAATATATTTCAGTGTAACAAGCGATGTCTATCCAGCCTGACTACAGTCCAGTTGGTACCCACATAGTCATATGTTCAATATATGTGAAAAGTGAAGGAGAAAGGATGAGCGTCTCACAGTGCAGGGGGTGTGGGCAGGTTGTAGTCTTGCCCTGTGACTCCTGTTAACCAGTACGTTGTCTCTTTGCCTTTACCCTAAACATCAAACAATAGTAATCAAAGTGATGGTCACAAATGTACAAATGTAATCAAAGTGATGGTCACAAATGTACAAATGTAATCAAAGTGATGGTCACAAATGTAATCAAAGTGATGGTCGCCTCTTTTTAACAGTGGAAAAGGGTTTTCTGCACTTGTATTTATTTATGTATCTGTGGATATTCATAAATGACATTTTAAAATGTTGCAGGCCTTTAAATACGTCTCTCCTCGCTTCTCGTATTCAAACTTGCAGCCAGCGCGCTTGAGGATGTTGATAGTTGACCGACTCACGTGGATTCTCCAAGCTGGATGAAAGAAGGACAATCGTGCAATCATTACTTAGCAGTAAAAAAAACGAGAATGATCTATTCTGGCATCGTAACAAATACAGAGAAATATAATACAGCAACCAGCAGCTGCATTAGTAATGGTGGGCTGGCAATGCTTACGTAATCCTGTAGACTCCATACGAGAGGCTGTGTTCACTGTATCTCCAAAGAGACAGTATCTGGGCATCTTAACTCCCACTACACCGGCAGCACAAGGGCCTTTGCAGACACAGAGGAGGATGGATGTGAAATTTCACTTTATGTGTCGGAGCAGCAAACTACAGGATCGATTAATGTAGTAACTGTTAGATATTTCATAGTAATGTTAAATATGTTACACAGGAGCCTTTGGTATGCATACACTAAGTAAAGAGGCAAACTATGTAAGTGTCCAGCACTAGGAGACCATGGTTGGGGATGGTGTCTGGACGGCACCTGAGTGCACCCCGATACGGATCCAGACAGGCAGAACCGGCAGATGGCGCAGCTTAAACGTCCCCATGAAGGCCAGGATGTCCAGCGCCATCTGACAAATGTCCATCGCATGGCTGTTGCCGTTCCGCCGTGGCAACCCAGAGGCAACCATGTACGCATCACCAATGGTCTCCACCTAAATCAGACAAAGGTAAATACAAGGCCATAGTGGTTTGACCGACGTTCAAAGACTGATCCTACTGAAATGCTGTGTGATCGAAGGCACCTTGTAGACATCGTGGTTGTCGAGAATGCTGTCGAAATGCTTGTAGATGTCACTGAGCATGTCCACCACCTCCATGGGTGTGCTGTATTGGCAAAGGGTGGTGAACCCCACAATGTCACTGAAGTAGATGGTGACCTCTTCAAAGAGCTCGGGCTCCACTCTCCCCGTCTCTTTCAGAGACCGCACCACTGGCCTGAGATACACAGACAACAGACATAGAGTGAATGCTGTACCTCCAACATCCTAAGGGCTGCTAACATCAACAGAGGAGAGATACAGTTTCCCAAAGTCTGAATGTGATGAGCAGGGCCTGTGCTGAGATTAACCGAGGAAGAAGCCTGATGTTGAGATCATCCGCTCGATCTCTCTCAGCCTTGTACAGAGCAGTGCGTTCTTCCACCAGGTACTCAAGGTTGCGTGAATACATCTGCAGACGGCGAATCAGATTGCCCATGTATCCCTCGTTGGCCTGGTTGTGCAGACTTTAAGCAACAAGCAAAAGTAGTAGCGTTTGAGAAAGAACAATGCTTCTATATTTTTTTTATGTCAGTGTCTATTTTCTTTGGGAATTTCTCAATGAAGAAATTGCCAAAATAATCACCTGACAATCTTTCCCAAAGTGCTTTCAATCTTTCTGAAATCTGGTCTTCTCTCCACATCCTCATCCCAACAGTTTCTAATTAGTGTGTATACCTGAAACTATTGGTCAATACTTAGGAAACAATACAAGCCATATCCTCTTCTGTGGTTGCCCTGACAACTGTTAAAGCTACATTTGTTAGTAACATCTGAGGAACAACAGATGTTTAAGCATGCGTGTACTCATTTACCTCTAGTTCTTTTTCACTTGCAGCTTCAAAGTTTAGATCAGGTCTAAAGTAGGACATCGTTCTGGGATATTCCACATAGTTCAGCTTTTCTGTTGAAGAAAAAATGTTGTGCTACATTACAAATGCTTGGCATACATACATTTATTCTCTGCCACTGTTTTTGTCAAAGGGTTTTTTAAATCTATTTATTAGCTTCATGGAGTATAAATATGATGGGACAGTAAATCTTTACCAGCAGGGGTCACTATGTGTATAATTTTAAGATTAGTATACTATCTCACCAGCTTGGTCAGAACAGGCCTTGGTGTAAAAAGTGCATTTTCTCAGAATGATTTCTTGAGCTATTATGGCAAAACTGTAGACATCTCCCTTCTGAGAGACCCCCTCCTTCCGTAAGTGCTCCGGGGCAGTCCACAGATCTGAGAAAGAGATTTAATATAGATTATACAAAAAGATCAATTAAACCCATAACAGCGCTCTAATTTAGAAAGACACAAGATTCTGGTCTATGTACAGTCAGCAGCAGTAGAGACCTCACCTTTGTCTGGACTGAGAATACTATTAAAACCAAATCCCGTTATTTTCACCACCATACGATTGTCAATGACACATGTGGTGGATTTCAGGTGACCATGGACTTCAATTTTGCTTGAGTGGAGGTATGACATGCCCTGCAGTGCAGGAAGACATGTCGAAATGACCCAGCAAAAAGGCCACCTGTCGCATATTCGTGTAATGTCCAGACCCTTTAAGAGCCATTCTAAAACCCCACAAAGGTTCTGTGCTATAGATGACATTACCTTCGCTATGTCATACATGACAGAGATTTTGAACTCCCAGTCCATGAAGGTCTCCTCTGGGTAAGAGATCCTGTCATTGAGCACATACTGCAAGAACATGGAAAGGTGGCGTTTTACAGGAGCAGCGGGTGTAGATATGAGGTGAACAATTGCACGTTCAGCTGTGAGGTGGTGAGAGGAGCATCGGTATACACACCCTCAAGGATCCCCGCTCTCCATACTCGAACACACCACACACCTCTTGCTCAATCTTGACTGTGCCGTAGAATTTGATCAGATTGTAATAATCAATTTGCAACAACTGAAATTAAAGTTTAAAAGCTTTTTTGTCAGGTGCCTTGGAAATGACAACTGTTAAGAACTGTTTCAAAAATACAAAATGCAGCACAGATGGTCTTATTTATTTAAAGATGGCGGTAATGCACAAACACATATCTCAAGGTAAATCATAAAGGGAATGAAAGGCGGGTTGTCTTACTGTGTTAAGCTCGATTCTCTGTTTCTCATTGAAGGAGCCATCAGAAGTGGCCAGTCTTTTAAGGATGACTTTCTACAAAGTAAAATGTTTAACTCCTGTTTAAGTCGGCCTGTTTAATCAAAATACTAGGTAATGATAACTCCTGTATAACTTTAGTAGTAGTCTGGTTCAAGGGTATCTTGAACTCTGGCCTATCTGCTATTACCTAGGATGAATTCTGTGAACAGATGCAAACCACTTTGTAAGTATCTGGATAAGAGCATTTGCTAAATTCCCTAAATGTAAAAAATGTAAATACAAACACAGACTTGTTTAGGTGGGTGACTTTTACACTACGAGGGCGGGAAAACGACAGGAAGAATGACAGAGCACCTTTTTGTCATAGCGCGCACGGCGAATCGTGTGACTCCTGTCATTCCAGCCATCTTCATCAATCTGAATGACCACAACAACGCAGTTAATAAAAGTTTGATTGTGGATCACTAACTTTCCATACAAGTCTGATTATAAGTGTGCTGAGTGAATATTTCTTTTCAACAAATTATTTTCAATCACGGAATAAACTGAAACTGATGTACTGTTCATATAAGGTAAGTGTGGTATATGGAACAAAATGTAATAAAAGTCCCATCTCCATAGTGACATGTTTGTGTTGTGCAGCCTGAGCAGATGTAACGCATGAGGCCCAAAGCTTTGGCAGGTGACCCAAACCACCTTTAGTGACACCATGTTCATGTCACTGGACTCCACAGGAGTGATGAGCTCTGTAGAGATGTGCGACCACCATTTCTGTTTATGCCGGTTTGACATGTTATGCCTGATAAAAGAAAAGGCAAGTGATTGTGTGGTCTGAATACAACACAACAAAACAGTGGAAAGGCAACATATAATGTGACAACAGGCTGAAGTGACTAAATGTGTCAGTCTCACCAGTAAAAGGTGAACGCGACCGAGGCGATCAGTCCCACTACCAAGGTGCCCAGTGCTATGACAATGATATCTATGGCTGAACATAACCACGCAGCAAGTCACACAAGACTTTTCAAAGTGTCTGCAAATGATGGCTATATGAATTCAAGGAATTCTGCTGTTTTTTAAGTGGCAGAGTTAAACTGTAAGAGAATCTCATTCTCGAATGCATTATTCCACAACTTAGGAAGCCTTATTTCCTAACAATACTGAATATGACCCTGGTTGTATCAGACCGCTTGAAATACTACAAGCTTCTAAAGTCGTAAGAGAGCTGAGAGCCACCGCACCTTTATGATCCGTGAGGGGACGATCGCTGGGGAGGCGGTTGTTCACCCAGATGAACGAGGGATTCGTTTCGACCAGTACTGTTTGATTAAGGGTGGTGTTGAACTCATACAGAACTCTGTACTGAAGAACAGAGGAGCAAATGAAAGCTAGATAGCACGAATCAATTGTGCCCTTACTGAGAAGAGTAATACATTTATAGTTGATTTAGACATTTTGGCTGTTTGATATGAGAAACGTATCTGCTGCAGGAGTGACATTTATGGCCTACCTCATTGTTTGCATTGGTATAAACCAGTGAATATACCACATCTCTATCACCATGCTCATCTAACTCATAATCCCCTGCAATGCCTGTGATAACACACATATGAATCAAGTAAACAAGAGCACTTAAATTAAGAGCACTTAAATTAAAGAGCACTTAAATTAAATTTTACTACACTAGCATTTATTAAATATTTGTGACTGTAATGACTTTTCTTGCTTTTATCTTTTAAGTAGGGTTTTTTCAGTATATATTTGAGTATATCTAGGCGTCCATACTGACTGTATCTAATAATATCTTTGCTTAAAGTTTCTTCCTGATTTTAGCCTAAACTAACTAGCTAGAGATTTTGTTCTGAGTAAAACAATGAAGCACTTTTTGTAAGTCGCTCTGGATAAGGGCGTCTGCTAAATGCCGTAAATGTAAATGTAAATGTAAGTAAACAAATGAACATTCTAGTGGTTTTAATGAGAAGCTAAAACTGAACAGAGAAAGCTGTACATTCTCTTCACCCTTAAACGAAATATTCCTGAAGTGATTGATGTTGACGGCTTCGGTGTCCGTGAGTTCTGATGCAGGAGTGTCCCAGATGGTCCTCATCACCTGGCCAAACAGCAGTACTCCATCGTGATACGCTGCGATATAGTCGTTCATCTACAGACAGAAGAAACAGGCATGGATCGAACAATAGGAGGGGGGGGGGATGCAGAGATGGGAGAGAACATAAATTAACACACAAACAGCACTCAGCTGTGAGTGGAACGGCAGTATAGAAGAGAATGTCAAAAAAAAGTGTCAAAGCATCTGACCGTGTTGTTTGAACTAATGTTGTAGGTCCTTCTATCAGGCATGGTGAGCACAAGGACGTTTCTCATAGCAGGACTGGAGGCCTCATTGTAATATCTGTCACTGTGGGAGATATGTGGTATTGTTTACAAGTCAGCTGTCCATGAACAGACTGTGGGTATATAAGATTCAAAAATAAAAGCAAAAGAGGAGGCCTTGGTGGGAAACTGACCTGTACAGATCAATCAAGAGAAATGTAGTGTGAGTATCAGAATCCATTGTTCCATTCTTCAGGACTATAATGTCCTCAGGAGTTCCACACAAAATGAACACTGAGAATGAAGGCCATTTCAATATTGGGATTTGGGTTAATGACATTTGACAGGAAAGGCATAACTTCACTTCCCCAACCAAGAAAACTGTTCTTCTTACAGTTGCTTTCCAATTCTTTGCTTTTTAGCATATCGCTGACATTGTTGTCCTTCCGTAGCACAACAAGCTTTTCGATTTCAGTCACAAAGGGGCCATGTTCAACCTCAAGGGCATTCATGTACCTACAGGTAAAGAAGTAATATCCCAAAAAACACATCAAGCAGACAATACACACATCATGCACTACATGTTCCTGTTGTAGCATTGGTAATGAAACTCGTTTCCAGGCAACCATTCCCCTACATTTTACCACACTATCAATTAACTTGTGCAAAGAATATCTTAGGTAACCCACCAGAAGCAATCCTCTGTGTAGTTTGTTTTCTTGTACACGTATGTGATTTTCCACGGAGGCTTAAGGTGGTCTTCAAACTTCCAGAAGTTGATGAAGAAGCTGGCGACCTTGCGAGCCGGAGGCAGTAACCGTGTCAAGTTGGTCTTGTAGTCACAAGAGAGACCGAAGCTTCCCGCTGAGATGATGGGCATATTGATCTTCAGACCAATCTCAAAACTGACAGATATGAGGCGGCACAAACATTGGAAAACAACCAAAACAAAATGACGTTGCTGTGTGGTCAGGACAGGATTGGCAATCTATAGAAAATCTTTACAAAAACTTTAAACAACGTTGTAGAAATGAGAGAGTGGGGCAATGGCACAGACACAGCAGACAAAGCAGGATGAGCACCTGCACATGTATCCACTAATAGAAATGCCAGGGGTATATGGCAAATGGTTTACGCACAGCAAAGAAAAGTCTAACTCACTCTACAAGTTGAAAGGTTGCCATAGTGCAGGTTGGCCCCAGGAGAGCACAGCCCACCTTCCCTGAAGCCTGTAACAAAACATCCCCTATGAGATATAATATGGTGGTTATGAATGTGTTATAGAAGGTGGGCTCCAAAGCCAACACTCACCTGAAGGTCTTTAAGCGTCTCTACACCTTCACAGATACTACTGGCACAGCCTTTGTTTTTGTAATAAAGAGTGTGTAACTCGTGGTAGCTGGCAGTCAGACTCCGGTTCACACCTGGAATCAAAATCTAGTTAATGTAAAAAGTGCCTTGTGTGTCTATATAAATACTGTGTTTAACCTCTTACATTTCAGGCTTATTATTTCATTATTAATCTTGAAAAATACATTATCAGTAACTACAATTACATTTTCAATAACTACAATGAAACTAATGTGAAATGTATCTAAGACTGAGCAATGCAATCCTGTTTGCTTAACAATGTTTCACAGAAAACATAACAAGGACCGTGTAGTTCAGATGCCATTATCACTACATGAAGTATCCTGTATTATATGTAATCATTTAGTATATGTAATCATTTAGTATATGTAATTGATGCCAGGTTGAGTAAGTTATTCTGAGTAGATTTAAAACTCAAAATGCAAAAAATAGACTAACGACTAATTGTGCGGTATTTTTTATTTGGAGGAAGACAAACCGAGAGTGAGTGAGTGAGAGAGAGAGAGAGAGAGAGAGAGAGAGAACGTTACCATTGCTGAAGTTGATTTCAGCATCGTCTTTAATAGCGTTCTTCACTTCAGGCTTCACTAAATCCATACTCCAGGGTGAAATACCGTCTTTCAACAACACTACATTCATAGTGTATTCCCCGTTGAGGCAAGACGGAGCCAGGAAATAATTTCCAGTTGGGAAAATCCACAAGAGGAAAAAAATTAACCAGTTATTCATCATTTACTTTCCATCTGTTGGCAGTCACTGTTGTCCAGGTGATGATGAATTCACTTAATTTCTTTAGTACTGTACTACAGCCACCCTGTTTACCCTACATGTTAAAAAGTTAAAGATAAAGTTTGATTGTAGTCCGATTGGCTATTATCAACTAACTTGGTTAAAGAACCAAAGTCACGTAAAAAGACTAAATGTGAGAGTACAATACGTTATTTTTCTATTATCTTCAACTGTAGTCTATACACAACAACATTAGTAAACTTCTTATTGTTTAACCTAGCCTGATAGATTTATAATTTAGCATATTCCAATGAATAAAAGAGAATGCGAACGACATAAAATGTGTTCACAGCCAATATGGGTCAAACACCTCTCTGCTCTCAAGATTAATGTGTTAATGAACAACCGAAAGCGTCACAGCTAGTTGGCTTAACGCGCCATCAAATCCGCTATGAATTTAGTCGCCTGACGTGAAAACTCGACTATATAAACACTAAAGGAGTTGATCCAACTCTTGGTCAGGAATCGATTTATTTTCTGTGGAAATGTATGTAAAAAATATCCGTATCGATATATCGTGTTCTGTGTGGTGTATTAAAATAATTTCATTGAGAAAAAAATATGAATAATATTAATAATACTATTTTTTTTATGGAATTTCCAAATGCAGGCACGGAAGTGATCACGAATCGAGGATATGTATTATTCCAGATATTAGAACCTGCAAAAACACCTGACAATTAACTCGACTACTTTGCTCTACTAAAAGTCCTAACTGTACTGTAGCCTATTTAAAACCTAACTCTTATAAACAAATGACAAATTAAAATATGGATACATATGGCTTGATATGACCTTTTTATTTTACTCTCAGATAACTCCCAGGCTCTCTTATACTATCTTTAATAGGAGGTATAGTTAATCATTTGCCCATTTTACCAAAAAATTATCCAACTATTTTACTGAACCTTATGTCAAACAAGATTGCAGTAGTAACAGACAGGGTAATATTGGGGAATATATATCTAAAAAAATCAGAGAGCAAAGGTTGAGGTTGTGTGAAACATGTGTGCTACTGATAAATTGAACTGCCATAAAAGATAGGGTATGCTGCTCTCGATAAAGTGACCTGTATCTAAATTACCAAGTAAGCACACTCACTCTCTGGGAAAAGATTGATGGTCCAAACAGATTTATCAACGCTTTCCCTTAATGGGTAGTACATTGATTACACCTTTTTATACACAGTATACACATTTAGAGACCATATGGAATCTGACAACATAAATAACAATTTCATGCAATCCATAGACACCATTATGTGATCCTTGGTGATCCTCCTCCAGGGCTGTAATGTGGACATGTTGATGCAAACAGTTTGAGATTATGGCCCTCCAGGGAGCTATACAGAGGCAGAGCATGACAGTACACACTGCACACTGTGTAACTCATGTACTATTAAAAGACATCACAATGGGTTGTGCTTTTGTTCCCTCTACATTTGTTTAATAATTAGTGGCTTTGGTAAGTGTATATTTTAAATAAGAGTGAACTGAGACAGAAACCTTCCAGTCATTACACTTTTGAAAAGTGTGGACAGAAGAATATCTTAAATACATTACAGAAGCAACAATTCTTTCACAAGTAAATGCACCTGCACACGTGGCAAAAGATTAACCGAAGAGCATTTCTGTATTCTTGATGTACACCTTTAACAGAGTATTACAGTACATTATTTCTGCTTTTACTGAAGAGAATGTGCCTCTCCCAACCCTAGAGTCGTGTATAAAAAGGGCTGTGATTACCTATATGGTTCACCCTGTATAGCTATTATGTCCTCACAGTAACGCAATCTGTACTTTAACCTTGAAATGTCATTTCAAATCCACTGTCCAACCCAAACCCAAATCCTGGAGTAAATCCTGGTGCTAAAATGACACAAACCGCTTTACGGCCCAATAACAAAGAATGCACTGTAAAGTCACCTATCAACATAACAGGGAAAATGCAAAAACTCTGCCACTCTGCAATTAGCAGCATGTTTTTCAAAGTAATAGCATTGTCTCTGTGTAAACATACGTCCATAAAGTCAACATACAGCATGTTTACTGTGTGTAAACATCCATCCAATGAGGGATCAGTTTATTATTTATTAGAATCACAAACATAAGGGACATACAGAATACACTGGTCAGTGGAATGTATCATTAAGAGTACTTCCTGAGTAAAGATCTGAACATTCTAACATGCTAAAATGTTCTAGTCAGTTGTTCCTCACATTCAAGCTATGACGTGCACTGTACACATGCTTCAGTCAGTGTCATATTAATGTTTAAAAGAGTTAGGGGAAGTGGGAAAGACACTGACAAAGAGTTTTTCACTTTCCCAAAGCACATGGTCTTGTTTAAAGGATAAAAAGCTTCATGGTCTGCTACTCCAGGGTTAAGAGAACCCTCATGTGCAGCGGCTGTCATGGAAGAAATATCAGACCTGACTTGGACTGTGTGAAAACGAGTGTCTCGTTAACTTGTTTTATTTGTGGTAATGTAATAATATTATTATAATTTGTGGACAGATGATTAATGTTATAGCACTGCCACTAAATGAAGCAAATTATAGCAGTCATATAATGCTGTTCCGTGTTCAGTGGAATGGCTAATTTTCTTAAATTGCAATGATCATATAAACTTGTGACATTTATAGTTCTCAGGATATTGTGAGCATGTTTTATTATGTTTTTCACTCTCAGTTCAAAGAGATTGAACTTTGAACCTTTTAAACCCTTTAAACCTTTAATGTGGTGTGTACACAATAGGTTTCTCACACTCTAGCAAGGAAATAAAATATTTTGAAGCCCTAACACGAGGAGGTTTGGCCTTAAGCACTGGGCTTAAAACATTAATGCAGCTCATCTGTTGCTGATAAACCCCAACTTGAAAATATGATGACAATGATATTATTATATCCTCATAGATCAGAATATAAATCTTTCTGTCTATTCATTTTAAACCGTACCTCTTACTCAGTTATCACTCTGCATATTATCTTCCAAAGATACTTTTCTAATTCTCGTCATCATCTTCATTTTTGACACAAATCCTTCATTTCATTTTATAAGCAACTTTTTCTTTTCTACTGTTATGTGTATATGATGAGAAGTTATTTTATTTAACTTTTCAGCTGTTAAATCATGTATATCTTTTTTTTACATCTGCTTTGAAATGACCAGTTATATGGATTTTTAAACAAAAGCTCTTCAAATCTGAGTTCGTAAATGCTATCAGTATAATAATGCACATTATTCGTTTCCAGGGAGCACCTACATACCGTCACACTAATAAATATGCAAGTTGCTTCAGACAACTGCATCTGTAAAATACCCAAAAAGTCAATGTAGTTACAGACAAAAGGACAATGTCTGACAGACTGACAGTCAAAAAATAAACATCCCTTTGTCAGAAGAATCACATTTGTGATCTTTGACAGTGTTCTTAATAAACAACAGGTTCCCACTGGCAAGACTGTAGGTTATGCAAAACTGCTTTTATTACAGAAACTCAATTTGACATAATTCCTATAATAACTATTGTTTGATAACTATTATTATTAATCTATGGACCACTGTTTAAATTTTGGTTATCCAGTAGTGTGTGAAATGTAAGTCATACTCTCTAGGTTTAAGTGCATGTAAATACCAAAATCTGCTTTTTTGAATCTAATAAAATAAATACAAAAATAAATACATAGCATCCATCAAGACAGAAACAACACTAACCTAAAGGACACTTTTAGTCAGTGTTTGTAACTGATACTGCCCCAAAGTTCAGTCGACTTTGCTAAACCGACTCCAGTAAATTCCAAGCAGCTCTCACTAGAAGTTGCTTTTACACACATTTGTCGAGCTAAAAAACAGAAATGACATAACCCTAATTCCCATTCCATCCATAACCTACTTACGCATAACACATTTCAAACTCATTAGGTCACTGTCCTCATTAGCTCTCTTTTAGGTGTTTGTTTAAACCCTTCAGCTATTTTTTGCTCCATATGCCCTCTCCTGTGTCAGAACCCTTACAGAACAAACGTTCATTCTTCATTCTGTCAGCTCTGCCATTCTGAGCTAGGAGCTGATTACTTGTCCAGACCAGGTCTCATGCTTGGTCCCCGGTGTAAGGCTGGTGATGATCACCTCTACAGCCTGAAGCTTCAGGTTCTTGGGAGGAACAGGACACACTTTGTAGGTCACTTCATCTCCCTCTACTGGTACATATTCACCCTCAATGCTGATGAGTGAGAATGCATGTTATTACATTACATTTAAAATTCAGTAACTAAGCAAGCAACCTGTGCACTGCAGTATATGCTCCGCTCACTACATTACCTGTGAATGTGCTAAGGAGTGACACTTACTCTGAGATGTGAACAAAAATGTCCTCTCCCCCGTTAGAAGGGCGGATAAAACCATGTCCCTGGGACCTGGAGAAATTCTTGCAGACCCCCTTGAAAACCTGTCCAGATCTGGCCCTCACCGTACTTAACAAGCGTGGAGATGACACGACAGAAAAGGAAATATATGAATACACGTTACAAACAGCAAAGCAAAGTTTCCCGTCAATGCACAAGCAGCACACAAGGATGCTATGATAAGATGCATTCAAACACACATGAGCCTTTTCACCCCCCAACACTGTGGTACAACTTGCTCTGACTTACGCAGAATAGGTGCGATTGCGCCGGGTGGGAAGTGGACTTGGCAGCTCCCCAGGCTGTGGTGGTTTCCTCTCCCAAACACGACTGCCCTCTCTCAGGAAGGGGAAAGACAGGGAGAGGGGAGTGTGGGGACAGTGCAGTGGGGGCTTGGATGAGGAATCTGAATCAGCCATCACTTAGAGCAATTAACCCCCTCTGAACCCACAGGCTTCTGGGGCTGGAAACAAACCAAAAAAAACAACAAAAGACTTCTAACAGCAGTTTGATGGTCAGCCTCAACAGAACATTCAATGTTGTGGTTTAGAAGAGGCTTTATTTACTAACGAGATGGTCAATATATATGGGTATTTGGTATGGGTATGAAAAGACAATACAGAACAACAGACATGTGAAGATCGTTCTTGAATGAAAATGAGTAGCTTGCTTTTTGTCATATGGAATAGATTAAGCGTCTTGTGGACTACAGCAGGTTCGATACGAGCAGGAGAAACAAGCCGTCGTCTTGTAACTTGAAATGCTTATTATAATGAGTTTGGTACAGTGCAGGTTTATTTGCGTAAGTGACATTATTATCGTACAATCAACGTTGTATGATAATGTTACATTTTGACAGAAATCATGTTGCATTTAAACGAGCAGCCATACAAATGCCAACTTAATAAGACACCATAAACTGCGGCAAACGACAAGGAACTGTTCCTCCCTCCACTCGCCCTCTAAATACCACTGCGTTATAAAACCACCATATTTCTTTACTTACTTAACCGTGTAATGAGACGGCTAGCCTAAGCTACAACACAGCTACTCTAGAAATCGAACAATAACGCTCAAAGCTGGCTCTTACCGTATTTATGTTTTTGCGTCTGTGGGCCTATTTTCAGTCAGCAGCGGAACCGAGTTAGAATCGTTACATTGCAGTAAGGCAATCGATCATGCAGTTCATATGTCCGAAGCGGACCCTGATGTCCATGGCCGACAAACCCGTTATTTTCGTTCACGCAAGACCGCGTTAGCCGACGGAGCCTACCGCACGGGGCGACGGAAGAGGAGGCGGGAAAGACGGCGGCGTCGGAGGACGTTTGATCTGGATCGCCCCTCACAATCTTACTGACAGTCAAGAACGACAGGGGTCCTTATGACAAGTAAATACAGACGAGTCACCACTGAACAGAAGCCGGAGACGATACATTTTTAGCATTTTCTTTCTTCTGTTTATATAAGAAAAAACTGTAACAAAAAGTGATGTTATACTCTCATGCCAATAAATGCATGTTGCTATAATTTCCTAATAACGATGCTAGTTGAAAAACCAAGACACTGGCTTCTCACACTTTCACATCAACATCCCCCATATTATGATAAATGATCATATAACCATTTATCATAATATTCCAAATAACCATTTGAGAGATTAATCTGTACTATGGACGAGTACAAGTACATCCACTTGTATTAGCATTATCACATTTGGCTGAAAAGGTCACAATTCCAGCCTTCCCGAGCATAGCAAAGCGCGCTATGGCTATGGTTACACACAAGGTGTTAAAATACAAAACATTTCTCCCAAAATAGTGTGCTTAAAAAACAAAAAATGATCTCAAAACACCAAAACAAGAGGTTAATCTTCATTTAGATCTTTAATCAATAGCTAAGGACAGAAACGAATGTATATTTGAATGTGTCTGATTATTAATAAATAAGCACTCTGTCGAATATTGTAAGATTTGTCACATGAAGCACAAGTACTGATTGTATATACAGGCAAGTTGCTATTAGTATGAGACAACATAGACAGCCAGGTCTACCCAGCAAAACTGTTTAGACAATAATGAACACTGTGGCAATATGGCTCACATCACTGTTGTAACCGGATAACACAGCAGACTACACAAGTCCCAAGGAGTTTTCATTGCAGTGTATATATGATGTGATAAGCAAATAAAAAGGCAGGACACACAATCATTCTTTAGCCGTGTGATAACCGAGGAACCAAAACAACATAGATCTTTAAATTAAACCATCCAAAAATGCTAAAGCAGTTGAACAGCAGAAACTTCATGCAACTTAAAATGTGCTTCTGTATTTATTTATGTTTGGATGACTTTTCTATGGTTTTGTTTGTTTAATCGGGCACTTATAAGTCAATCAGATGGGATGCTTTACATAGGAGTGCGTTTACTCCTGCCCTCCAAAACATGATCCCTCTGGTTGATATCTGACTCCTCCCTCTCAGCAGTAAGCTCCTCCTCTTCAGGGGAGGTTTCTTTTTACTTCTGCAGCTCCTTCATCCTGTTAAGGGCAGAGCCTGCCTGGAACCATTCAATCTGAGTCTCATTGAAAGTGTGGTTCAGCACGATGGTCTCCTTGCTACCATCCCTGTGTTTGAGCACAGCCTGCAGAGGCTGGAGGTGGACACACAGACACAAGAAATAAAGAGTCATTTCTTTTGCTCTTTACCAGGGACATTATGACAAAATACCAAGATAAGGCACTGGCTAGCTGGAATCCATGGTTTAAAATATTAAACCTGCATTTACTGGCCTCATTATAAAAAGGTAGATCTATCTAAAAGAGGGATTTCATACGTGTTCAGTTACGGGCTGGAGCTCACCTGTTGCCATGCACAATTTTCTCACCACCTTGCAGCAACCGATATTATTCAGGTGCCATTTCATTCTCAACAGCACCATCAAAGTTGCTGAAATTAAACTCGAGATCTAAACAAACTGTGCATGACAACAGATGGACTGTAGATTCTGTACACCTTCATGATGTGTAATAAAGTGCCAGTGTACACAACGACTATGTTCAGACAATAATGACAACACAGAACAGGCATGAAACCAAACAAACTAATAAAAGATGAAAGTACATTTCCCACAGACTACACACAAGCTGGCTGATGAAACACACTCCTCACCTTTCCAGGGGCAAAATTCTTTAGACCTGTGATGGATATTTTGTCATCTGGACGGATTTTGTCATAATCAGCAGGGTCAGCAAAGGTAAGAGGAAGCAGGCCTTGCTTTTTCAAGTTTGTTTCTATGAAGAGATGTCAAAACAATAGTTTGAAGTTTAAATCTTAAAAAATTTGTGAAGTATAAAAATTTCTACAAAATTCAACAATATAGTGCTAATACAAGGTGATACAGAAATCTGTTTAATGTCAACATTTGATAAGGGAACAGAGATAAAAAACTAGGGAGTCAGAAAATCATTTTTTAGAGGTAAAAATTATCCCACTTGCTCACCATGGATTCGGGCAAAGCTCTTGACAATAATAGCCCTGCCTCCTAGATGTCTGGGTTCAAGGGCAGCATGTTCTCTGCTAGATCCCTCACCGTAGTTCTCATCTCCCACCACAACCCACGACACACCATTCCTCTACAGGGGGACCATTGAGAAGCACAACTGTGTTTTTACATCATGAGCTACTAAAGTGGTGAAAGCTGTTAAAAGGACGTGTGCTTTAACTGTAGGTGTTTATGTGCCAATACTGCCCAGATGTTTGGCAAGTCTGATATCTTAAGTATATGAATCAGATTGTGCTGTCTAGGCAGTCCATAGAAAACACTGAAAAGATCACTGAAGGTGAAAAAGCTCTTGCCTTGTAGTCTCGGGCCACGTCAGGAACGCAACCAAATTCTCCACTCAGCTGGTTGCGGATCTTATTGACAGCGTCGTTTTCGATGTTGACGGCTCCGATGAGCAGGTTGTTGGAGATGTTGTCCAGATGACCACGGAATTTTAGCCAGGGCCCAGCTGCGCTGATGTGGTCTGTTGTGCATTTACCTTTGACCTGAAAAAGACAGGAGGTCAGAGGTGATTTGGAGAAAAGTGGGAGATGAAGGCCACGCCCAACCAAACGCACTACTTGTGCACGACACCTTTATGAGCACTTGCAGGTCCTCCAGGTCTCTGCCGTGCCAGTTGTCAAAGGGCTCCAACAGCTGCAGGCGGTTGCTCTGGGGGTTGACGTCCACACGCAGGCTCACGCCATCTGCTGGAGGGTGCTGGTATGTGTCCTGGCCAGGGTCAAAGCCACGGGCTGGCAGCTCGTCACCGGTGGGGGGCTGCAGCTTGAACTTCTCTCCGTTGGCAGCCGTCAGGAAGTCCGTCTCAGGGTTGAAACTCAGTGTGCCGGCGATGGCAAGAGCAGTGACTATCTAAAATGGCAATGAATCAGTCAAGAAAGAAACAGAGACAACATAAAAGAAAAGAGCAAAAGGGTTCACACAAAAATGTAGTTTTTCAAACCATCAGCCTCGTACCTCTGGAGATGTGACAAATGCGTGGGTGGCAGGGTTAGCGTCATTTCTAGCTGTGAAGTTTCTGTTAAATGACGTGACAATAGTGTTTTTCTCTCCCTTCTTAACATCTCGCCTGGGGAACATTAAAAAAATACTATTAATTCCAAATGCATAAAACATTACATGAATCAGAACATTTCTTTTTTGTTTAAATTCACAAGTTTTATATACAAGATGGGCAATTGGCCACTTTATCGGGCGATTTCTAATTACCTGTCCCACTGTCCAATGCATGGTCCACACGCATTGGCCAGGACAACTCCTCCAACGTCATTGAAGATCTTAGACTGTAAGCAGTAAAAAGTAACCCTAAACTTCAGTCATCTCCATCACCAAGCTCACGCAGTTACCCAATAAAGCACTGAAGACTGACGGTGAGCATACTGACAGCGTTCTCATACTCATGCATACATCTATGTACGGTCATAAGTCAGAAATCAGTGTCATTTTAAATAAGCTTCTAAAAGAAGAAATAGGACTTACATAACCATCTCTTTCAATGGTGGCACGGATCTGCTCTGAGCCAGGAGTGATCGTGAATTTGGACTTGCATTTGAGTCCCTTGTCGAGAGCCTGTTTGGCCAAAGAGGCAGCTCTTCCCATGTCTTCATAGCTTGAGTTGGTGCAGCTTCCAATCAGACCTGAGATGTTGGTGAACATAAAACATGCCACTGACACAACACATATGTGTATTCATAGCAACAGTTTACTGTTACAGTTTTAAGAAGTGAGCATCACTTTATATCAAGCTGTATAAGCTTGAGTAAGTCAGTGGAGCTCTGGTGGTACCCACCAACTTTAACATCCAGGGGCCACCCATTTTTCTCTGCCACAGATCCAATGCTTGAGACTGGGTGAGCCAGGTCAGGGGTAAAGGGACCATTGATGTGTGGTGTCAGCTACAAGAGGTTGTAACAGTAAAATCAGCAAAGGTCAACATTTACAGGCAGATCACTTACTCAAGTTTTACCATGACCAAAAAACTAGACAGTTAAGGATATTTAAATCAAACATTTTTCCATAATCATAATTATGGTGATGATTATTTTGGTACATTTTCCCCTTGCATGTCCATTCTAATAAAGAAAATCAACTTTGAACTGTCCTTATCCAATTACATTATGTAAAAACTAAAATAAAATGAACTGTAATAGAGAAACAGTGTTAATGGGAGATGATGTTGGTGGGGGTGTAGTCCACACCTCATTCAGGTTGATCTCGATCACTTGATCATATTCACAGCCAGTGTCTGGGACCAGCAGCTCCTTATACTCATCAGCTAAAGCAGCAATTTCTGAAAACCAAGAAAAAAAACTATGAAAAGATCAAGTAGATGATTAGACCGATTGTTCTACCTTTAGCATGTATGCAACCACCAACCTCCACGGCCTGTTTTCTCCAGGTATGCCTTCATGCGGTGATTGTAAGGGAAAACAGAGGTAGTGGCTCCAATTTCAGCACCCATATTACAGATTGTAGCCATTCCTAAATTATAAAGAGAAAAGTTCCATGTAAAAAGAAAGCTGGCATGACTCATTTGCCTGGTTTTCAATTACTGCACTGTCGTTACTGTGGGAATCCTCACCGGTACAGGAGATTGAGTCCACTCCAGGCCCATGGTATTCCACAATGGCACCAGTGCCTCCTTTTACAGTCAGGATGCCAGCCACTTTCAGGATTATGTCCTTTGGTGAGGTCCAACCTGACAGCATGCCTGTCAACTTCACACCAATGACCTGGACAAAGAATTCATATAGACTGATGTCAAAGGATTTACATTAGAGCATTACAATTGACATGAATGCAAACTCAACGATGGCAGCTACTCTGAATATGAAACATGTCAACTCACTTTGGGACACTTCAGCTCCCATGGAATTCCTGCCATGACATCGACAGCATCAGCTCCACCAACTCCAATGCAGATGGAACCCAGACCACCACCATTAGGTGTGTGGGAGTCTGTACCGATCAGCATTACTCCAGGGTAGGCATAGTTTTCCAGAATAATCTGAGAGAGGGATGTAAAAATTCTGATTCACAAAGGTGAAAATGCTTGGATACTTTAAAGTATTTTAAGGGCTTCTCCAGTCATCACCACTACTAGAAGCGACCTTACAGTACCTGATGGATGATTCCAGAACCTGGCTTCCAGAAACCCACACCATATTTAGCCCCAGCACTGGCAAGGAAGTTATAAACCTCTTGATTCACTTCCTATACCATGCAATGAGAGGGGAGAGATAGAATCCATGTATCATCTGCTCATGTTGTTCAGAAAGTAACTATACACTTAACTATAGACTGCGAGAATTTGTTATATTAATCACAAAACCAAATTTGCCCAATCACAGCTGAGACAATTAGAATATGAAGCCTAAATAACACCTAAATAACAATGTACATTTCCATACATGGTTCTTTGCTCGGACCGGACTGCTCTTATACAACAGGAGCCTTCTGTCCCACACTTACCTTCGCCCTCTGCAGGTCCTGGGCTCCTCCTACCTGAGCCTCGATAAGGTGGTCACAGTGGATGGTAGATGGCACAGCTACTTTAGGAAGCCCACTGCTGATGAACTGCAGCATGGCCATCTGCGCAGTGGCATCCTGCATGGCCACTCGGTCAGGCCGCAGGCGCAAATACGTACGCCCTCGAACTATTTCCTGACCTGCTGGGTCATCCAGATGGCCATACACGATCTTCTCTGACAGGGTGAGTGGCCTGTTAAGCCTAGTTGATACAGACAGATCACGTTGATGTAGTATTTATTACTTTTCCAATAATACTTTATTAGGTAGGAAAAAGCAGTGAAGTCACCCAAGAACAGGCAAATCAATAGTGAGAATGGTAGTAAAACAGTCACACTGATAAGCGAGGAAAAACAAACACAAAGCTGGAAGCTGGTGGAGCAGCCTGACCTTTTGCGAACAATGTTGACATTTGATTGGAGTTTCTCATAGCTGATGAAGGAGCTGGGCTCAAAGCGGCTCATGGATACCTTAGCCTTAGCACTAAAGGCCGCAGACACATGCAGTCGTCGGGCGCCATGCCCCAGGGCAAGCTAGTAAAATAGACATTTTTCTTTAAATGAACAATATCATGGTGCACATATTACATATTGGATCATGGTGCACATATTACATTTTAACAAAGTTTTATGACACAAACTGTGGCAAATGAAGATTTACCATTGTTACTTTAACTTCAGTAGCTACTACTTTTCAAAGAAATGAAAAAGCAACAAGATGGAAGAAACTAAAGGGGGAAATGTAATCTTTTACACTATCGATATATTTTTTCGCACAGAACAAGCCTACTAGTACGAAACAAAACAGCTAAATGCAAAGTTAAAACACATGATTTGTGTAGGATCATTACTCGAGGAAGTCATAATTTTGCCTTATTTTAAGAAACCTCACCTTTCGCCCACACTGTGCTAACTTTAGCTGCTGTTTTGCAGGATGAACGGCGCACTTAACAGGGCCACTGCCATAAGTGGTTGCTATGCTCTAAAGCTTATTTTAACCTTGTGTTAACCTTGCAAATAAAACACCAACCCACTCTTTGGAATACGCAACACATAACATTTCTTAACATCCAGGCGTATTTTACATGGGTGGTTTTCTGATTTTGCATCAAACGCATAGGAATCACAACTATGCTTCGCGCATTCAACTTAGCAACCAAGTTAGCTTGTGACCAACATCCTTGGAAGCGATGACCTGGGAAGTACTGACGAGGTCTCATTCGTTATCTCTTAAGATAGTGTACCAAAACATTTTATAGATAGAAACTGTCTACATTAATCGATTTTTAAACTATGAAACGTGTTTGGTTAAGCTCTGAAATACATATTTTCTTCAATTACCTGAAGCCGGGCGACAGTCAAGCAGTAGGTTGCCATTTTGTTCACTGACAAAGATGTGACGCTTGAAAATGACGTCGCACTTTAACGCCTATAACTGCTCAAGGTGTTGATGTTACGACTTGTTGCTAAAAGATATTTGAAATGATTCGCATTTTTTAAATCATCATATATGAAATCACTGACCACGATTATTCAGTGCCAAATGTCGGTCTTTCTCGTGCTAAGATACGTGACTGATGGATGGTCCTCATCAGCAGCCTTAAGTTCTCTAGTGTTGGATCTCCTTGTCTTGGTCCTCAGTGATGATTGTCAGCGGTGGCTGGACGGAGGGCAGAATCAATGATGGCAGGGGAAGGTCATAAACGTTATTACTTAACTGAGCAGAGAATTTGTTATAAAAAAACAAACAAACCAAAAACACCCCGCCCAACACATACACACATACTTTTCAAAACATAAACAAAACATAACCATAACAAATTTTAGGATTAAAACTTGGTATGATGTAATTCGAGTCTGAGGAGAGAATTGAATAATTATGACTGCTCAACCTGGATCTTCTGAGTTGAAATCCAAAGGACATACAATTATGGATGATTTCATGCATGGTCCATAAATGCTCAATGATGATGGTTTAGATGCATGAAATGCTGAGGGTTTTTTTCACTAAGGCATTTTTGTTGCAGTTTTGAGCGATTTCCACGATTTCCTTCGTTACTTTAGTTTCTCAAACTTGGTTAATTTTGGACTGAATGTGCAGCGAGTTTGTGCAAAGCGGTAGGGGCGCAGTAGGGGGCGCTATGCGTAAACCCGCTTTTTGGAGAAGAAGCCTTCGGTTAAAGTTCAGAGGTTACGCTATAACGATAAGTTGGCGTGGAGGCTAGGCTAACTACCTTGGTTAGCTAACAGACAATGGCAAAACATCATCCTGACTTGATCTTTTGTAGGAAGCAAGCCGGTGTCGGTAAGATGTTCTGTCTACAGATGGATCCTATTGACATAGGTTTCGTATTACTAGCTAGATAACTAGCTAGCAACTTAGATTTGAAAAAAAGTGGAAATTTGGAACTAGCTAAGTAGCTATCCTGCTACTTGGTCACATTGCAGGATTCACAATCTTGCTAGTTTACTATGTTGTAGATACACTGCAGTTTATCATTATTCTAGCTATTTTAAGACGTATTGTGAAATGTTATTGTAAATGAATATAAAAATAAGTAAAGCTTTTTGTGCGTTACGGGTGTTTATAGATATGTTAATCATCTAGCTAGCCAACCTATGTCATCTATTTAGCTGGCTAGATAGCATCCATAGCCGTACAGCTCAATTACAAAGTGCCAGTTCTCGTAGAGATTTGCGAATCAAGTGTGAGCTGGGGACATTCCGGTGCCCAGGTAGTTTAAAATAGAGTTCATAATGCGAAGATTCTTGCACTTTACCTCAAAAGTAAATACAACATTTTTTTCATTTTGCAATTTGTACCTAGTGTTTATTGAATCTGGAGGGAAACATCGCCATGTCTCCATCTTCGCTGAATACATTCTTCTTGATAATATGATTTGCTAGATTATTTGAAAGCGAGCATGAAATATGCTTATAGCTTTGTTAACAGTTAGCTCTGGGTCTGCTTGGGAATAGCCTGACATTACTTGGTCTATAACTTATAATTTTCGTCCTCTATAAAGAACTAATCATGTGCTGCGAATGTTATTAGTTGTTCTTTTGCTCTGTCAGTTTTTGGTCTGTCAGTTTTTTAAGAATCAACTCTTTTGTCCTTTCCCCCCTTTTACAGCCATTGGAAGACTTTGTGAGAAATGTAAGTGAAAGAGATCCTTTAGTGGTTAAGAAAAAAAAATAGATTGAATCAAACACATTCAACATTTCTGCAATGCAAATATGTTTTGTTATGTTCAAAGAAGCCATTTGTTGATTTGGTATCTGGAGCAAAGCTGACACAATAATGCATTAATGAGTATGTTTTCAGCTCCTTGTGATATCAGAGTAATAATGCCATGGTGATTATAGTAGTATGGACACCATATTATAATCATGGTAATTATAGTATATATGTGTGTTATATATATATATATAATTATGGTATTGTTATACACATTTATAACATGGTATATGCGTGTAGAAATATTTTTCTATGTGAAAGTAGTGGAACAGGTCTTGACGTACAAAGATTGTTTTTAAGCCTTTAAAATCTTTTAAAATCTTTCTCATTGGCTCATATAATTTTTGTCCTGCTTTCTAGGTGACGGAAAATGCGTCATATGTGATTCTTATGTCAGGCCGTGCACACTTGTACGTATATGTGATGAATGTAACTATGGGTCCTACCAAGGACGTTGTGTAATATGCGGAGGCCCAGGTGTGTCAGATGCTTACTACTGCAAGGAATGCACCATACAGGAAAAAGATGTGAGTACATTATTAAAGGTGTGAATTACAAAATATCTGAGTCAGTTATTTCTCTGCAAGAAGCTTGTTAAAACTTAAAAGCACATACTATATGCTTATACTAGAATTTAAATCTGGTTTGGTTTGATGAGAATACCAAGTTTGTAAAAGTATGTGTGGCGTACGTTGATTTCTAAAACAAACGTTGGTTTCTTTTTCTATTACACAGCGAGATGGCTGTCCCAAGATTGTGAACCTTGGCAGCTCGAAGACTGATCTCTTTTATGAGAGAAAAAAATATGGCTTTAAAAAGAGGTGAAGGCTTGAAGCAGTGTTGAAGATGACCCTTCATATGTGGTTTCAACATTATTTTCTGTAAAAGGTTTTTTATGTAATTAATAAAACTTTGTTTTTAGTCCATCATTGTAGTTCATGTCACTGTTAATAACATACAATTAATAACATAACTAACAATTGGATATTTGAGATGGGGCATTTTAACACACAAAAATATGTATTGTGACTGTTGTGCATATTTTTGAAACGGACTTCTTTGTTCTGCCTAGAACAAAGGTATTTTGACATTATTTTAGGTATTTTGACTTGGAACTGTACAGAACAGATTTTTCTTTTGCCTGTTATAATGCTCTACACCTCTAACAGTTTTGAAATCGCAAAACTAAAAATGCATTGTCTTGAATTTCCACAAATGAGACTAATTCAGCAACAAATGCTGAAGAAAAAGTGGAGAACACAGAAAGTAAAACAGCCCCTTTTATGTCCATGACATTTTTTTTCTTTTTGAAAATTAAGCCTTTGCTTTAAATTCAAGTAACAAGTTAGCATTTAAAGGAACTTTTTACATCATGTTCAATTTCACTTTACATTTCCTTTAATGAATTTGTACTATTGCAGAAACAAAAGGACCAAGAAGATAGTGGAGATAACTGATAAAATATTGTCAAAATGAAAGTGACATTTTTGTATATTACTTTTAAACTGAGCACGTTTACATGAATTTACCATACGTAATACGCAACTGAACTTGACATAACCAGTTTATATTGAATGTTACTGGTATTTCTGCTTAAAAAGTACATTTGAAGCACATAAACTGATTTTTTTTTTAATATGGCTGAATTCCGAGGAACACTGAAGTGAAGACAGTCATGTGTGATGTGTTATTACTTTGCCTGTGCAGACCTGTGGATCCCAAAGGGAAAAGAACATTTAGAGCCTTCCAAATTCTAAAACTACAATGTTTTTGCATGTTCTTTGGACTAATCACACTTCTCTCACATATGATTAACCTCTATTGCATGGTGTGCAGTGAATGAGACCTGGATTTAAATAAGATCGAAAACTCCAATATTGTCAATATTTTATATTTAGATCACTGGGTATTATATTATTCTTTTTATTATTACAAAAATGCATCTACAAAATAATACTTTGTTAAACACTACAGACTTTGGATTAATTCATTCAGAGTCAAACTGGTCACAATTCAAAGAAAGCTGAAAGATTACAAAGCTTCCGTACGAGACGAACGTATGGGACTGTAATCAGACAACGACTTGACAAAAAAATGTAGACAACACGGGCACTCAATTAAATAAAATACACCAATGATAACAAGACACTCGCATAGTGTAATGATAAAGAGACAAGAGACGGGTGATACGAATAACACAGACGAACGTATAACCAAACACCAAGGAGCCAGAAAAAATAGTGGGTGACTATCAAAATGAATTGAATATTCAAAACAGCACGCGCTGACATGGCCTCCTGTTCCTAATCACCACCATTCTTTCTTGAGAAATCTCTGACCAAAAGATTATCCCAACTCTTTAGGTTCCCCCAAATAAAAATATGTAAGGTAAAAAGGCCACATTACTCTTTGAAAAATGCCCACATGCCCTGAAGAGACAATGATCATGAACACAAGCCTACAAAAAAAATTAAAAATCAATATCCACAGGAAACGTCAACCTTCTTTACATCATTCACGTGCGTCCACTAGGTCTTTGAGTGACGTGAATCTCATCCTTTTGTCTTTTTTGACTCAGTATTTTTTTACTCTTATTATTAAATAAACAATACGTTCTTACTGCTATTGTTTTATAGCGTTCAATTCAAGATATCCTTTATGTAATTCCAGATTGTAAATGAGTGGTAACATGAAGCCACCCAATATTGCAAGTATTACTTTCCCCTCCATTTACCAGGTTACATTATTATTTATTTAGAATTCCAGCTACATTTACACAAAGCTGACTGAATAACTCCAGAACACTGCAGCACAGAATCGCATATTACATTATAGTTTCTGCGTGGAACTAATCTCTCCCCTACAGTTTTACTCATATTTATCTGGTGCACATAAAAATGTCAATCACCATAAATCACAGATTGTATCTATGCAACATGATACAATATGTGATAAAGTACATGTGTTGTTTTGTAATAAAAATGAGTTTTTAAAAGGGTTAGAAGTCAATGGAACACTCCATTCCTCAGAGGCAGTAACTTTTTCATGCCTCGACATGCACACCACTTTATCATGTTTTACAAGGTACCCAACACTGGATCCGGATTGCTGCAAAGCTGCTTTGTGGTGCTTATTGAAAAATATATTACACAATTCATCTCAGCTTAATTCAACTGCAATGTAAAAAAATATATGATGCGATCATACAAAGGGCCTCCACTTAGTCAAGAAAAGGAGTGGATCTGTCTGTGTGGCGTGCCAACACAAATCACCTGGCTAGTCCTCGCCATGGCGAGGCTGTTATAGCGGGCCATATTTGGACAAGTAGCGAGCCACGATGTTTTTGCAGCGTCCAAAGTGCTTGCGCAGCTCAGCCATCTCCTGTCTCAGGGCGGAGTTCTCGCGCTCCAGGAAGGCCGCGCGGACTGTGATCTGGTTCTCCTTCAGCCGCCGAGCGTCTCGCGAGCGTTTTGCTGCAACGTTGTTTTTTTTCCTTCTCTGCCAATATTTCTCGTCCTGACGTGAATTCAAAAAAAGGATGAATATGATGCGGGACCAATTTCAACATGTATTACAGTTGTAATTAAGGGTTATTACATCATTGTTATTGACAATGTTGCTGTCTTTTTAAAAAAAAAAGTTTTTACAGAAGCCTCATTTGCAGAAAAAATGTCTTTCAATCTGATGTAAACACACACTTACCTTCTTGTCTTCAGGCACAAATGTTTTCTTGGCTTTCTTGATCATGGGCTGTGGTTTAAGCTCTTCCTCTGTGAACCGATGTTTGCGGGGGTTGAAGAGCTCTCCTCCAGGTACACTGGAGAGAACGAGGTCTGTGGGATCCAGGTCAAAGTTCACCCGTACCTCAATGTCTTCTGGGTGAATGGGGTTTGGCGTGAGCCTGTCCTCCGCTGATGTACCTGAATTGTGTCATCATAGTGAATTTGCAATTTTTTATTTATATATATATATTTTTTTGGCTTACAACTACAAACAAGAATGTCTTTAACATTTGGCATTTCTTAATGCTATTCTTGAATCAGGTCTATTATTTCAATGTTTTGATTTGAAAACTAGAGTAAACCTGACAGGGTAAATGAATTTACTGCATTTTCACACTATATGAATGAACCAAAATAAATATGAATTCATCAAACTTTTAAAGTTACCATGTCTTTCTTGTTACACAATTGCAATTCATTGTTGAACAATGTTATTCCATTTTTGTCTTAGACCTGACCAAAAAGTGTAGACTTAGCTTCTGCATTCCCTATACTGACCTGCTTTGGTCTCTGTTGTTTCAGAATTTGATACAGTGCTTGTTATCACCTCTTCCTCACACTGGTCCAACTCCACAACTGGCAGAAGAGACTCAGGAGCTGAAGGGGTAGGTTCTGTCTTTGGGATGACAGCAGGAGGTCCTTCAGGTGTCTGCTGGGAGCTCTCCTGTTGGACTTCTTCAGAAGCAGGAATGCCATTCTCCATCAGAAATTCCTCCAGATCCATGTACTCAAGATGGAAGGTTCTGCCATCGTAGGGAATAGTCTTTTCCCAGATGGCTGGGGTCAAGGCAGCAGACTGTCCTAATCCACTCACTCCTTCACAGTCCAATTCATCTTCTGAAAGCTTCTCTTTGTCACTTTCTGAAATACCAAAAAATATGAACGCATAAAATTTTATTTCTAACCCCTTTCGAGGACGATTTGACAAAGTACCATACCCCTTGAGTTATGGAATGTATACGACGCGAAACAAGCAAAATAATTATTAGCCTGGTATTATTAGAGTTGCTCTAACCATAGAAACGCAAAATCCGCATGCAAATAAGTCCTACCCGCAAAAATGAGACTAACAACTGATTTGTGATCACCGTGCAGACTTCACCCACATCCGTCTAATAAAGTGTCGACGTAGATCGATCGTTAATATAGCTTTGTAGTCAAATGGGTAAAGTTGCGTCGATTATAGCCGGACAACATGAGGCGTGCATTACACAAAACTTGATCGTGTCCACAGAGAGGAAAAAACGCCGCGACTTACCGTCGTCACGTTCTAATATTTTCGGTGGAGAAATGTCCATTATTTTCTTTAATATTATTGGAAATGCAACTGGCGTTGCTGTACCTTCATCCACAGCAACGTTTACTATGTGCTCCGCTGACATTGTATCCGCCATTCAGTGTGATGAGCTGTGATGAAAGTACAGGGTTTTATTGGCTAACTACGACTAAGACTGAAAGGACTCCGATTCTACCGCACCATACAGACTCCTGCATTTGACCCGATTCTCCACCTTACATGCGGCCAGTTTGATTATATTCAAGCTGCCCCTCAGCTCCAGGCGCGCGCTGACTATGGATGCGACCAGGACACTCAAGCTTCTTTAATATGAATTACGCTCTGATCACAAACACAGATGGGCGGGCGGACAACCGCTAAGTGGGCGTTGCCAGACTAACCAGTGACCATTGGTTGGTCGAGAGCGTTATATGCACGTCTCATCGAACATACCAGAAAATATGTCAAAGGTATATTTTCTATGTATAAATAGTGACCTAGTGCACTACATTGGCATGGTTAGAATGTGCAACTGAGAGACAAAGCCTCCAATCACAAATAAACTCCATACATCCGACAATTACAATTAGTTACAATTAGTAACATCCAAGCTTTTAAAAGTTAGCGATGCATACTATAATTCCATATTAATTTGCTTCTAAACACAACAATAAACAGTAAATGACGAAATGACGTTTGTTTGCTGTTGACTCCTCGTGGATCGCTGACGCATTTACAATACAAAAACAACTTCGCCGCGAGCTCTGCACGCAGACTTCGTACACATACACTCACATGGCCAAGCATGTGCTGATATGACGTATTGCGCATGCACACAGACCAATGGCAAATAAGCAGTGTTGTGGCAGTTAATAACGTGCCCGACATTAATTAGGAGACGGCGAATATCCGGGATACACATGATGCAAGCAGGTCTAGTAGGTCTCTTGTGTAGTGCACTGTTCTCATGTGTTGTACCTTGACAAAAACATTTTACAGTGACATGTTCTGTGGGTGAAGGGAGCGTTTGTTTTTGGCACTACGAGCATGTGATCTAAACTCAGTCAGTACAGCAGGCTTGGTTTTGCAAGAAACCATTTAGTGGCCTTACATTACATTTACATTTACATTTACGGCATTTAGCAGACGCCCTTATCCAGAGCGACTTACAAAAAGTGCTTCATTGTTTTACTCAGAACAAAATCTCTAGCTAGTTAGTTTAGGCTAAACCCAGGAAGAAACTTTAAGCAAAGATATTATTAGATACAGTCAGTATGGACGCCTAGATATACTCAATATATACTGAAAAAACCCTACTTAAAAGATAAAAGCAAGAAAAGTCATTACAGTCACAAATATTTAATAAATGCTAGTGTAGTAAAATTACCATTGCCTTACCTTACCATTGACCAGCTGTGTCATTTTGACCTGTACAGTTGTACAAAGGGTTTTTTTGTTTGTTTGTTACAGTTTAACCAGTAAGAGCCTGAAAATGTATACATACACAAACACACAAAGACTGTAAATTGGCATAAGTAAAAACAATTCGTGTCATAGTGAGTTCGAATAGGAATGCAGGCCACTACTCATCGTCGAAAGTTCTGCTTCATTACCATCAGAAGAGATTATAGTGGGTTTATAGTGGACTATAGTAGCACAAAACACAAAAGGTATGCACGCTTGACACACTTGCACGGACACACCCACTCACACACAAATCGTGGATTATCGTAGTGTCATAAAATTAAGTTATGTAAAAATCACATTAACAAATCCAAAATTGTCCAAACAACCTACGAGGGACGCATAATTTGCAATTAAAATCGCCACTTTTAGTGGGTCCCCGTCAACAAATGTTATCTAGCCATTCAAATGGTGTTTTGCTCCGAAATAAAGTGCTCGTAAGACCGTGTCTGTCATTCTACAACGTAAAACGCAATCAAGAAGAGAGAACAGCTACGTTGTGAATACCCCGCGTCTCTTACCGTTGTCATTACAGTTTAGAGCTGAGGAGTACTCAAGCAGGGCTTTCAATATTTCCGGAACATCCGAAGACATCTCAGAATAATTCATATTACAACTGTAAAAAAATAAGACAGAAAAAGATATCTGCGTTTCCAACGCCAAAATAAGGTCAGGTAGTTTTGCACGTAAACTACGAAGTTGCTGATATACACTCGCTTGATTGTTTATTATCGGTGCCCGAGCATAACCAATAAATACCATGTTACCCTCTGATGGAACTTATTCAGTGACGTTTGGTCTGGGATTGGTTGTCAACCCCGTCCGTACTCTAAATGGCAGCCAGTAGGAAGACAAGTGAAGGCAAACCCAAAATATGTGGATTAGACTGCTGTCAAATTAAGTAAAGCATTTAACATATTAAAGCATTTAACTTTTCCGTTATTTTGTCTTGTCAAGAAACAAGAATATAACATTGCTGTAATAATGCAGATTGTATTTGACTAGTGGTAAAAATTTAAAGTATTGAAATATCAATGAGATAAATCTATAACTGCATTGTGGCGCTGTTCAATATTGAATAAAACAAACATACCTTGCAGTCGCTGCTGGCCAATTACAGATCGTAGCTCATCTGCTGCACGACCCGTGAACGACTCCATTCCCCCCTGATCAGCTCGAGTAGGTATTGCTTGGCTGATGAGCCTCTTAATAAAGCAGCGACACTAGCATGGTAGGTGGTTGCACTGTTGTTAGTTCCTCAGGCAGCGTTGTGTTGCAGAAGTCTTTACATGCATTACTGTCTGGGCTGGGTTGAGATTACTCTGTATCCAAAACCATCCTGCCAAAGATTTTATGATCAGAACCAGAACCTTTACACTGATGGATAGTCGTCTCTACCTGTACACTTACAAGTTGCTACGAATAAATAATACTGCTAAATAAATGGGTCACATGTGAACATGTGAATCATGACATAGTATTGACGTTAACTGCAACACATCTTAATCTGAACGGCAGGCATATAACATGTATGTGAGGAGCAGTGCTCATTTATTGCACAGTATTGCAGACACTGATGCTCAGCATGTATAGATGCTCCATGGCTTGATGGGAAATCACTTTAAAGGGAACGAGAAATCTCGCTTTCACTTTGGTCATCAGAAGCATGTTTAGAGTCACATTTCTCAAGAACACTAGAGCTCAGAGTCAGTGTTGAGGACACGTCTGGGTGGTCACTGTTTCCATCCAAGACTGGACACATTTTTAAAATGAAATCCACTGGATGTACATAAAAAAAACTTTAAAAAGCTACAATTCTAAAGCGTCACATTCCACTAGAAAAAGCACAAGAAAACGTTTGTTTTCTAAAACAGTCGGTTTATTGTTAAACACTCATGAGATTTGGTCCACTGTGATCATTATTCACTTCCAACCAGGGAGCAAAAAGGAGAAACAAAACAAACAAATGCAAAAATACAGTACAAAAAGAGGCAGTTTTTCTTTTTTTCAAAACCCTGATTTTTATCAGTTATATTAAGCAGTTGAAAAATAACCCATCTTGACAGAAAATAGCATTGTGAGCATCAATCTGTTATGTTTGTGTTTAGTTGAAAACAAAGTCCTTGCAGGGTGAATATGGAATATCATGTCAAGATCAACACATCACTTTCTCCCACTGAAGACAGTTTAGATAGTATCAAACACAAAGGTCATCTAACCATGTGCAATCTTTCCTTTGTTTAACTTACTTGGGGAAGGAGTCAAAGTCCAGGAAAGCCTGTAAGGGGGGCATGTTCACATTCAAATGAAGTAAACTCAAGTTGAGAAGGCAGTGATGGGTGAGCTAGGTTGACTGGATGATGCTCTCTCTCTCGCTCTCTCCCTCTCTCTCTAGTCCCTCAAACAGCAGATGGGCAGAGATTCGGACCTTTGATATGACTGTTTGCAACCACAAACATGACAGAGACATCACTCTAAACTTAGTGTCTTTCTCAGCTTTCTCTGATTGTCTGCCTGTGGTCAAAGGGGGAAGTGGTATCAAAACCCAAAGCAACAATTCGTCAGGCAGCCACCCTGTTCCACAGGAGCATGCGTGAGACAACTGCATCTGCACGTGCAACCAACAGCTTCTGTCTTTAGCAAACAGCCAATAGAGAAAATCTCCTAACATCCATCATTGCACCAACCTTGCATCTATTACCTTATTCAAGTTGTCTAAGTGTGTATATAATTATCATATACTGAAGGAGAAAGATTATATATGTTAGGGTATTTATAATTGTATATATGTTTATATTGTATAAGGCGCTATGCAAACAAAAATATATGTATGCTTAGTATTCCCTCATCATACAGTTGACAATACATGTGCTTGAGGGTGTCTGCAGAGAGACGGGAGGAGCAAGACACTACTGAAAAGAGGTGGGGAAAAGTATAATTACCTAAGATTTCCAACCAATAGAAATTAAAACCATTTTTCCTGGGGAGGGGTCAAAACAAGCCAGCCAACCTCCATGCAGTTTACAATATGACCTCATTTTGGGGTCCTTTTGATATCCATGATTTTGGTACCGTCTGCATTACATGTGAGAATTACATAGTTATTCACGTCTCGCACAAAAAGAACAAAAGATACATTATTAGAACTATGCTTGGAAGCACCAGTACAGCCAGTACCAATAGTTTAAAACAAAGCTCTAAACTTTCTTTCTAATTCACTCTGGACACTACAGTGAAAAAAATTGTTTTTTCCTACTTGTCTTCCAATTTGAGAACAAACTAATAAGCACCCTAAACCTCAAGCACATGTATTTACACCAACCCCCTCTCTAAACTGAAAAGGTCACTCAGCATACATAGACTATTCACTGTTAAGTTTTATATTCATACATGGATACATATATTTAAAGAGAGAGTTATACATCGCAATTAACATATACATATATCAATAGAATATAAGAGGAGAGAAATCGCCATAATAGCAATCATTATCATCATCATAATAATAGTAGTAATAATAATACGATCCCTCAGGGAAGCAAACATCTAGGTCATTCCAGAAACCCGTCACAACATCCACTCCCGTGGTTCTCCACCTCCTTACACCTGGAGCACCCATGATACATCCAAGCCTGCTTCTCTACAAAGTCCTGCCTCATATTTCAACGTCTGGATTAAAAGGTTTTCCCATCATGCACTAGGTGATAATGTGCGGGCAGGGGTTTTAGATGTAGACTTGGAATGGCTTCCGTTTGGGTTGGAGAAAGGCCCAAAAAACTAACATCTCTGGAATGACCCTTACAGAAGAAAAGAAAGTCACTAGTCATCTAATCAGCAACACAGGTCATATAGCATAGCGCAATTACAAGAGGTTCTATGTAATTAATACAAGGTCTGGTTATATTTAATTAAGCTTAACTGCTAAGTTATCAATAATCATTAGTAGTATACCAATATAGTAAATATGTGTGTGTATACATTATGCCCACCGTAGGTGTGGACAAGGTTTACTAAATGTAGCAAGGTATGCCATGAGAATATATTGTGGGAGGGAATATAATTATGACTAGGCATACCACATCATGCTTATTTGCCTATTTTCCCGCAAGTTCGACTCCGTTCAGGTTTCTCACCTGAAATCAGTAGATATTATGGATACCTCTTGTGGATTCAAGAACTCATTTTAGTATATAGCCCTGTGAGTCCTACACTGATAGTCTCCAGTAGCACAGGGTCCATAATTTCCAATCACTTACCCTCCTCAAGTTGCTCAATCAAGCAATCAGTTCTTTTCAGAAACAACCTTTGACCTATATAACTTTCGAACTTCTTAAATCAGACTAGTCTGCCTGGAAAAGCAGACTGTTACCCTAATCATTGTGCAAAAAAAGAAAAACAAACAAAAAAACCCTCTCCAGTGATTTCCTTTCTCATCACAAAACACTGTCCCTGTCCACGCTCACTCAGTACAAACGGAACGAAGAAACACAATTATATGCACGCAAGACTGGCAGGTGGAGTCACGCGCGCTCTAAACCCACGTCAGTTCTAAAAGTTTGAGAAGACAGCCGGAGGGGTTGGGCAAGATCTGAATTTATTACATAACTGTGGAGTCGGACACACTCCACATCCGTAACATCTAAATTCCTTTTCAATGGCCTTTGCTGGCTATACATTCATTTTGTTTTTCTGCCAATATGGCAAGTATACAGAGTGACGCACCACTCATAAAATAAAGCGGCGGGGCAAGTCAGACACGTCTTCCTTAAAAAACGTCTCACGTTTTCTGTCTGATATGGCTCTAATGAAACATGAGAAGGCTCAAAAAAAAAAAAAAAAAACTACCCCAAAATACAATAGTTAATTACTGGGGGAGTTTGGCATGAATTGATTTTAGGAATTAAAAAATGGGCATAAATTACAAAGGCTGTCAAATTACCAGTCTGCATTCAACTGAATGCATTTGGAGACGAAGGAGAAAGCGTGCAGGTCACGTATGTGTTCACCATCACCGTGCGAGTCGCACGGTCAGGCTGGGTGCAGTGCAGGAGTACTCGGGGCTTCCTGGAGTCACACGGGGGAGAGTGGGGGCGTACAGACTCACTTCTGGAGCATGGCTGGCTCTTGTGGCAGGAAGCCTCATCCAGGCAACCACATGGCCTGCTGCTTAATGCTTTGGTTGGAATCACAGATCCCCACTTCCAGACAGCCGCCGCCCCGCCTGTTGATCAAAGTCATGCAGTCTAGTAAGAGGCCTGTTCCTGCAATCTGCTCCATATGGCTAATGTGCCCTGCTCACATTCTTAGATGGTGTCATTGCCAAGGATATTTGTGGTGTACAAAACTGAATAAAGTTCAGGTGACAGGAATTTGTGATGCACACTGACTGTGGAAAGTACAAGTTAAATACTGAGGTCATGTGGGCAATAAGATTAAATCTCTATTTAGTATAACATTCTTGTTCCTGATTTGCTGCCAACAACATTCCATTTGCATATTATGAACATATCCAATCAAAACAATAACTGAATCACACACTTAAAACCATTAGCAAGGCACGAACCATTGACTCAGTGTAGTCAGTTGGCATAGTATTCTGTTTGTCATCAGGGGGTGGAGTCATCAAGGTTCCATCTGAACGACGGTTCTGATTGGTCAGTGACAGCCACAATTCGTACATCTGTTGCATGTCTCTCACTGTAGGATTCAGATGAAAAGTCAGTTTACAATCTTAGAAATAAAACAATAATATCCACACCAAATTCAACCAAAATGCCACCAACACTGTGTGCGACTCCAATAAATTCTTCCTTTGCCAAGAAGTGAAATTAAATTAAAGAGCAACAAAATGGCAACTGCCGCAATCTACAATTAAATGTGAAATGATGAGCAATAATGAGAAGCTTCTTACAACTGTTGTTCTTCATGTAGGTCCACACATCTCTCTCTTCCAAACTGTGCGCAAAAGAGCAGTTCCCAATATAGTGGCACTTCTTCTGTTTCATCACATGGACACACATCTACAGACAAAACCCCAGCATTGGTAATAACCAACACTGCTGTATATCCAACAGTGTATATCCAATATATACAATTCACAGAAAGATTTACTACAATAAACATTTATAGGTTCTAGGTTTTAACCAATGTCACAGCACTTGTCGACCATTCTGGTAAAAAAGAATCAGTACAAAAAATGATATATATATATATTTTTTAAAGATCCTTCAGGCCCAAAGGCCCTTAATGTCTGAGTCAAGTCAAATGTATTTATATAGCGCTTTTTAGAACACGTCACAAAGCAGCTTTACAATCGCACAGATGCCTAATGAGCAAGACAGAGGCGACAGTGGCGAGGAAAACCTCCCTAAGATGCAGGCAGCCACGGCCCAGCTGCTGTGGTACCCAGGGCAGATGTTAGAGGCCAACAGGGCTCTGTGCTTACGTCGTACTGCTGGGGGTACGTCCGCGAGAAAGGCAAAGGTCGTACTACGACCCACTTTTTCTTCTCAAACGACTTCACCAACAGCACCCGGCGTTCTTTTGTCCAGCTGAAAGGACAAATTTCCAGAGGAGAAGAAAGAAAAGAGGATGAATGACCCACATGTCAGTGCAATAGAGGGGACCAACTGGAGCGCCTTGATGTAACACACATGCGTGATTGAGTGACGCAGGTTTCCCACAGCTCATCCAGACACACGGGTTGCATAAGATTACTACCGGAAACTACCCGAAATGTAGACCAAAAGTCATCAAAAGCACCCACTGAATTTTTCCATCAACTGTACCTCGCTAACCAATTTCAAACAACAAATAAAAAGGAACGTTAACGCCGGGTCATTCTTCTGGCTTCTCCGCCAGGTAACTGTTCATGGGGAATGTAAGGCAGCGGTTACGCCACAGCCGCGTGAGTGCAGAAGTGCTGCGGCCGCTGTGAGCTGACCTGTGTTTAGCTTTGGCAGTGCAGTATTTCAGGGCTTTGTCTGGCTCATTGACCTGGCCCTCCCGCCAGCACTGGCCGCACACGAACTTCATCTTCAGGTTGAGCCCGCGGCTCCGCCCACAGCTGCCTCCTCCCGAGACTCCGCCCCCGATGCTGTCCCCGCCCCCTCCGACCACGCCCACGCTTCCGGCGCTGCCGACCACGTTGCTGCTGGTGGTGGTCTGATGAGGCACATGCATGGGCTTCCAGAGGCAAAAGGAAAAGAGGAGGAACAAGGAATAAGAAGATGGGTAACTAACTCGGGGAGAAACACGTCTGTTCCTCCAGCCAAAGCAAAGCCTGGAGACATGGCTGCGTACGCAGCTGAAGAGGCTCCTCACAGCCCCACCTTCTGTCTCTGTGCATTCTGCTCCAGTCTTTGCCAGTGTCTCTTAGACTCCTGCACCATTTCCTCATGGGTGATACCTGAGGACCAGTGAATCAATCAATCGGGTTTTTATTCAGAAATGTATTTAAATATCTTAAAAATGAAGGAAAAAAAAGGAGACATGCTCAAACATGTTCTCTTAGCATCCTGGTTATATTTAAAAATGAATTATTTAAATACACTTACATAATGTGTATCTGTTACTGGGGATGTTTGTGTCTAACGTGCAAGTCTAATGTGGTAGAACATGTCATGATACCCCCTTCCCCTTTATCTGGCTCCTTGGCAAGCAGAAATCCATCTGTGGATAAACACTGGTTCTGTGTTTGATGTCCCCAACCACACACTCACAGGCACACTGCAGCTCAACGTCATTTCAGTGCATAATACAATTGAGTGTCAGGTGAATGGGTTGCGTCTGTTCAGACTGGGCTTATTTCCACATGCCTGTGACAAGGGGACATGTGTTCATGCACTGCTGTGGTCTGTGGCTTTGTCCTGATGCCCTTGACTCACCACTTAGCATTAAATGTCGCAGTTCCCAAACCCTGTGTGTCTGTGAGTGTGTTGCAAGTGTGTGTGAGGTATACTTGTGTGCAGCTATAAGTGTGTGTGTGTGTGTGTGTGTGGGTGGGGGGGGGTGTGTGTGTGGGAGGTGTGTGTGTGGGAGGTGTGTGTGTGGGAGGTGTGTGTGTGGGAGGTGTGTGTGTGGGAGGTGTGTGTGTGGGAGGTGTGTGTGTGTGTGGTGTGTGTGTGTGTGTGTGTGTGTGTGTGTGTGTGTGTGTGTGTGTGTGTGGTGTGTGTGTGTGTGGGAGGTGTGTGTGGGAGGTGTGTGTGGGAGGTGTGTGTGTGTGTGGGAGGTGTGTGTGTGTGTGTGTGGGGTGTGTGTGTGTGGGAGGTGTGTGTGTGTGGGGGGTGTGTGTGGGAGGTGTGTGTGGGAGGTGTGTGGGGGAGGTGTGTGTGGGAGGTGCACCTGTGTCCTGCTGCAGCACCCAGCACTTCAGCTCAATGACGGAGTGAGCGAAGGAGCAGCTGTCCTCCCTCTGGCAGCCGTAACGTACCTCATGGCGGCACACGTCAAACTGGCACAGAGGGTGCAGGGGCCGAATCTTACTGTAGCGCACGTTAGCGGAGCGGACCACGTGCACCAGGCACCTGCCAGAAGGCACACGCGCGACGGTCATGACCACTTAAATGAAGTTAGAGATCTCATTTAATCACACACAGACCAAAGTAATGAAGGGCAGATCATTTGAGCAGGTGACTCACTTATTATCATCAAAAGGATGTCTGGCAGTAAGGTTGGAGCAGACACCCAGGTTCTCTTTGCTGCGTTTGCTTATAATCCGAGGCTTGCTGTCAAAACATTCCTACGGCACACGGAGAACAACAGACACGGTTTGACACGTTAGCTGTGGATAACAGCGCAGCAGAGACGCGTGTGGGCGGAGCTACGGTGTCCCACCTCACAGAGGAACATGAACATGCCCATGTGGATCTGCAGTAGTCGGGTGACGCTGAGGGCCCTCCTCTCGTTGGTGCCCAGCGGGTCGAAGAGGAGCTCTCGGCTCAAAGCTCCCTTCCTCTCCTGGGTCCACACGTCGATCTCCTCCTGGCAGTAGGCGAAGGTGCAGTTCTCCCCGTACTGGCACTCCTGACGCTCCTGCACCTCTACGTGGGGGAGGAGCGGACAGGTCAAAAAAACGCATCCCCCTTCGATTCCACTTACACCACCGCGAAGGTTTTACACCTTCGCCGCATGCGCTCACGTGGCGGCCGAATACCTTTGCAAAGCACAAACGCGCCGAGGAAGTTATTGCGGGCAGGGCGTGGCCGGATCCTCTTCCACATGGTGTCTTCTGACGTTTTGAGGCGACAAAGCAGCACGTCTCTCTTGCAGCGATGAGCTGCTTCAGGCTGGTACTTGTAATCCATGACCCGGGGACCTGCGGCAGAAAGCACGCTTGCATTACACGCCGCGTGCACACGCTCAGCCCAAGGTGAACATGTCTCATGGTGATGCTGCTGGGTACTGGCCGGGCTCCTGACCTATGCGGCTGTAGCAGGCGTTGCAGGCCTGCCTGAACTCATGGGTGGCGGCCAGTGGGTTCCGGGACAACAGGGAGAGGTTGGTGGCTGCCAAGCCGTTCTGCAGGGAGTGAAGTCATGGGGCATAAACAGCGCAGGATCGCTTAGCAACAGTACCGCCAACATGAACATGCCCACATGATTCAAAACACCACACTTACCGTGTGAATGGCACTGTGATTTCGCAACCCAGGGATGAAACTGGTGGAGGCTCTTCCTGCTGAAAATGTCAGGCACAGACAGACACACGATTTCAGACAGATGCGGAACACATGGCCTTTTGCTCGTATGCATCAGCGCGCATTTAACAGTAGCGGCTCTGTGGTCACCACGCCGCCATACACGTGCGGCCTATCAGGACAGCCCCAGCCATCGTGCTGATTTACCTGGCAGCGTGTACTCGGACAGAGAGTCCAGGCCCTCGGCCCCCAGCGAGCCCGCGCGGGCCCTGCCGCCGCCGTCTCCCACCCCGGAGCCGAAAGGGATCAGCGGCTCCAGGCCTCCGGGGGAGCTCTCGCTCTGGCCCAGCGCCGAGAAGGGATCGAGCGGGGTGAGGGGGCTGACGGCGGAGCTGAAGTAAGGGGGGGTGGATGGGGGCGGCAGCCCAGACGGGTAGGGGGTGCGCAGCCCCACTGCGGTGTTGGGGAGGTTAGTGGGGATGGCCCCCTGAACAGGGTTCTGATGGAAGGAAGGACACAATGTGAGAGATGATGACATCAAATCAACGATTTTGGTAGTACTGAGGTGGCTCAATGACATCACCGGGACACCACCCCGGAACTTTAGTGCAAGAAGTTAACACTTGTTTTCTATAATTAAAGGTTCTATTTCAGTCGTTCTTTTATTTAATGCAGATCAAAAGTTTACGGTTAACTATATTTGTACGTAGACAGCTTTTAGAATCATTGCCAATACATGTAAAAGTATGACAGATTTAGAAATGTTGGCCACATAAAAATTTACAATGTGTGTGAAAACATTTGAGGAAGAAGGAACGGACCACTCTGCCCCAGGCTGCTCTAGTGCTGCTCTACTTCACTCACCACTCTGCCCCGGGCTGCTCTACTTCACTCACCACTCTGCCCCGGGCTGCTCTACTTCACTCACCACGCTGTCCTCGGATCCTTTAGGAATGTTTTCCAGCAGGCTGTCCAGGTCCTTGTTCATCACACATTCCCCCATGTGCTCGGACACGGGCACTGAGTACTGCACCCGTCCCACTGGCCCCTGGCTCGGGCTCTCCGGGCTCTCCTGGGGCACTATGGGACTCAGCGATGGCAGAGGAGGGTCGTCGCTGACCGGGATTGGGGTGGCCAAAGGTGCAGGGATGCACTGGGCATTGGACAAGTCTGTACATCGAGGGTGAGAGGAAAACACTGAAGGAAGGTGGCGATAAGCGGCAACACTCAAATGTGACAAAGAAGCACTAGGAAATAAATACTAAAGCAACAGACATCAGTACGAATTTTAGTAGATTACAAACGTACCTGAGCCGATGTCTGTTAAAGACTCGAGACCATTTGGGGACGTCTTTTTTTTTTAAAAAAGGAGAGAAAGAGAACAGGACAGGTTGGACTGCTGTTACCCAGAAGACACCACTCGCTACGGAGTTACATGCACTCAGACGGCAATATTTACCTCCCCGGCAGATGGAGCAGTTTCTCCATTACTGTCTGGCCTAGATGTGGTAGATTCAACCTTGAGGCATAAAGAGAATAAAAACCACATGAATACAGGCTACAATGCTCAGAACATGTCTGTCTTTTCTATGAAAATCATAATTACAGAACCAGCACAGACTACATACCTGAGGGCTGACGTAGGCTTTGCGGATTTTCAAGCCAAGTTTGGTAGCAAGGTCCTTAGCCAGCTCTGTAACTTGTCTGTCCTGTAATGGAAAGATAAGCAACTTTTCATAAAACAGTTTTTACTGTGAAATAGAAGATTTAATACACCAGTATGCTTGGGAGTAAGAAACATGACAGAAATATGATATCAGGACACTTTTATAACATGACAAATATTGTAGCATGTTTTTGAGTATACCTAACAGACACAAAGCAGCATCAAAACAGCGGAGCAATGAATATGCACACATACACACTATCTATCTGCAGAGGAAGACAGAGAGAGAGAGAGAAAGAGACATTAAAAATGATAGAAGTACACAAAGTTTCCAGAGCAACAAGATGTTTCGGATAGATGTCCTTCATCAAGCAAAGTGTTTCTGAATTAGTAGTGACTGACATCACTACTGACTGAATTAGTAGTACTGACATCACCAGTGACTAACATGACTTCTGATGCAAAATACTGACACAGGCCAGACACTTCCATTTGTAATGAAAGGCACTGATAACAAACGAGGGCCATGGCCCAGCGCCGTACACCCGTGCCCAAACCTTGCCGCTGTCTCCCCAGCCAGAGTACTTACGTGAGGGGCCGTGAGCAGGCAGCCAGTTCCACACTCGTAGGCCTCTCGCAGACGGCCCAGCTCTCGAAGGCACAGAGCCTTCCTGTAGAGCGCCCTTCGGCTGCCCTCAGACACGCACAGCGCGCTGTCGCAGTCCTGCACGCCCCGCTCGTACTCTCCCTGGACAAAGTGACGAGAGTTAGTGCAAAGGGCGGGCGCTTTGCAGCTCCCTCACGCATGGCCCTCACACACAACACGGAAGGCGGCGCGAAAGACTCGGACTCCGATCGAGTGCACTTACAAGGCTGTAGTGTGCGGCTGCCCTGTTGACGTAGAGACTCTCCAGCAGTTCTGGAGGGATGACCAGCGCTTCAGACTGAGCGTAGCGGGCTACGTTCACTCCTTCGCTGTAGTGCATGGCCGCTTGCCTCCAGTCTCCATCGCGAAACACCGTGTTACCTTCATCCAACAAATTGCACACTAACTGAGTCAAAAAAGCCTGCAAAAGAGTTGAAAGGAATCCCAGATCAATAACCAAAACATGTTAAAGGCATGAAAAAATGCATCACTAACATGCTGCAAACACACAAAACAAAACAACAAACAATGAAAGCTGTAATGAGACTCTGACCTCATAACCCTCAGGGTCAGGGAAAGGCAACGACGACCTGCAGGAACAAAAAAAAAAGCACTTAAAGAACTGTCAACAAGGCCACTTAAAACCTACTTTCATATGCATGTTGGATAAAAAAAACTTACTGAATGAATCCCAAGGCTTTCTCGATCTCCTCCTTGCGCTTCAGTCTCTCGGGATCCATAGCTACAAATTGACAAAAGATTAGTGGCAAATAATCTTCAACCATCAATGATGAAAAAAATACAAAAACTGGTATTTTATAATATGTACCATATTATTACAAAAATGAAACCTATTTGTTTTCATGGAAGCATGTTATTAGTTTAAAAAATTATTCTTAGCTAGAAAATATCAGCAAAAAAAATTGCAGATCTCCAACTCTTTATATTAAAATATTTCACAAATTAAATGTAACTACGCAAGCGGGTAAAAATAAAACTGGATCAGCTATTTAATTTCTAAGGCCCAAACTTTCTTTACTGCACATCCCGGCGCTTGCTTAGGGAAACAGCCGACGACAGCAGCTAGCTAATAAGCCAACAAGGTTAGCTACCCTTGTTTGTTCAGGTAAAAAAAAAAGCAAAAACTCTAGTTATCTATCTAACAAACAAGCACACTTGCAAGGAATTACGCCCACCTACTCTTTATTTTTCGCTTTAGTTTATTTTAAACTATAAAAAAGTACACGCCAGCGAAACTGTCGGCAGACATCTGGAAAAACATTAATTCGCGTAAGGTTTAGCTCGATGTGTTAGCTCGCTAGCTGGCATAGTTACAAATTGAAACGAGCTAGCGAGCTAACCATATAGTTAGCTTGCTGGCTAACATAACTGTAATGTGTCTGCCTGTAAACAAACCCATGATATGTTGAACCATTGGCATTGACGGTTTCCAAGCAACGTTTAGCACTTAAAATTAGACGGTTTAAGGCTGAAAGTCTTAGGGAGTGCTCACTTGGAGAAACGCACTGCATTATCAAACTATCAAAACAATCTTATACGGTTTCTATAGAACATGACATGAAATACTCGCTATCTTGCGTTAGCTAATGGTAAATAGATGCTAGCTAACTAGCACTAGTAATCGCTAGCTAGGATAGCTTGCTACACAGCTAGGTTAGGTAGTTAGCTAACATAGCTTCCCCATGAGCCCCTTAAAAGCACACGAGAGGCTGCGTTAGTTAACCCTGATATTAATTAATTACCGCATTTGAGTGAGTAATATATTGATTAAGAATGCGGCTAATCACTATGCGGTGCTTTAGGGCAGTAGTGTGTGGGCTAACTCGCTAAACAGCTAATTATTAGCTAGCTACTGTTTGCTAGCTCAGTGTCTGGTAGACCTCGTCGCCAGCAAATCAATTCCGAATTTAGGGCCACCGTGTATAGCTTGTTACCGGGTTTCCAATAACATATTTAACGTTTAACTAACTGGGCAAACAGCTTATTTAAGTCAATAAACTTTGGTATTTTATATTGAAAGCTAGCTAGCTAACGTTAACTTGCTGTGGTATTTAAAATAGTGGATTGTTTTGTGCACGTTTGCTCACCCACCTAGGGCAAATCTTTATCGCTTCCACAGTCTGTTTCAGACACCAGTAAATTCCATGCAAAGGGCAATCGCGCGGTTTGTTTTTAGTCTTCTAAAATCATGCTTTCAAAGTAACCCTTGCCCAAATTAAGGTTGTTGAAGCTGAACGAAACATGTGATACTTCCCAGACGATTTCTATAAGTTGCGCTCAAGTTTAATCGGGCCACTGCACGTTCGCTGCAAGGTCCTAAAGGTAGACGCATTACTTTTTTTTTTATTTAAATCAAAGCTACATTTTACCCAGTAGAGGGCATTATGAAACTATTGCAAACAACAACAACAACAACAAATACGATGAAATGAGGTCAGTGAAATTTGTACAATGTCGTATGAAACCATTTTAAACTACGATTGACTGGCCTGACGCTTGTTCAGAAGGTATATAATGTAAAAAGTCGTGAAACTAACCAATTTTTAGTTCTTGCATCATTTCTCTTTTGACTCATAACTCTTAAATCTTAATAGGAGTTTAGTAATTTTTCTTGGTATATAACACTGGTAATTCTTACCGATAACATGAATAACTAGATGCCCCCACTTAACTTTAAAAAAGTAAATGAATTGCGTGAAAATTAGGTCGTTTAAATGTAAATGTACACTTAAATGTAAAAAAAACAGCTACTATTTTATCATGTCATATCAGTATCGTTTTTAAACTTTATTTAGAGAGTATACTCAGTTGAGCGTGTGTTTAATAGGCGTTCAAACTTTAATATGCTATCAAACTATTTTTCGTCTTGAATCGAACCTTAAGGAGGACTTTTAACTAATGCATGTCCGCTGTTGCTAAGCACCTTCGGAAGTACCCCGATGTTTACAAAGTAGAAGATCCATAGACGCGTTACGGTAAGCTATCTTAGCTGTCACGTAACGCAATCAAACCATTTTTCATATAGGTACAGGACCAGTATTATTATCTTATTCTCGATGAATTCGTTTGCCTTCGCTAACTAGCTTGAAGTTTAACGTTTATTATCGTTAGCTAGCTGCCGAACTCTAGTCAGCTAACGTTATCTGGCTAAGAAGGCTCAGTTACCTTGGAAGTAATGTTTGTCTTTACAACCTGAAAGGTCGACTTGCGGGTTTACACAATTACACATTTTTTGCTAGCTAAGTTGCTTCCAGTGCAGTTAAAGGTAGAAATATTACAAGTATGACGAGCATAATACAAGCAAGCTTTAACTTAAACGGTTTTGTTCGGTAGCTTTATTTTGCCGATGCAACTTTTTCTTTTGTTATTTAATTAACGTCGGTTTGCACTCATTTAAAACAATGTATAAATTAACTAAATATATTTAATGTATGAGTACTATGCAGTATACAATGACTCTTGCTACCTAGCTGAATTTATTTTTATAGTGCGTGGCATAGTGTGTATGGTAACCACAGCTTGGATAAAATTTGCCATTATTCTCTCTAGTCTTTACTTGCAGAACGTTTCCATAGGTGAGAGAGAATGCCCCTTTTTGGCAATATCTTCAGCCCAAAGAAGACGCCACCTCGGAAATCAGCATCTCTCTCTAATCTACATACAGTAAATATTAAATCTCTATCACTGCATCTATTAGATTTAGATCATTACTCTGACAATGAATGATAATGAAAGTCTAGTGTATTAGATGATGGATATTAATCGAAATATGTGTCATAGAAGTCATAAAATCTGCCATTTGTGTTCTAACAGTTGGATCGGTCTACCAGGGAGGTAGAGTTAGGTCTGGAGTATGGGGCCCCTGTGATGAATATTGGCGGTCAGAGCTTGAAATTTGAAGATGGACAATGGATTACAGGTAAAGGGCTGTCAGATGGATAATCCAAGTTCCATGTTCCATTTGATCACTGTGCAGTGTTTTTCATGCTGGCATGTTTTGTTCCCAAGTTGCCTTTTTTTGTGGTATAGTCCAAACATGTGACTTCATCACTTACAGAATCAGGAGGTACTGTGTCAAACAAAGAGGTACAGAAATTGAAGAAGAGGAATCTGCAGTTGGAAGAAGAAAATAATCTTCTAAAGCTTAAAATTGACATTCTCTTAGATATGGTGAGCTGCTATCATGGATTAACCTAACTTGCTGTTAAGTTAAAAGCCATGTGTTATTTTGCTCAGATTAATATTCAGAGAACTTGTGTTAAGACTACCTAAAATGGCTTTTTGGAAGAGGTTAAGAGCTTTTCATGGTTTAATATTTAAACAAATCTAAAACTACATTTGTTAAATTGCAGAGCTGATCTCCTGTGAGTTTTACCATGCTCACATGCAAATCACAATAAATATGTATCCAACAACCCAAGCTAAGATGTCTTGACCCAAGTTCTATGTAATTGAACTTGGGTATAACACATCTTTGAATTCAAAGTATTAAATATTGTCCATGTTTTGCTTGAGAAGTTCTATTAGTCTCATGCTTTTAGGATGATTATGTATTTGTGTTAAATTATCTGTGAATATAAACAAAAGTCTTTGTTTAATCTCCTTTGATCTCTTTTAGCTGTCAGAAACCACAGCAGAGTCGCATGTAATTCAAAAGGAATTGGAAGACATGAAGAATCATTACAAACGAAAGAAGTGATGGAAAGAGTGGAAAAATGGGATTTTGAATCTGAACATTGGATTTTATGTCGTTGAAGTTATTTGTTGCACTATGTAAATATCAGGGATTTCTTAGAAATTGTAATATAAAAAAGGGGTTTTATAAAACTTTGTTGTATAGCTGAATGCTTGTCTGTGTTCATACCAGGAATACCAAAGTTTAATCTGGATAAAAAGTGTTATTTTGGTTGCCATCTGAATACAGCATTCTTTTATTTGGTTTTGTGATATTTGTAAGTTTTACAAACACTTGGTTTCATTTTTAAATTACTTGAATTTCTTTCTTTGTTGAAATTACAGTGGTTAATTAATACTGTCTTGTTTGTCACATTTGCATCCAGGTACAAGTTCCCATACTCCAGTTTCAGTGGATTTTTAAAAAACAGACACACAGAGTTGTGTTCTTTGGGCTTTCTTATGGCATGGTGGGTGCCCTGTAATTTGAATTGCTTATGGGTATTGTAGGAACTAACAGTTTTCTAGTGCCCTTGGTCTAGTGCTCTTTTTTGGGTCAGTAGCTGTGCTCATTGGACCTCTTTCTGTTGGTGAGTTATAGCAGACTTCAGTAAATGTAATCAGCATGGAAATACAATAAACATATTTGCTGAATCAGAGCCCACCCTGCAGCTTTTGTCTATTTTGGGAGGGGAAAACATTCCCCACATCCACCGTGCTTCGTACACCATTGAATTAAATTATGCCATGAAACACACTGAGAACTTAAAATGTTTATTTTAGTATTTACATATTATAATTGAAGGAGTTGTTTACCATTTATCTTTTTGCCAATGTTCTTGTCAGTTGTTGCTGATTTTATTGGATTGATCTGTCTGCAGCAAGCAATTTGATTCACTGGGCACACCATGATCTGGATGCATTACATTGACCTCTATTAATTATCATTTAAAAAATCAATTGTTAAACACAGTCAGGAAATTGTAGGGCCATGTATAAAACCAGAATTTGATATCTGAGTATGATTGCTGTACCCTGTTATGAATTTGATTTCAAGTCATTTCCCGTATATTGCAAACTTGTCTATGAAATGTAAAGTACACCCGATCCATTTAGACTTCTGACCGTAGATTTTACGTTTTTATATATTTATTTACCAAATATACAAGACATCAAATATGTGCTCTATTTAGAAAACAATGAAAATTAGGCGAAAATAATCCATAATCATATTTCATAATTAAGCACGTGCGGTGTCCATTCTTTTTGTTGTTACATCTCAAAATATTTTTCATCTTTTCCCCTCATTTTAAAAACCGTAAAGCCACTACTGCAACCAAGCAATCAGAAACATTTGAGGATCTTGAATTACTGGGACAAGGCATGGATATGAAGTTAACGTTGAGCCAACGTCAGTTCAACGCTGGTTATTATTGGTCTAAATCGGAGCTTATTAGTTATACTGATTGCGATTGGCTGAAGTTTACTTGACCCGATTCATGGAACGTCACATTTCAGGAAGCGGCAACATTGTTCTTCGAGTAGACCTAGGTCTTGAGGCCCTAGCCAACGAGTACCGATAGCTTTTTTTATTAAGACTCCGTGAAAAACACATATATACTATCTAGACGACTGGTAATTTTATTTTAGTCCGCTGTTTCTCCCAAGTGTTTTCAGACTATAATAACAATGCCCAGAGGAGGTAAGGAGATAACATGTGGTTCTATGTTAGCCTGATATCTGATAATCCCTGCCGTCACAGGTGTAGCAAACGTGTAGCTGGCTGGCTACCTAGCTAGCCAAACTAGCTATTTGTTCAACCTAGCAAAGGAATTATAAAGCTTGCTCCAACTTTTTTTTCGTCGAAAAGCATATCTAGAAATCAACTAAAAACTAACAAAACGCTTAGGTAAAACGAGCAGCCAGCAAGATAGTTATCCAGTTAGCTAACTAGCTGATCAGAAACATTAGCTAGCTTGGTTACTTGGTCGCCAGTGACTTCCATGCGTGCGACCGCCGGTCAGCAACGTCCGTTCATTTTTCTAGAGCAGCACACTAGCAGTATTTTCCTAATTAGCTATTTAAAATCTCACACACGCTGTCTGAAAATTCACGCAGTCTAGATTATGCACCTATTTGCGGGCCTCTTCTTTTTCTTCTTTATTAACTTTATACAAGTATTTATTTAATTTTCAAATCTCTCATTCACCATTTTGGTGTTGTATTTTAGGTAAAAAGGGCCACAAAGGCCGTGGCAAACAATTCAGCAATCCCGAGGAAATCGACCGACAGATGCGAGCACAGAAAGAACTGGTCAGTATCAGCGTGTTCATTAATGTTGGCCATTCAGCTACCTCAAAGTTTAGTTGTTTAACGTGTCCCTTATTCAAAAACTTTCTCAGTTTGACTTGACATATCAAATCACCCAGGCGTTCAAGTGTAACAGTTTTGTTTTGTAGGAAGAAAACGGGGATGTTGAACGTGAAAGTTTGTCAGAATCGGAAGAGGAAAGTAGCAGTGACGATGAAAAAGTATGTGGATTTGTTGTCTTTGAGTAGTACACCAGCAAGCATGGTTTCTTTGACATTGATACGTTTTGATAATTAGATTTCTTTGTAGTTTTAATATTGTCTGTCCTATCAGGGTCAAAGGAGGAACGGTGTGGAAGGATTGATTGAAATTGAGAATCCCAACCGCGTTTCCCAGAAGAGCAAAAAGGCTGCTGAAGTAGACGTTGAAGCACCAAGGGAACTCTCACGCAGAGAGAGGTATGTGGAAACAGCTGTAGAGCCAAATGTGAATTGTACTTTTACAGTGAAAACTAGAGTTTGAACAGGGTTCATGTTCACTGAAATAAGGATTATTTTAATCCTGTCTTAGTAAATGTGGGTTTTGGTGTCAGGGAGGAGATTGAGAAACAGAAGGCTAAGGAACGCTACATGAAGATGCATCTAGAGGGCAAAACCGAGCAGGCCAGGGCTGACCTTGCCAGACTGGCTATCATTAAGAAACAGCGAGAAGAGGCAGCAAAGAAGAGAGAGGAATTGAGAAAAGGTGACTTGACTGCAGTTTCCTGGTCAGAATCCTATTGCCCTGTACCACATGAATCCACTCGGTGGATCTGGTAAACGTTTGTGTTTTGTTGATCTTTCCTAAACATGTATCTTAAAGGTACATTTAGCTGATTTAGATATTTTTTTGGCTATGTGCTATAAATTTTAACATTTTCTCTTAACATAGACAATGCTATCAAATACTTTTGTTGTATATTTTGAATGTTTTGGATATAACACTCAATCTGGTTTACAAATGTGCCATTTAATGAATCCTGATATTAAGATGTGTTTCTAATGTTTGTGCCTTTTTGCTTTTGTGTTTTGTGAATCTGTTCTAGAAAAAGAAGCCCAGGAGGCCAAGTCCAAACGTTAAGCCTTCTCCCCATCCCTTAGGACCGGGGTTTGCTGGGGGGAGGGGGGAGACGGACCAAATTAAATGGGGAAACAGCTCAGGGGTGTCCAGACACGCTGTCCATCCGCTCTTTCACCTCAGAGGGACAGGACAGGGATTTGGCCATTTAAGAGTCAGACAGAAGTGGGGGTGAAAGATGGATCGTGCCGCTGTGCTGCTGGGTCTGCGAGTGATCGGCAACACCGTGGCATGCTCGTGTCTTTTTCCCCGTCACCTCCACTGTGCTCTGATCCTAAAGCTGCTTTGCTCTTAAATTTGCTTAAATTTTGATATGTTTTAATATACATTTCTTTGGGATAATGTCCAAGGGTTTGGCAGGATTGTATTCTTACCTCTCCAGGTGTGGAGTAGGGTAGAGTAGTGAAAGGGGAAACACTAGCAAGCCTGTAGCACCTGTACAACTCCAACTGCTCCTGTTCTGGTCTGTGCCCACTGCTCAGATTTATGCTCAGATGAATAAGCTACATTTAATGAGAACTTTCCATTCATCTGCCATCTTTTTTTTTTTTGTTGTATAACTTTTCATATGTCCAAATGTATCAAATTTCATTAATGCTAATTCATAGAAGGTCATCATTCTGTGATTCTCTTTTTAAACAAGTAAATGATTTAACTTTGAAGGTTTCAAGGGGAGCTAAGCAGTATTTATAAGGCAGTGTCTCATTATGATGACATTACACACATTTGAATATCCAATACTGAACAGAAGAGTTTATGTAACAATTATCTTGTGTGCTTGCTTTTTTTCTGCAAATTGCCATTTATCTGGTCACATTCAACATCTACATGACTCTTGTATAATTATTGTATGCTTCAGCCTGTTGGTGGGACCTGAATTGCCTTGAACATTAAGGAAAGCAATATTACATGGATGCAGGTGATTGCAAGATTCAGTTCTGCTTTTAAACTTAAATATTTGCAAAAGTATTTGAATATTTGTAAAGTGTTCTCCAGGATTGAAATAAGTACTTACAATATGAGGCATTGATAGGAAATGTAATTTTTTTTTTGTCAGCTGTTAACTCACATGATGTATAGAAATAAATTCATTAGTACCTTGATTTATCTGTCTGTAGATTTGTCAGAGTTTGAGTGTTCTGCACTGCATAGAGCACGTTTCAGATGCCATAACCTTTCAGCTCAAATGACTTTGCACTAGATCTTGAGATCCTGAAACTCGCAACCAGCCCCTAGTGTTTTTATCTAATTTATCAATAATTTTTTGAAACCCTCAACTTGTTAACATGACTGTTGCTACTAATGATTTTGAAGTTTTTAGGAAAACCTATAATACCTTAATGAATACATTATATATTACTATGTTACATAGTATTTCTTTAAAACTTCAGAACCCTGCATTGGGATTTTGGTGAAATTGGTTTCTATGACCTAGCAGCACCTAATCTTACTGTCCAGGTGTTGGCTGGAGATTGTAATGCAGGATGCCACTGGACTCTGGAGTAGCAGAAACATGTCCTCTGGAGTGATGAATCACACTTTCCTATCTGGCAGTGTTGTGTATGAATCTGGGTTTGGCAGATGCCAAGAGAACACGACCTGCCAGAAAACAAACGGTGATGTTTGTTGGAGGAGAGATAACAGTCTGGGGTTCTTTGCGCTAGACCCTTTAGTTTCAGCTACAGCATATAAAGACATTTTAGACAGTTATTGGCTTCCAACTTTGGCAACAGTTTTGACTGAAAACTGTGTCAACATGACCGTTTCCCCAGTGCACAAAGGAAGACCCACGAAGACGCGGTTTGACTAGTTTGGTCTGGAAGACGTCCAGTGACCAGCACAGAGGCTTGACTTCTATTCCATCACACAGGTTTGGGACTCGGACAGTCCAACATTAGTGTCATTAATGTAAATGTAAATGTGTCTGACCTCACAAATGATTTTAACTAAAAAAAGAAAAAAATCCCATAAACGGACTGACGTCTTGTGGAAAGCCTTCTCGGAAGAGTGGAAGTGATTATATTTTTTAAAAAAGCGGCCAATTCCGTATGAATGCCCATGGTTCTGGAATAGGATGTGCAATGAACACATGTAATAAGTGTCCGCATACTTTGGGTTATACGGTGTAACACTTTACCTTTGAAATATCAATGTACTGTTTACGCAGTTGCTCTCACATCTGCTTTTGGAAACCACTGCTGTTTTTGTTTCGTGGCTATTATAGCAAGGCGTCGACCAAACAGGTAATTTTCCATGCCATTTTTCAATGAAAAACAGCAATTTCTTTAAATACAGTAATTTCTTATATCGAAATGATGTGTATAATTACATGGAGGTATTAGTAATGGGACTCGTGAAACAACAACTTTCATAAACAATTCTGACTCTGAAATCACACAAAGTGGAGCATTTTTAAGTAGCTAAGGCCATGCCCATGACAACTGATATCCCTTATGTAATGCCACTTCAAATCTGGCAATCAATTTTGTCATCATGAAAACCTCTGGTAAAAATTTGCCTACAAATGATTCATACAGCAGTGTGATGGTAGTTCTGTTTTCAGAGTGGGCTGAAAGGCCCTGCAAGAGTTTCACTGCATGATGCATAGATCTCCTTCCCTGAATGCATGCTGTAACTTCCTCTTTTTTTTTTATGAGGTGTGTGCATCTGTGAAGGTCGATCGCGAGTGTTTCAAATGGAGAACTCCTGTGAATGACATTGTTTTCCCTACTTATGTGAATTATAGAGCAATATTAACCATCACATGAAAGTAAGGAAATTCTAAACAAGGCTTAAGAAGAAGGACTACAAGTCAGTTGGAAGGGAAGTTAACCGTTGTAATAATGCTTAAGCAATTCAACATCCTAAAGCAGTTTGGAAGTGTGGGGAAGTAAGTATTCTCATATTAGTTACATGAATGTCAATGTAGGTTATGTCTTAGTGATTTGCAGCCATGTTTACCGAACCTTTTAACATTTTTCTTATTTAAATAACGTTCTTAATATGAACTTGGTGTTAACATATTTGACTGAATGTATTAAAGTAGCACTTGCTAGATTTTTGTTGAGATTTCAGCCTCATATGTTGTTTTGAGGTAAAATCTGAGACTCCTCACATTCACCATCAGGTTTGCTTTCAAGCCACTATGCTGGTGACTCCACAGGCTTCACACTGTGATCTGTCTGTGGAGTCGTATGACGAAACACTATATGGATAATGCCTACGATACGAATCAAGTTTCCTTAATAGCTGTACTATTGTAGCTATTGTTTGAGATGCTGTGAATACAATGCTGGAAAGCTCTGGCTATTATTGTTGAGCTCTGTTGCTTAATTGTGGTAGGGTGCATGGTTTGCAGGCTGCACGGAAAAGACATTTCGTCTGCATCCTGTTCTGCTGTATCTGATATTCGTGATGCGTTATTAAAGTCCACAATGGCAGATCTGCAGGGCTCGAGCAGAACAAAGCATCTGCTCTGAAACCACCACCCATTGCAAGAAGTCACTGTAACCTTCAATTGTGTAAACATGCACAGTGCCCAAGAAACTGGCTTAACCGTTCACTAGCTATTGTAGATCAAGCAAATGGAATACTGAGTTTTACAAGCTTCAATCTGCCGGCTAGTCGGCTTAGCTAAAACATCGATCCGTTTATTCATGTGCTGATGCTTTATCCGTAGACGCCAAGAAGGTTGTAGCAGTGATCAACAGGAAGCTCAAGCTTATGTCTTGCTTGATGGTGCAAATAGTCACACTAGACAGCCAGAAAGAGCACCTGAGATGACAGGCGTGTGACCCAGTAAACAGGGAGTGGCGTCCTCTGTGATGGTTTCGCTAGAACCCCCACCCCCCTTTTTGTATATGCTGAGAGCCCCTAACAGCAGGCAAGTGTGTCTGTGGCTTGTGACACACGCACACAGCATGAGTGGGCACACAGTTCTAGATAAGGGGGATGTTACCGCCGAGTTGGGCTGAGCCGTGAGCTTATAACCTTGACGTATTGCTTGGTTAAGATTTGAAAGCCTGTAACACTGTTTCAGTCCTCAGTGACTTCCTCTCCACTCTCTCTGGTCAGCTTCATAACCACACCACCCCTCACTCTCTAATTTTAGGATGTACATTTTGGCTGACTGACACAGCGGAAGGACCGCTTGTGAAAAAAATTGATGCAAACACAGTTTGCCTCGTTTTTATGACTGTGCATCGATACGACTTGTGCGACTTGTACGACTTGAACATGAATATCAGAGCCCATTGTTGATTTGATGGATAACAAAGTGAACAGGTTCTGGGTGAAATATGTTACCCTGAGCATTAAAGCCGATAAGCACTGTATTAAGAGAGTTCAACACAACTAATGCCATGTCATATGTGGCTCTGATCTTGATCTTTGATATTGCTCATGTCACAAATAAAGATAGTTGATACTTACATTTTTATTCAACTCTTCCTACAATGAAAGGTCCCAAGATGCAACTGACCTTCTGTCTGAGGATCTGGTTTTGGTGAGTCATTTTTTAACCACTGTTACCATTTTTTGTTGTGCACAAGTTATCAGTAGTTATTACCAGTATTACCAAACACACACACAAACACACACACACACACATTCAAACAGAACCTTTTTCATAAGATTATTAGATGATCAGTGTGCGTGTGGCTGTGTGAAGGTGGAACAACGTGTTGAGCCAACCAAGAAAGCCGCCCAGATGATTCACAAGAAGCTCCTGGGTTGCTTACAGAGTCCACAGGGACTGGAGTCAGACAAACGCATGGTGACGAACTGCCCCGCCTGCTTCTCCTTCCTGTTGTCCAAGAACTCATTCATCTGTTATACATCACCTCCTAATTAATTTGAACTGACAAACCCACTTGCTTACAAAAGGTTAAAGCTTAATGCATGTTGTGGTCGGACCTAAAGGCATAACATGCATGTATTCATCTTACCTTATTGCCCCTCCATGTTGCCTTGTAGAAAAAACTTCCCCTCATGATGCTCTCAGTCAGTATGGCAGAGAGCTTCAAAGATTTTGATGGCGATTCTACTATTAGGTGAGTTTCCATGGACATCCAGACTGCTTTTTGTCATTTAACTAAGTTAAAAAAGACCCTGTTCTCTTTTTATGGGCTTTATAGTGAAAGCGGAGCTGAGTGGTGAGGGAAGGCTGGAATACGTAGTAGTGTAATATTTAGTCTGGTCTGTGTAGCTCACTGAAGTCAGACACTGAGTGAGGCACAAAAGGGCACCATAAATTCCACAACCACACCTGGTCCCCGTGTCTCTGCAGGAAAGTTCTGGAAATGTGCTGCTTCATGCAAAATTGTTTGGCGCAAAGTCTGGCCGACTTCGAGATGAAGCTAGAAAAAGACGTGCTGGAGCCTTTGAGTAAACTCAGCGAGGTAATGAGTTGTGCTGTACCCCTTTGATCATATTCCCCCCGCAAGACATTCTGAAACCACAGACTTCATTGAAAGCACATTCTCTCTGATCAGGACGATCTTCCTGAAATTTTGAGGAACAAAAAGCAGTTTGCCAAACTCACGACAGATTGGAACAATGCACGGAGCAGGTAGATGTTACCCCAGCACTGCCCGGGCAGGTGTTGTCGTGCTTGCATGTGTGCAGCTTTTTGCCTTTTGCGGGTGAGGGCACGAACCTTTGTGGATCTTAGCTTCCCTTGTCACTCTCGTATGCTCAGGTCCCAGGCTAGTACAGGTCCCCAGGCCAAGCAGGACGGATTGAGAGAGGAAGTGGAAGAAGCCTGGAGGAGACTGGAGTCAATCAAGGTGAAATTGCTTCATTAGTATGGGCCAAATCCCTTTATTAGTATGGGCTAAATCCCTTTATTAGTATGTGCTAAATCCCTTTATTAGTATGTGCTAAATCCCTTTATTAGTATGGGCCAAATCCCTTTATTAGTATGGGCTAAATCCCTTTATTAGTATGTGCTAAATCCCTTTATTAGTATGGGCTAAATCCCTTTATTAGTATGGGCCAAATCCCTTTATTAGTATGGGCCAAATCCCTTTATTAGTATGTGCTAAATCCCTTTATTAGTATGTGCTAAATCCCTTTATTAGTATGGGCTAAATCCCTTTATTAGTATTAAATCCCTTTATTAGTATGTGCTAAATCCCTTTATTAGTATGTGCTAAATCCCTTTATTAGTATGGGCTAAATCCCTTTATTAGTATGTGCTAAATCCCTTTATTAGTATGGGCTAAATCCCTTTATTAGTATGGGCTAAATCCCTTTATTAGTATGTGCTAAATCCCTTTATTAGTATGTGCTAAATCCCTTTATTAGTATGGGCTAAATCCCTTTATTAGTATGGGCTAAATCCCTTTATTAGTATGTGCTAAATCCCTTTATTAGTATGGGCTAAATCCCTTTATTAGTATGGGCTAAATCCCTTTATTAGTATGGGCTAAATCCCTTTATTAGTATGTGCTAAATCCCTTTATTAGTATGGGCTAAATCCCTTTATTAGTATGGGCCAAATCCCTTTATTAGTATGTGCTAAATCCCTTTATTAGTATGTGCTAAATCCCTTTATTAGTATGTGCTAAATCCCTTTATTAGTATGGGCTAAATCCCTTTATTAGTATGTGCTAAATCCCTTTATTAGTATGGGCTAAATCCCTTTATTAGTATGGGCTAAATCCCTTAATTAGTATGGGCTAAATCCTTTCATTTGTTTGGGCTACATCCCTTCATTAGTACATGCTAAATCCTTTTATTAGTCTTCATTAGTACATGCAAAATCCTTTTATTAGTCTTCATTAGTACATGCTAAATCCTTTTATTAGTCTTCATTAGTACATGCAAAATCCTTTTATTAGTCTTCATTAGTACATCTATAAAATCTATATAGCACGTACTAATGAAGGGATTTAGCACATACTAATGAAGGGATTTAGTCCATACTAATGAAGGTATTTAGCATGTACTATACTAATAGTACAGACTAAATCCCTTCATTAGTACAGGCTCCTAATTGATGGTTCTCCTTACTCACTGAAAGCCATATTTGCCATGTTACACAGTATTCATAATGGAAAGTAATATGTTAGTTTCCATTCATAGGATCAGTATTCAGCAGACTTATACCATTTTGCTACTAAAGAAGATGAGTACGCCAGCTACTTCACTCGCGTGAGTACTGAATGCTTTTGGTGTAAGTGAAATGTATGAAGTTAGAGTTTACTTACTGTTTACTCCCCTGTAGCTTTTAGAGCTCCAGGCTGAACATCACAAAGCTTCCTACGAATTCTTGGAAAAAAATATTACTGAACTCAAGGAAAGTCACAGCCAAACAGGTGAGTTTCTCTTTAACAGAATCAAGTAGAACAATGCATCCATTTTTACCAACAACAAAATAGATAAATAAAAAATGTATATAAAACAGTTTTAAATGTAACTGTTTAATGGACGGTTAGTACTTGAAATACGTTCGTAATATCTGTATAGAATCTTTTGTTAGTTTTGGCAAAAGGTAGGAGTGCTGTAGTAGTGTGTGGTCTCATCCCTCACACACGGGATCACACAGGGGATTACTAGTATACAGGATCACTGTCTGCTGCTCAGAAGTTGAGCTCAGAGATCTGCAGGTTGTTCAAGTAAGGACCAATGAAATGCAAAGTGGAACGCAGAAGTAAATATTTGGATCAGGGTTTAGATCTAAATTCTTTTAATTAGCAGATAGAACCATTTCTTGTCATTCTTTCTCTCCATTAAAACCATGTTTGCATACATATGTGTGTGTGTGTATAAACACAGAGCCCCAGATGGGACTCTCTCTAAGGAAAGTGTATGGGGAGCCTCTGCTCTCACACCTGCAGAGCTGCAACCGAGAGATTGCTCTGCCTATTCAAGAGTGTGTGAACATGCTGCTGCGCACAGGGCTTCAGGAAGAGGTGAGCTTCATCCCGACTTTAGCCTGAAGTGCTATTACTGCTAATCATTTAAAAGCAACTTCTTTGTTTGCATTTACTATCATAAATGTGATTTTAGTCTATGCTAGCTTTCATTTTAGCACTGCTGGTATTTTTAGGTTAAATATTTTTGGACGTGCAAGACGCCTACACTTTGAGTTGCATGTACACATGAAAGGTGCTATACAAATAAAGATTATGAACGTCCAGACCTTCAATGCACACACATATATATATATATATATATATATATATATATATATATATATATATATATGAACTTTTTCTGTTCCCATTACTGATCATGACCTCTTTTGGCTTGTCGGACCTGCCTAGGGTCTGTTCCGGCTGGCTGCGGCCACCTCGGTGGTGAGGAAGCTGAAATGTAGTCTGGACTCAGGGGCAGTGGACGAAACAGAGTTCAACATTGACCCTCACGCTGTGGCAGGTCAGAGGACCAGAGCAGTCGGGGTCAATCTGGCACCCCTCATATGTCAAACACTCCATCACTTTCAGTCACGTTTAACTCAGAACTCGCTGGTAATATCACCTCTGTGCTCATTAGGTTACACAGTACTGTATATGCTTCGGGCCTGGTCTCTTTGGCATTAGGTTACACAGTACTGTATATTTGGGCCTGGTCTCTTTGGCATTAGGTTACACAGTACTGTATATTTGGGCCTGGTCTCTTTGGCATTAGGTTACACAGTACTGTATATTTGGGCCTAGTCTCTTTGGCATTAGGTTACACAGTACTGTATATGCTTCGGGCCTGGTCTCTTTGGCATTAGGTTACACAGTACTGTATATGCTTCGGGCCTGGTCTCTTTGGCATTAGGTTACACAGTACTGTATATTTGGGCCTGGTCTCTTTGGCATTAGGTTACACAGTACTGTATATTTGGGCCTGGTCTCTTTGGCATTAGGTTACACAGTACTGTATATTTGGGCCTGGTCTCTTTGGCATTAGGTTACACAGTACTGTATATTTGGGCCTGGTCTCTTTGGTATGAGATTTTGACAATGTTTAGTGCTTTTGGCAGGAGGTGACAGTTTCGACAATAACACTGCAATCAGTCGAGGGGTTTTGTTCGTTAGTTTAATGTCTCCTCTGACCAAATCGTTGCACGTCAGTACTGACACGTCGACTGGATGCTTTGGCAGGTGCTCTGAAGTCTTACCTAAGAGAGCTACCAGAACCACTGATGACCTTTGAACTATATAGTGATTGGTTCAGAGCTGCAGGGTAAGTTCTCCTGTGCGCTGGAGTCACTTACATTCAAAGCATGCTCTTAATGCTCATATGCTTTTATACCAACATTAATTTGTAATTCCATGTCCCTAATTCTTTTTGAAGAGAGAAAGAATTACAGGATAAACTGGAGCAATTGCGAGCTGCATTGATAAAACTACCACGAGAAAACTACAACAACCTTCGGTAAGTTCTCCTGAAACTCTTTGTCTGTTGAATTTCACTGGAGTTGTCAAGACTAACGTTTAACCACTTCCTCCCTGGCACAGATACCTTATTCAGTTCCTGGCGTGTTTATCAGAACAGCAGGCAGTGAACAAAATGACTCCCAGTAATATTGCAATAGTGCTTGGACCCAACTTGCTATGGCCTCGTATTGAGGGGTTAGTATAACACGCACGTAAACACACACAGGTGCAGTGTTTCACTTCACCAGACTGCTACAGAGGAGGTGATGAAAAAGTGTTGTTCCGGGATATTTTTCGTAACCTTCCCCCCTCCTCCCCACCAAGGGAGACCTCCTTACTGGACATGGCATCAGCGTCCTCGGTTCAGGTTGTGACAATTGTAGAACCACTGATCCAGTACTCCAAGAGCTTGTTTCCTGAAGGTAAACCACCACGCTGCTGGGATATATATATACAGAATCAGTCTTAATATCAGTCCCCCTTATATTAATGCCATTCTTCTGCCTTTACACTGTTGTTCTCCAGAGGTTGACTTTGAGATTCCAGAACTGCCGGTACTGTCGCCTTCTGTACCTCAAAGGTCCCTGTCTGACAGCATCTTCCCGCCTTCCCCAACTGCCTCTGTCTCAAAAACCGACAGGTAGTACCTAATTAAACAGGAGTTCAGTCCTGTACTTACTCATAAACTCATATACATTTGGAAATCAACAGATTGCATTTTATGAGAAGAACAATACAGGTCTCAGCGGTACTGCTGATACATTCTCCTCTCCTTAATCCCATCTAGCTCAGCTTCAACTGATGTCTTCGGGACAGGGGTAATTGTTAGGACTGGCCCACTGCAGCGCGGTGCAACAGTGTGGGACAATAACGGACGAGCCAAGGATGGTCAGGCACCCGCTCAGGACCCAGGTCCAAATCGAGCCGCCTGTCAAAATCTGCCGCGACCCAAATCCGAACCCACGCCCCAGCTCCTGCCCCAGAGTCAGGCTGAAACGGAACCGAAGACTTCCAGTGCTACGGTGACTCACTCAGATCCGACCACTCATTCTCCAGAAGCCACACTGAAGATCACCACCCCTTTCAAACGTATGATGCCTTCCATTTACACAAACATTGCAGTAATGCCCAGTGCTTAAAAAACAAAACAAAAACAAACAAACAAAAAAAAAACCCTTGTCCTTAATTGTTATTTTTCTTTTTTGTGTTGTAGCAAGGAGGTCCTTCATTCAGAGCAGGTCATATAACAAAGATTGTGCTGTAAACTACGGGAAGCCCAAAGCCCCCGTCGCTGCCTCGAGACAGACTGGAATTCCTCCGATGCTGATGCCAAGAAGCTATCCAGCAAGTGTGCACACGATCTCTGAAACCCCACCGCCAGCGTGGGCCAAGGCCTCCGCCCCACCCTCCCCGCCCGCCCCTCCGCCCGAAGGAGCTTCACAGAAAAAATACCAGGGCAAGAGGCCCAAAGTGCCCCCTCCTCTGCCACCCCAGCAGATGGTCAAGCTCTCGTCCTCAGCCGAGTGAACGCGTCCTGTAGGGCTGCACCAGCTCCACCAGCGTCTCTGACTGGGGGACGCAGTGCTGTGTTCATGTACATAACATTTTAGTAAAACATCTTTTAGTTTTCCCTCCTTTTTGTTTTAGATCGTTACTTTATTTTCCTCAAGCCTGACTCCATCTGCCTTTGTACTAAGAGATGAATATACTTTGGTTTCAGTATTGTGCTCCAATGCACATATGTATAAAAATGGCCTCGTGATCGAGTGATTCATAATCCGCAGTAGGAAAATTACAGTCACATGTAAAATAGTGTTTTCATTCACGCATTTGTTGTCTTTATTTTATTACAAATATTATTGGTCATTTATATATCGTTTATATAGGAATATTGGCATCGTGTATGTTTCCTGTGCAAAGAGGCACATCCGTACATGTAAAACATATATCATGACATGATTGAGGAATCAACTCCTATGTCTTTATATAAAAAGAAGTTAAAACAAACATTATGTTAGCTGTCTTAATCTGCAGCTTTGATGTGCTGAACATGTTTGTATAAAGGTAATTTTATTACAAAACTGGCAAAAGTGTTTTTATAAATCCATAGATTATTTGTATATGTAAATATTTATTGCTCAATAAACTACAGTAAATGTAAAAAAAAATCCAGAACTGTTAAAAATATACTGTGTGGCCTGATTTCAGATATTACAGCATAGAGCATCAGAGTTTATGCATAACCTTGACAAACAGAAACTACTGTCCCAGATAGAAAGACCATATAAATTACATGGATGGTTAAAGACACAATGGGTGAAAATGTGTTAATTAATTTTAGGGAAAAAATGGCAAAAAAAGGCTTTTAGCAGGCGCTGACATTTACCGTAAATGTCTTGAGTTAAATGTGATATATTTTCTAATGTAAGACTTTTATTACTACACTTGTAGGTTTAATTCCACTGACAGAGAAAAGTTTCTCACAATTAGTTTCTGCAGAAGGTTGAATGCTACCTTGCTTGGATTCCTGCTCTTTGGCTCATCATGTAACCAATTTTCATATTTAAACAAAGCAAAAGGATATTAAGGTAAATTTGATCCCTAATCATCTCACTCAAACATGTACTAAATGCTGTGTCCACTTTAAAAAAGTTCAGATGAACTCCAAACATTCACCTCACATTCTTCCTTTTCTGTCACCACGCACACTACACTTCAAACGCCCCGACACACATACAACTGACCTCTTTACCTTTTCAACCTCACTGTCCTGTGCAACGCTTAAGACCGTCGATGCGAAACATGCTCAGTCAACGGTATCAGCTACGCTTTGATTCCATTTGATGTGTAAACTGGTGTGAGCTGTAGGATATCCTTATTTCAAGGTTAGACTTTGATCTCCTCCTCATCCTCGGGATAGGCACAGGGGCTTCTCCTCTGGGAGCTGCTCGCGTTCCTGTGTGTCGTGCTGCCGTTGCCGTAGTGACGTGCCAGCATATCGGTGGCCTTCTGAAACCTCTCCGCTTCCATGCCGCATTCTTCCACGCGGGAGGGCCACATCAGGTCACTGGCCACACCCCTTTTCAGGGTCTCACCGTTTACCATGTCCCCGTAGGCCCACTCTGCACCGTACAAGCGGCTCCTTCCCTCAGAGTCCTCCCTCAGGAGGGAATCCACCAATGAGGTTCTCGTGTCCGTGTCCGGCACGGTGCTTCCATTGGCCAGCCCAAAGGAGGGCTCAGGCTTGCGCGGCACTTCGGAGGACCTGTTGGCTTCCTGGTGGGCATTTGGGCTGTCAATCATGGCAAAGACTTCTGACATGAGGGAGGGGCCGAGGTCGACAGTGAAGGAGTTCATGGAGTCAGAAGGGCTGAGGGAGTCGGGGCAGGTGAGGTACAGCATTCCCCCGTCTGTGAGAGACCCTCGGCGGACTTCGGCAGCACAGCATGAGGGAGAGGCACCCTGCGAGGACCGCTCTGTGCGGGACAGCCTGGGCAGTGTGACAAAACCGGACTCCACGCCTACAGAGAGTGTGAGAAAGAAACCAGACGGTACCTGTAACTGCTGGTAATGAGAACACATGAGCTACTGCCTTTAATGTAGGAGGAAGCAAGAGGGGGTTTGATTCATTAGTCACCAGCAGGGGGCAGTGAAGACTAAGAGGATGTCCAGAATATATGGGCCTTGTACATTTTCATGCCTAATTCATGCTGTAACAGCACAGACCACTCCTTAAATTCATCAGGCTTTGCCTATAGAAATGCAGACATGCACTGCCCTTCATTTAATGTGTAATAATAAGTACAGCATGCACAGATAGGAAATCGAGCAGTGATTGTATCTGACAAAAGGATAGAGATTGCAAAGCAAATCACATTTTTAACTTTAACAGAATAAATGAACTGAAAAACTAAATGTCAATATACGCCTGAAATACTACAAACAATGTACTATGTAAACACTGAGACTCGCACAAAAAATCATGTCCCTGTTCAATATATGACCACCAAAACAAAAGGCTTTGTAGTGGAGAATTTGGAGTGAACATGTTTGAACCCACCGAGTTTCCATGTTGTTTGCTTAACATGGATTCCATCACTGTCAGAAAAGCAAACTGAACCGATAAAGAGTTTACGGGTGAGTTGTTGAAACTGGAAAGCACAGCTACAACTTTGTCAGTGAATCTACATGAGAAATATGTCGATTACTGTGTGCTGTAAACCCACCCACTCCTACAAACACAGTTCAGTCTGTCCCTAATCCGCTATTTCTACAGCACCTTTGATTTTTCTCTGTGCTGGCTCAGTGAACGGTGACTCAGCATGGGGGATCCCAGTGAGATCGACATGATGAAAAGACTCTGAACATGGCAGAGTTGGTAACGTTAAAGAGAAAATGGAGGCTTAATCATTTTCAGACAGCTTTCCACAGGATTCCATACTTACAAGAGTAACTCTAGACCTCTTAGCAAATGGTCTGCTATGCTTGGGTCTATTTCGTACACGTTTGGCCATACATGTATGCGGAAGAGTTCAGACAGTGAGGCATGGCTTACATTTATATGAGTAGCACTGGAATTCAGACACTACTTTGTGTAGTCTGGGTCTCTCTTATCTTGTAATGAGGTAGAGGAGATCTGTGTGGGTGTGAATGTGTACTGACATTTAAGGGCATTATTAATTGCTGAATGAGAAAAGCCTTTGTTAAGCCTGTAAGAATTTGCCTCAGGATACACTTTTATAATTATAATCTCAAGCTCTGAAGCATAACACCAAGTGCTTCAGAATTCAACACTACTCAAAAAATATTAGCAAAACATTATACAGCATTTTCTGAACTGATCCTACAATGAATGAAAGTCAAACAGGATGTCCAGGTAAACGGTCTAGTGTGCCATCATACTGCTCTTACCGTAAGAGTAAGTGGAGTCCTCAGGAGGTTTCGGGGAGCTAGGAAACAGCACCTTCACGGGACAGCCGTTGGGTGAGTCCACGTCCAGACGGGGGAGGGAGATTGCGTTCTTTATAATGGGGGAGATGGGTGGAGGTGGCGGGGAGAGGTCTTTGGAACCCCCCCGCGGCCGGTCTGGAGTCTTGCGGACGTAGCGTAGGGTGCGGGAGAAGAAGCCTTCGCTCTTCTCTGAGGCGGTGAGCGAATCTCCGTCGCCACCGTTTCCCGCCCCACCGTGGTTGCTAAGGAACGAGGTGTCCCCGAACACGTCACCGCCCCGGCCCACGTGCATGGTGTGGCGGAAGTCCCCCAGTGGAGGGCTGATCATGTCTGGGGTCAGCTCAGCTTTGAACCGTCGCTTCCCAGAGGAGTGCGACACCAGGCCCTTCAGCCCAGACAGTTTGCCCAGGTTCATGACTACAGAGGTCCTGAGCTGACAGTAAACCCACACAAACACTCAAAGGCTCCCAGAGTCAGAGGTTCTAGAATTCCAACTAGAACTCCTGCTATTCCAGCAGAGCTTTTTGTTCAGATTTTCTCCTATGTGGTGAAAAGAATCTGGCCCAATCTAGACAGGAAATTATCCACACATTACCATTCATGTAAAACTATGCATAGCTCAAGGCTCCTTGGAGTAGAACAGAAAAATTGCAGTTGAGTGAAATGTTTCTCAGAGAGGTTTTTCCATGAGAAGGTACACAAAGGGTTTTGCCACTGGTTCCTGTCCATATCCAAAATGATCCCATTGAGATACAAGCAAGTTGAAAATATACATGTCTCCAATTCCTGGAAACTTGGGCTGTGTATGTGGTCAGAGATGCTGGGCTCCACAGTTGTTTTGGGTTTCTGGTTTAGAAAACACGAGTTCAGAAATAAATCCAGCTCCAGCTGCAGATATCTTTGTGGTTCAGGATTGAAACCAAGTATTCCTTCTCCAGTGAATCTGAGAACCCTCACTACTGTGTGCCGGGGAAGATCAAATGCTAAGAAAATATCTGCAAGCCTGTTTTTGCAAAAAAAAGAAAGAAAGTGACGTGGTCCGTGTGGTACGAGCAGGCAGCGCCGAGATACAAAAATAATTACGCTGTTACTGCTGTTCTGTCGGTTATCCTGCTGATTCTACACTCCAAAAAATGAGACGGTGTTCTGTGCCAAATTTTCCAGGCTAAAGTCCGTTTCTTCCAAAATGTCTAAATTCCAAGTGACTCCTCGGTCACGGACCTTAAATTAAGGAGGAAATATTTTGTTTTTGCAAATAAGAAAAAAAAAAGAACTGCATTAAGTGAAAAGGTTTTGGCTCTCGGGTTGATAAAAACTAGACAAGTTCTTTACAAAGCACAGCTGCCACCATTTGAATATTCAAATTTTGAGAACTTATTTATAGTCAGAACCACCCAAGATACCCAGTGCTATCACAAGAGAAATCCTCTAAACTCACTTAATCTAAAAATATTCTCAGAAAATCAACACACACTGCCATACCTTACCTTTCTTTTGTTGTTATTTCTATATAGAACGTGTAATGGCCTTTGCTTCTTAAATATTTTGACAAAGTTGTACAGGCTTTTCTGTTTTATGAGCTTTCCACTGAGACTGACCTCCCACACGTTACGTTTGACTTCATTAATGAATTATTACAGCGCTCCAACAGGGTTACGTCACCTCCCAGACAGCCTTTTAATTTGTTCTTGTCCACACTCCAATTCCTGGCCTCTTATTTCAACTGACTTCCCTTTTAAGAGCGGTAGGTTCTCTTTATCCCGCTCTGTACTGTGCCCCATGTCCTCATATGGAGAACAGCTCAGTCCTGTTTCAGCTATGGCGAGCTCTGTGGTCCGAAGCACATCAGCAGTCCTTCTGGTTGCAGTAGAGTATGTGAAATTCAAAACTGCGCTAATAAAGTGTTGATGTCCCCTGACAAAACTGGTGTCATCCACCCACAAGCACAATTCCTATCAAAGCAGTTAAGCATAAAAAAATACTTTGAGTCATGGGCATAACATCATTCTAAATCCTTTGAATGATGGAGCTATCAGCTGAAGAAACAGATCCCTGTGCCTAATTAGTCAGACCGAGCACTCCCATGATCACTGTTCACTCTATGACCTTTGCCCTGGCTCCTGTTGTAGTCTGTGTTCACTGAGAGAGACCAGAAAAACACAACACCTCTGTCTAAGACACCCAGGCAGCCTTGCATTTTTAGCCCTGCGTTATTACGCAATGTCCTGGCCAGAGGACGGCCCTCACCATGCAATCACCTGTCTCCTCTTGTCCCTCCCTTCAGTCCACTCTGCCTCCCTCAGTCCATTTGGCATTTTGTGAGTGGTTTCCCGAAGATAAGCAGCCTGCGTGAAAAAGGAAGACAGAGGTTTGATCACCATGACGTAGATCGACTTCAAGACTTTCCATTCTATTGACTAATTAATAAGTTATCAAGTGTCAAACGGTCCAGATATAATTAGCTGTCGTAGATCTTTACAAGTCTCTCCAACTGTCTGGCCTATAACGCCCCAGCTCTGCCCTGACTCCACCTTCCTCATGACTATCTGAACCTATCACTTGTATGTGATATCATCCCCATCACTGTCCTTTGCGAAATCTTGTGAGTATTATGCCATCAGTTCCATGGTTCAAGTTCAGTTTGTTCCTTATTTCTTTGTTCCTTGTTTGTCATGATGGGTTTTTTTTAACCAGTTCACACCCTCGTTCATTTTTTCTGGAATTTGATAGACTTGCCTACAATACCTGTTTGAATTCTACACCCTGGTGCATGTTATGACTATGACAACTAGAAATGTTCCAATAAACATACCTGACACCTACATCCTACATTGGTCCCAAAACGTTAAGTGTGAGGTTCTTATCTTATCTTATCATCTTTCTAAATTAATGGAACAAAGCGGAAATAAAGGATTTCCACTTATAGGCCAGTTGTTTGTCCTGCCTATAGTCACTATGCACTGGCCCGGAGGTCACCAATGCAGCCTGATATGTCTGCACAATGCTCACGTAATGCATGGACTGCTGCAAAGTGTTTCTATGCTGCTAAAAAGCCAGATAAATTCATGAAATTAGACACAGGCTGTGCAGGCAAACAAACCTTATATCATGTCCTGATGCACCCTAAAGCAAACAAACCAGGAAAACCAGGACGAGCACGTAGTCATAAGGGAGGTTTGCATGTAAACTTCTGAAACCGCACAATAATGGGACCCGCGTGTGTGAACACATTCCCGTTCCGGGACACAACAGCACTGGACTCTACTGAAGAGTGTCTACTTCTGAGATTGGAAACATGTTTAGGTTCTTCTCGCTAGCCTGCCAGTTTATGGGTGACAGGCCTGTTCAGGGGGACGGGAGACGCATCGTCTGATCTGCTCCTCGTGTTCCCTTTTACTGAGAATAGGTCTGGTAGCATATCCAAGCCATGTGGAGAAGGACACAGAGACTCAGTTAAAGTCTCACTCTCATTATGTTGCTTTGTTCCTTGTTCCTCTGTGAGACCAGCTCTCTCAGGTGGACTGCCCTCTAACTGAGGTAACCAGGTGAACAAACAAGTGAGATAATGGAGTCATTTATTTTCACCCACTAAGTGACCTTACTTCCATGACTCCTCCTTCCCAGGGTAACCGTGTTTTTGTAAGGACGCAAATGAATCAGATTTGCACCCTATTATAAAAACACTGTCTAATCAAACATGAATTAAGATTATTCCCTTATCAAACTTTTAATTTATTACCAATTTTATCATAATCACAAGGATATTAAACTTTAGACCAAGACCATTTAATTTCATAGATGGTTCATGGTGGTTCATGTTAAATATATACCATGTAAAATAATACCATTAGGTCATATCTTTTTAATAGAACAACGGGACCAATCTATTATACAACAATGAATAAGAAGCAAACTGTTACACTGTATGGATAAGAATGTGCTGATGCTATGACATATGTTCATATTCCATTAGGTCTGGGGATGCCCAACCTTTGATCAAAGAGTGTGTCACTGGACAGTTCATTTGAGGTGCGTTTCCCAGGAGTGCATAAAGGTTTGTTAGTACAGTGAAGGCTTCTCTAATAGTCTAATATAAACACTATGAAACTTCTTTGTGCTGTGCAGTTCATTTTTGAGTACTTTCATTGGTGTGACCAATTGCGAGAGGCCTCACACTGACTATGACTAGCCTGCAGGCTGCCTCTGAGACTGGATATAGATCCAGCTAAAAGTTATATAAATAATTAAAGTATTAAAGTATTAAAGTTCTTTTGTTACCACAAGCATAAAAAAGACATCAAGAAATGTTAGTATGTGTCAATATTCAGATTTATTTCTCATTATAAAATACATTCTAGTATTACAATGTGGTAGAAACTGTAAGAGTTAACAGCCAAACTCTTTATAAATCCAGCCTTGAACAGTGCTGTGTTCGGCTGCAGTGAAGTGCCATATACATAGGATACTACATTTACAGCATCTAGAATTGGAAGTAATCTATCCAGTCCCCTACCTATTAAACTCTATAACTCGTTCTTTTTATATACTCTATAATAACTGATTGTTCAGCCACGTGTAAAAAGTTGTCAGAATTAATAAAGAAATAGAAACAGTTGACGAGCTAGCTGCAGTTAGACCCTAAAATAAAACCGCTTTTTCGTAGCCATCCACGCCATCTTACCTGATAAAGATCAATTAAGCACAGTCCCGTTGGTCGTTGAAAATGTAGTCCATGCGTGTGACATTCCAGTAGGCTACGCGCTCGCGCTTTCTGATAGCCTGTCCACTTTTCCACTGAACGTCTGCTATTCTTACCATGAACCGTTGGGTCAATACACACCACATATAAACCGACATGGGGCTGACGCACATACTTCGAAGTAGCGGTCTGCTCAAGTTGAGGGCAAATTTGGAAAGGGGACAAAAAGGGGCGGATTTCGTGGACTGAGGAAAACTCTTATTTTAGCAGTAGTGTGCAACCTCTTTGTCTCCGTAGGGAAATACACGTGAAGATGTATTATGAAACGGTGGTTACAGTTTTACTCATTTCGACATTCTATAAACCGATACGAACACGATGTCATGTTAATAGTTGTGAGGAAGTTGACGTATATGCCGCAGATACTGGTCAATTCCATGAGTGAATTAGGTATTAAAAGTTATAATACCATAATAGCGTTATAAAGTTCACGTTAATTTAGACTGCCTGTCAGCATGGACTTGTCAACCGATGTAACCTAACGCTTTTCACAGTAAGCCACTAGTCCCATTACAGCTGTTCTTACTAATCATTACTAAAACTTTCCAGTATGTAATACTGAAATAGACGTAATGTATGTAATAGTATGTAATACTGAAATAGACGGTAATGTTACCCACGTCCTAATTACAGCCACAGCATTTAGATATTAGGATTCCAGATAACATACAGGAACGCTGCAATAGACTCATCGAAGTGTTTAATGCACTGCTATAAATCTTAGAATGTCTTTCATTCTTTAATCAGTTCCCAGAAACCTTTCACAGTGCATTTCTGGTAAACATGAGCCAACCAAAGAACTTGTGCTTTTGTCAGATCACCACAAACGGAGCCATAGAGATGTCATAGGTTACTTTTGTTGCCAGGAGTGGTTCAAAACCAAGTCAAATCGAATGCACTCTTATTGACATCAGCAATGATCAGACAACTTAAATTCCATGGAAAATTGATTATACTCGTGCCTTCCTAAGCAAGTGGTCAAACTTTGGTTCATGCTTAAAAGGGTTAACAGAAAACATTTGGAAATTTGATTAGATGAATCTCTGCTTCTGCTTCTTTAGCCACCATATTCTTCTCTTTGACCAAGCTTTCTTTCTGTTCCTTGAAGCAACCCCATCCAGTTCTTCCCAGAGTAAACAATTGCTTCTACTTAAGCATGCCAGCTATTTGCTCAGAAAAACATGTAGCTTTTGGACTGGGTTCAGATGTTGGTCCCAAAAGGGAGGCCAGGCTAAATTTTTTTGCCTTTTCTCTCCCTACATTTTGCCTCTTCCATAATCCATTTCCCCCTGTAGTTGCTCCTGCTTGTTTTCTCATAGGTTCAATAGATCCACCCATCTGTGCACCTATAACTAGTCTCTAACTAGTTTCTACCATCTCACTCACCACCCTTTAGATTGGGTTGTCCATTCTCACTATTCAAATAGAAATTAGTGCAGTATGTTTTTTTTCTAAATCAAGCACTTTTGCCCTCATATGGGGTTTCTCTCCCACCTCCAACAGTCCTCTCACACAGAAGCCACTGGTATTCTAGCCGCTCAGCTGTGATTCTTGTGTTGAGAAAAGAGCCAAAGGGAGCCAGTCCAGTACTGATTTTCAACTTATCATGGAAATGTTTATCAAGCACCGACTTGATGGATGTCCTGCTGCCCTTCCTCAATGTAGCTTCATAATGAATGCTGGGACAACAAATACAGAGCTGACGTTTATAACGCAACAGCGCACACAAGGAAGACTTGAGCAGACAAAAAGCTATTTATACAAGCCCTTGGTAATTTTCACACATGGTTTAACTGTGAAAATCGCCTTTGACAAAAACAATAGGATTCTGAATTCTATTCCTGTATAGAATTCCAGCATTTGCCTCTCTGTGTTGGTAAATTAGTGTGCCTGCATGTTTTGAAAGATTAACTTTCATGGGGCCCTAGTCTTGGTGTAATCAAGAGCCGTACTTTCTGCTCAGTTCTTTGCCTGTTTGCTGTCTGGCTGGTCTGTCGGCCTTTTCCCACTCTTGCCTCTTGCGGAGTGACTGGCGTGTTTGGCTCCAACCCATGAGAGTCCTGCTGCTGGTGTTTGTGCGATCATGGCTGATGTTCATGCCTTGTGATGAAGCAGGCAGGATTGCATCTCTGTGCTTCCTCCGTGTTTAGACTAGCCCAGCATCCCTTCTGTACAGATACAGATCATGCTGCTGTTTCCAGAGAATATAACGAGAGAATAATTATGGTAGCCAATAGAGAAACAACAGGGAAACAGGAAGCCAGTGGATTCTGCGTTTCAGTGGAAACAGTGAGTCTGAGTTTTCCAACTTTTAAGTTGACATGTCTCTTGGCCATGCATTGGTTGGTGTGACCCATACTGATATTGGACGATAATGTCTGAACCTGGTTGTCAACGGATGGAATTATATCAGATTCTTCTAGACAGATTCTAGACAGAATCTCTGATATGGTAAAGTGAAAAATCATAGTGATGGAAAAGAGGTAGCGAAACACACAACAAGCCGTAGCCTGGTGCTAAAGTGCGTGTGTAGTTTTACAATAATTTTAATAGTAGAGCTTTGCATCAGAATAATTAATATATTCCAAAAATATATACATATGTATTAATAAAATTTATAGTAGTTAAATGCTCCAGAAACTCTGAGATGCTACTCGCACAGAACTCTGAGGGTGTGCCAGATCGCATAAAGATTGACAGTGATGTTTCCCTGGCAACGTAAACGACCGACGTAAGTGACACAACAGGCAGGATCATGCAGCTGTATGTTATCTGACTCTGAGCAAAGAAAAATCTGAACAGGAAAATATATCACTATAAATATTGTAAATCACAAAAACGTGTATGCAAAATGTTAGCTGGTTTAGTTATGGTTCGCTCCATTTCTAAGAGACTGAGTTATGTACAGGAAAGCAGCCATCTAATATGAGAGGCTGATTTCACATGGGAGAACAGATTCACGAGGTCTTTTAGCAAATCTCGATAATGCAACGTATGTCTACGAGTGGATATAGCAAATGCGATCACAATATTCTACATGCCCGTGTCTGCACTCAACCTTGGGTTCATTTACCCACCCGCTTTTAGACTATTAAGGCTAGCAGGTAACACTTTCAGCAGCGGAACAAGCGCAGCCTGTGAAATACGCAAACTGACCAAACGCAGTCTGTAGGTGACGTAAAAATTTCGTTCTCTGGTATTTGGGTAAACCTGACGTCACATACGCCAAAATTAGTCCCTCCCGACTCAAATCCAACAGAAGAAAACGGCAGAAAAAACATTTAAAAAATCACCATCATTCTTTGTCTGTCAGGTCATCTTAAATTACTCACAATGGCTATAGATAATAGAAAGTAATCATCAAAGTAATTTTCTTAGACAGGGGCTTTAATTCAAAACCTTGCTGTGCTCTACAGAGAGTTAGGTGGTGCATGGGGTTAATAAACACAGCGATATCTCTCAGAGAAAAAAGCAAGACTCTTTAGTGAATTACTTTCACACAGGTTATACAGCCTGCCAAATTTTAAAACCCTTTAGCATGTGTACTGAAAATGGACACATCTCATGTGCAGTTTCATGGAAGCCCAAGAAAGCAATGATGAATAAAGGTGTAGGTGTGCCCAGTTTAACATCTGTCATTTCAATCAATATTGCTCTGTGCTTTAGTTACAGACTAAAACACCATTGTCTGAACTACTGTCTAGTATAGTCACCGGCAGTAACCCAAACAATACCATAAACTGCCTTATTAAAATTGTCTTTGCGAAGATTAAATGCAATAAGGTAATAAATAAGTTGTTAAAATAATTCTGATGTCCATTTAAACTGAGGCTTAATGCAATGGACACATGCTAAGCTTCTCCAAGATCTTTCAATTTTTCAGAGCTGTGAAATGAGAGATGGTTTTAGGGGTCAGTGCTGTGAATTATTAGCTTGCTGAAAATCTTGCAGACTTGTTTTCCTAAAAGCTATTTCCTGATCCACACTTCTCTCCACACACAGAGTACAGTATGAGTGTCTCTCTCTCTCTCTGTATGTTATGAACAACGGGATATTTTCAAAAATGTTGGTAGTATGGCCTGTGGTTATTGTTTCCAACAACTGTAATTAGTAATCAGCCACCAATTAAATTTAAGGGACAGAAATACCATAACATCTTGTTTCATATTCACCCTCCATCAATTTCCCCCTAAAAAGCAAATATTTATGTAATTGTTACGCCAGGGTGCAGACACAGCACAGTGGCCAGACCTCCTATTTGAAGTCCATTAGGAGTTGGAAAGCAGCGTTGACTTAGGTTATGAAAGCCAGATGTTGCAGACTGAAAAGGAACATGGTAAAATGGGAAGCTGTGGAAAGGGTGGAGACTAAAAGAGACGTTATGACTCTAAAATTCTAAAGTTAAAACAAAAATAACAGTGAAGTTAGCTTTGTCATGCAAGTTTTGTAAACATTTGATTGCACTAATAGATTAGCATGATAAAGACTGCTATGAGCCAGAGATGTGAATCTTAATCTCCACCTGTTCCGTCCCTGACATCCTGAAGAGTGCGTCTCTAACATCCTGTTGGGAACAAGCCCTCCTTGAGCCCTGGGCTCCTCGGATGGCGGGGTGCACTGAGATGGGGTGGAGGTGTAACCCAAGGAATTTGTTTGGACTTCGTTCCCATTTCCGTGAATTCTGGCCTGTGAGGAAGTGCGGCTCGGGATGTGGACAATGGACAATAGTGAGGTTGGGCCCGTGCTGGTACGAAGCTACAACAGGAAAAGCCGCACATGCACACACTGCACATAGACACTCAGCTCCACGGCTGTCATGGCCGGTGTCTTCCAAAGAAGGTTAAAATAACAGATTGCCTCCGAGGGCCCGTTTTTTAAACTTTTTCTGGTGCATGAAGGATGTGTCTGCTGAAGTCTCCAGCAGTCTCTGCTATCTGGCCATCATCTGAGCTCTTTACTTTGATGTGTGACTGAGGACAGCAGGCTTGCAGGTTGGGAAATCAGGAGGCCACTGGTCCCGTGGAAGAAGCCAGACCTCTCCCTAATCCTGAATCTGCTGATGTGATTATACTGAAGAGGATAGCTTATGTAACTACGTGTGTTTACTTAGTTTACCCTGCATGGTCAACATTTTTAGAAAACTAGAGGTCAAGATTGTGTGTCCAGAGCTGTGAGTAATGACACGGCCTCACCTCTGCTCCTGGGCCTGTGTGTGTGTGTGTGTGTTTTCCTATGCTCTCGCTCTCACTCATGCACACACAAAATGACATAGCGCTTCCTCTCCTTCCCCTTCAGACAGTTATGAATGCCAAATTCAATATAAGTACATTCAAATTTCTCATTATTAAAACAAACATGGGGACTGTTAAGTGTTTGCTTTTTGCTCTGACGTCGTCTACTCAAACAGGATAGGCAAATCACAGAAAAACGTAAGTCACATATCCACATTATACTACAATTTTGCATATAAGGTTTTAGCATACCGAACTGCAGTAAATAGTGGAGTCTAAATGTTAGGTTGTGATAGTGGGTGTGTAAGTGTAGAAATAGACTGGCACATTCACTGGTTATGCTGCATTGAAGGAACTTTGAAGTGTAATCCATGGAGTTTTGCCACAGCGTAGCAACTATGCCTTTGTAAATGCTACAACATAGAGTTTAGTTAAGCATTAGATTACAAAGCTAAATGTGACCTGTTTGCTATTTGTGAAAAAACAGTAGTAAACTATTATGACCAGATTCACTATCTCTCACATGCACCCCTGACCATGAGACACGCACCGGCGCCCTGCTGCATTTCATCCGACTATAATCACGCTAGCCTTCTTTACGGAGACTCAGAAAACGCTGCATTCACAGAGCTAGGTTCACTCTCACACGGCGCTGGTGGAGGACCAGGCCGGAGCCTGCGGCTGCTGTGTCTGTTGGGCCGCCTGAGGCTTCATGGCTCCATGCCCAGCCACTACTCTCCGGAACATTCCATGGTCAAGGGCAGGCGTGGAGAAGCACAGAAGGCCTTATACAGTTAAGCACAGTGTGATTTCACCTCGTGAAATGTTTACTTCGTTGCAAGTCTGTTGGGGCGCAGGAAGGTTTACATGTCACTTGCTCCATTTTATTTTACATGAATGGCATGAATGCTGTGATCAGCTATATTGTATGTAAACTCAGTCTCTGGGACAAATCTAGGAATCGTTATTAATTTGAAAAACATTTTTGCATTTTATTATGTCCTTCTTATGCTTTTTGATATAGCTAAATTAGAATTATATTCGTCCTCAGCTGGCTGATGTTATATTAGATTACATGCTGTATCAGATGAATATGCAATTATAACATAGAGACAGAAGGGGTGGATAAACAGTATGTGGTGTACACGCACTCTTCAATACTACCCACCAAAGCATAGGCCCTGCCCACCCCCGCACTCTTCAATACTACCCACCAAAGCATAGGCCCTGCCCACCCCCGCACTCTTCAATACTACCCACCAAAGCATAGGCCCCGCCCACCCCCGCACTCTTCAATACTACCCACCAAAGCATAGGCCCTGCCCACCCCCGCACTCTTCCCCAGCTGAGCTCTTTATGATACCCAGTACCAGAGCTAATCACCCAAAGCACTAATATAGACCATTTCTAGTAGTCATTACATTCTTTACACTTATAATTGTTAGGTTGTTATGACATTGTGTTAACTTCTATTACAACAGTATTTGTAAGCAAAGGCCAGTTTTATTTAACAGGGACTGTAACAGGTATTCTGTCATACACATTTGACTTATGCTTCATTTGAATATAGGCTTATAGGAATAAATTATACAGGAATTTAGATTTTTAAATGTACACACACACACACACTAAATAAAGCCAAGAAGTGTGATGTTTATGGCTCAACAATCTCTGTCTAGCCCCGAGGTGCAAAGCAGACTCCAAGAGGCCAGTTAGATCAGACTCTTGCCTGTCTGGCATTTCCTGTAGGCTGGCACTGAGTGGGAGAAAAAAGTGTCCTACACCAGGCACCTTTCCCTTCCTGTCGAAACTCACACTCAGACATGCTTCCTGTGTCGGCCCCTCCACCACAGTCAGAAAGTACTGCAACTTCAGTCAGAAGCCTCATTGTCTAGAAACACCTCGATTTTATTTAGCTGTTAAAGCTAAGTGCTACAAAGGTTTCACCTTGGTGCCTTGTCTGACCTGTAACTACTCCATGTCTGGACACCTCCAGAGCAGTGGGAGGAATGGTGTTTATTGGAGATTAGCGATGTTCATGTGTGGTCTGGGTGGCTTCTTTCAGCATGTGAACATCTGCCCCTGAGGGGGACACTCGGCAGAGGCAGTAGAAGGTGGAGAATGACGTATTTCCCATTCATATAAAATAGTGAAAACAAGCTTGACTCCGAGGGAGAAAACTTCTGTGTTACTCACCCTTCACTCTTGTCAGTAGTGTGAAAAATTGAAAAACTGAGTGGTGAGGTGAATTCTTTAGAAACTTTACAGTGTGAAGGATGCATTAGCAAAACCTTTTGTTTAAGGTTTTGCTGCTAGGACCTGAGATACTCTATTTTCTGGCTTCTGACTCCCTCTGCTGATTAAAATGGTAAATTCCATACATTGCAAATTTAGAACTACATCACCTAAACTATTTACATCAACCATGAAAGACTGTAGTCAAAAGACGTTTGTGTTTATTATATTTTTCACAGTGAGAAACAAACATATAAAAAACAAACAAAACAGTATGCAAGGATAATTAAAGAAAATAAGACGATCTGTCCCATATTTCTTTTCTGAGGATCACCGCATTCTCACTAGTCTTCACAGAGGGAATAGAGCAATTCTATTTGTTCAGCATACTCAAAACCTGTGCTGCAAAGAGATAACGCAAGTAAAACATGATGAGAGATCTAGAGATCACTGCTGATTCCATTGTTAATGTCCTCTTACTTAGCTTTGCTAAAAATTTACCGGCCAGGTGTCTCAAGAATGAGAGGGATGTTGTCTAGTCGAGGCTCATTCACAATATCTCGGAAAGCTGAGATCCCAATCTGTCCACGCCCTATGTCCTCATGTCGGTCCAGGTGACAGCCCAACTTACCTGAAACAGTCCAGACGATTTTAAATATGGCAGTAAGAAAGAGCTTCGATGCCAATGTTGAAAACACATTTGAAATAACAGTTTTGCAATGTGTGATGAAGTTAATAAACTATTTTACCCCCCACCCCTTTTTTTTAATTAAGCACTGAAAATATGACTTGATAGAAAGGATGATATCCCATAAAGACACCTTTTGAGTCATTAAGATGAACAGCTCTCAGGTACTGCAGGCCAACTACCAGGTCAAATTCTTCAAGCATAGACTTCACGCCTCCCGTTGAAGAAATGTCATAACCTGCAAATTGCCCAAACTATTTTAACATTTTAATTTCAGTGATATCCGTCTTATTGGTGTGGTGCTATGTTACTTAATATTTTTCATTCAAATATTGTTTTATCCAATCTAAGATATATTGTATATAAATGTTCTCTATCTCAGAGGAAGACACTCCTTACCTGCTGCAAATGCATGGCATGTGTCCAGACAAACTCCCATGCGTGTCTTGTCGTGAACACGGTCAATTATACCCTTCAGTTCAGCAAACTGTCCACCCACAGTGCTTCCCTGTCCACTCATATTTTCAAGCACTACCATAAAAACAAGAGAAGTGCGACATCGCAGTTACACCGAGCCGTAATCACATGCGGATGCCTCAGTCGATCACAGACATCCGTTCTGTCTAATCTCTTATTGTGGCGGCACGAGATTAGATGGGTTTACCAGTAATGACAGCGGGTACTTGCTGGTGAGCGTGGTTTATGGCTTGGGCAATCCTCTCCATGCACTTCTCTGTGCTGGAGCCTATGGCGGCGCCTGGGTGGAGGTTGAACTGAGTGAGGCCCAAAACGCTACATCGACTCAGTTCATCAACCAGCATGGCCTGGCTCTTACCAAACACATCTAAATCAAGGCAGAGATGGAACAGAATGCACACAAGGTCTTTATAAAGTGTCTCTGTGATCCCGTGAAAAGCATTTGCCCCCTGTGTTTTCTTTTGACTCCTGGACACAATAGAAAAAAAAAAAGATGGAAAATGGTTTCATGAAGCAGAATTGGTTTGGTATACGAGCTAATTCAACAATGCGTGATGTACTTTGCTTTATCACTTGGTATCAGAGTGTTTGCACCAACACGTGGCAGTTAAACAAATGCTGAGCAGAAAACAGGCATTACTTCTGGGGAAAAGCCTCAGAATTAAAAATATGAGTGTGTTATAGTTTAGCTCACATTTACCACAAATATGTGGCACAGACTTTATATACATAAAGCTACATATTTGTGTTATGTGTAGATCTGATCTATTCTGTATCAAAACGTGTAAAAAAGCAAATAATACATACATAAATAAAAATCAACAAATGAAGCAAATGTTATTTCATAATAGCAATTTAAGATCCGGGAAATGAGTCTACAGTACTTGATATGCGTCTCTAACCAATGAGTCTGATTTAGCAGGCGTTTATTAGTGTAACACCTTCACCATCAGCTGTAGATATGCGGCTTACAGACCTTCCTTTGGAGAGCCACAGTTCATCAGGTAAGATCCATGCGGCAGAATGTGTGTCGGGTCAAAACCATGTTGAACACAAGCCTCTTGGAATCTGACAGCAGCGGCCTTATCGAGGGCAGGTCTTTGCCAGGACCGTTGAGAACCCAGAAATAAGGCAAAACTGCGACCCCCTATATCCACACTTTCTTCAACTGCTTTCCATATGCCTCCTTCAACAAGTGGTGAAAATTATTACATTTCTTGCATTTTGTTTCAATTATATTAGAAAATAAGCTTCATTTAACTTACCTGATATAGACACATGAGCACCGATGTACTTTTTTTGTCCCTTGGTCTTTCCCCTTTTTCCCTTTGACACTTCTGCAATACCATCTTCTGATGGTTCACCTGTTCCACTCGAATGTTGCACTTCGGGCAAATCTTCTGCTCTCCTCTTTTCTCTCCTTTTTCGTGGACCCATAACCCTCCAACTTGATGATTTCCTTAAAAACACCACCATCGATGTAGATAGCGACATTAGGAATGCTCGTCGTTTATTATATAGTCAATAGCGCCACTTAGTGGCATCTCATAAAAAACCTTTCGATAAACCCCCATATGGCCCTTTGCAATTGTGACATAAAGCGACAAGGGAAATCATTTAAATACTGCAAATATTCGCTTGATATAAACTTATGTTTGATGTGTTCTGTATAATTGTTTTAAGTTAAAATGCCACTGATTGACAGAAACTCCATTTTAGTCACTCTTTTTTTAAATATGACGTCATTTGGGTAGTCGGTGCAGAAGGGAGGAAGGAAAAATAAATATCGATAAGGTTTACGCTCATTTTCTCTTTACGTATAGAACCAGACCACAGAAAATGGAAGTCGGTGTCAATCTTTGCCAATAGCAGTCTGTGGACTTTTAATACTGAAGGTCAAAAATTTCCCTTTGCTACCCCCCCTTCCGTCAGAGCGGATCAGACACACGATTCATACCGAGCAGTAAAATGGCCGACCGTCAACCAACTGACTTTTCAGCGCTTTAAAACGAATTTGCTTTTTTTCGTTTACATTGTCGTATTACGTAGATACAGAATAGCACTGCAGAGAAAACATTTCCATAATTAGCTGTTGAGTACTCTTGATGGAGTATTGCATTTCAAGTTGCCTCGAATGCCTCAAAATTTAGAATTTCGCACTGAAGCACTTTAGCAGTAGCTTCCTAGCTACATTTCATGTAATTCCTGGGGTAAGTGAATTGTTGTGAGGGATACGTTGCATACGTATGGTCTACTAACCCAACCGCATTCATGTACACTCGAAAGGCTAAACATCGCTGCTTTGTGACTGAAGAATTAACGTTGCGAAACTGTTTCGACGACAGGAGAGATCTGGGTAGCTAGCTAGCTCGCTAACCCAAACTGACGAGCTGGTTAAGTTAGCTTAGCTTAGCTACTGCAAGCTACTCGGTCTTCCAGCTTCAGTGACTAGCGAAGCTTTTCCAGGTCTGACTACAGTAGCTAAGCAGTGGATTAATGTCAACATGACATTATCACAGACGGTATTTATAGTTGACTGAACAATAAAAATGACTTGAAGTGGCGCGTTTGTTTAACAGAAGACAGTGAATATGTGACTGATTACGGACAGCATTGCTTATTTGTGTTAGCTAGTTAGCTACTTAGTGCGAGTTGTCATCCGGTGTTGGTTTCAGTTTGTAAGCTCGTTCGTTTATTGCCTGCCGCCGTCGATTAAGGTGAAATTCCTTGTTTTGTAACACGCGAGATGATTATTGAAAATACTTGAAAACGAGTAGCTTAATGGTATTTATTGCTTGCTTGCTTGCTTACTAGCTAGCTAACCAGCTAGTTGCTCTGCCAGCTAACTTTGCTTTTATCAGTTACTTTCGAGACCTGGCGCTGTCTTGAACTTAGAATTAACGGCGTGGCTAATGGCTTTTTACTTTTATTGTAATTATTACAATGTTGCCTGGTATAATATTTTCTTACATTATATTATTTAATCAAAGGTACGCACTATCTGTTGCACCAAACTGCATGCTCACGAGGAAATGGGCGGGTGAATGGAATGCCAGCAGTGTCAAAAATTATTAACCTATCTGCCTGGGTCTTCAGACGCTGGCTTTATGCTTGATGGTTGGCAATACAGCGCTGCAGGATGTGTTTCGCTGCCGCTCTCGGGAATTCTAGGACAGAGGTTTTTAGTCCAGGCTTGCTTGGTTTCTGAGTTGTATGCCTTTTGTCTATTTTTTAGGAGTGCATATACATGCAGGCTATTCAAACAGGCTAATTGGTTAGCTAGCAACAAACATTGCAAAATCGTAGTCATCTATTTGTTTGCCAGATGTGCACTTGAGCAGGGTCTCGGCAGTTTGGCAGGAGTCAGTCAGGTATCTGTGTCATTATTACTAACATCTCAAAGCTACTGTCTGTATTATTTAAGGTGATTCGTGTTAGTTAGCTAACGATCTAAGAAACAAAAGTAGCTGTAGAAGTACTTTCGAGATGACTACTGTGCGGGGTTTCGTTTGTATTTAGTTAATTGTTTATAAGTTTAAAAAAGTACACATATATAAACAGTTGCAATGGTCTTATTATAGAAAAGGGGCATAAGGAAAGGGAACAGCAGTTCATGGAAGACAAGAAAAGGAAAAAGGAAGATAAAAGGAAAAGAGAATCCTCACAAAAGGTAAATCTTTAAAAATAGTTTTGGAGGTGGTTCTTAGTTACAGAGAATCAACTCATTCTGATACAAGCTTTTCTTTTCTTTTTTAAACTTGTACTAGTAGTCATCTAATTTTTGCGGAGCAAGATCTTACAATACACACATCTGAAACTTTTTGAAATGGACAAACCAAAGTGATGGTGAAATTTAGTTGTGTAATTTTATAGTTTGTTAATGCTTATGTATGGCTGCTTTGTTGACTTTGTACTTTCTATGTTTCAGGTGGTCGAGCAAAAAAACAAAGGTAATCTACCTTGTTCATGATGATCTGTTGGTACTTTTATTATGTTTGCTCACTGATTTGGTTATTACAATGTAGTTATGACTTACCCATTCATTTGATATAGCTTGAATATTTCATTTACCATGATGTTTCACTACTTTAAACTACATTAAATGAACACTTAATGTTCTGTTGCTCATACATTTGTCACTGTTGTGCGTGTCCATATGTTTTTGGAAATCTCAATGCATTTTCCCTGATTTTGCATTTGATCCTGATAAATGTTTTTTCTTGTATAGTGCCAGAACTGACAAAGCCTCCATCTGCCCAGTCTCCTGCCACCCCCAGCTCAGTCTCCCCTAGCCCTGGCCCTGTCCCTCCTACAACCTCCTCCATCGCCACCCCGGCTGCTGGCGCCCCCCCTCAGGGTGGGAACAATGCTAAGCGGTCGGCGGTGGCCAACGGACAGCCCTCCCCCAGCACCCAGGCCCCCCAGCGCTACATGCCCCGTGAAGTGCCCCCTCGATTCCGTTGCCAGCAGGACCACAAAGTGCTACTGAAGAGGGGCCAGCCACCACTGTCCTCCATGCTGCTGGGGGGAGGCAACAGTGGGGGAGACAGCCCCAATACAACGGTGGCTGCTGCCTCAGGTAAACAACCATTGCACATTTTTTCACTTTATAAAACAAACTATATAGAAAGAAGTTTCGAGAGTTCAGTTAAACAGTTTGAGTAGAAATAGAATGCAGTTTAGCGACTTATTTGATCTGCTTTATGAGAGTCGTGAACGTGGCTAATTTAACCACTTACCAGCTGGCGGCAGTCACTGTGATTTGTGACAGAGCACACAAATTTGCTTCAGTTGCTTTTGAGCCTTAAGTATATAGATAAAATCTTTGTGATTATAACATTTAATTAAATGTAATGTATGGGAGAAATGAATCCTGCAATATAAAATAAACTAATCTCCATATGCTTGAGCGTTCAGGACATATCGAATCATGTTCTGAAGAGTTTTTTTTTCTTGTCTGCACACTCTGCAGATTCCAACCTGGGCTCTGGAGGTCCAGTTGCTCCCTCTCTGCCCCACACATCATCCTCATCAATCGCTGCTTCTTCTACTACTACTTCTTCAAATTATGCAAATTCCATGTGGGGGGCAAGCTCTGGCAGCCAGCCCCTCTCTCAGGGCAGGGAGAAGGTGATAGTGGATGGGTCAGACCTAGAGGAATGGCCTAGCATTGCTGCCGGGGATGGGGCCAGAACAGGAGATACAACAGTAACTGGAGCAGCGGATGGCAGCGGAGTGCTGAACTGCAATGCCTCGTGGGGTGAGAGGCACCTCCATCAGCAGAAGGTTGTGGGAGGAGGGAACGAAGGTGGGAAAGGTGTCGGTTCTGGTAGCCCCTCCCCTACTTCGTCCTCCTGTGCAAACAATGAATGTATGCAGCCTAGCAGTGCTGTTTGGGGGTCCCAGGGAGTGATGGGAGGAAATGCAGTAGCAGCAGGGTCGTTGCCCTCCATATCCAAAGCCTCCCCTCTCCCAGGGACTGATTGCTCTGTAGGTGTCAACTGCAGCGTTCCAGGTGCCAACTTTAACCCTAATGCCAACCCTTCTGCCTGGCCAGCGCTGGGGCACGATGGAGCTGGAGCAGCTGCAACAGAGGGCGACCCCTCACCTCTCCAAAGCTCGACGTCATCGTCTGCCAACAACCCTGTTTCTGTGAATCAAGCCTCTCATCAGCACCAACTTCACCAAATGCAATACAGAGACATAGAGCCATCCAGTAGAGAGTGGGGTGCCACAGTACCAGAGCCAGGAGCAGGACCAAAAAATACAGGAGTCGCAGAAGGGGGCAATGTAGACTGTGGAAGTACAGGGGGTGGGGATCTCTCTGCTTCCTCTTCCTCCTCCCCCTCTTCATCTACTTGGAGAGCTCAGCCTTTCCCTGCAAATTCCAAAACGGGTGCCTCTAGGACTGATGCGTGGGAGGGTGGGGCTGGAGGAAGCTCTGCTTCTGCTGAGGGGGTGAACTCATGGGGGTTCGGTGGGCAGGACGATAGAGTGGGGCCAGGGGGCGGGGGTGCGTGGGGCACGGGAAGCGGCTGTCAGATGTCTGGGGTATCTCAGGGAGCATGGGGTGAGGGAGTTGGGGAATGGGGTAATTCAGGTGGTGTCAGCAATCCAGGTGGTGGAAATGGAGATGGCTCGAGCAGTAGTAGCAGCAGCGGCAGTGTTGGCAAACCCTCGGCTACTCCCTCCACACCTTCCACTATGACGAGAGCTTGGGACAATCAGAAAGGAGCTGGGGAGGGAGGAGCAGGAGACTCCAGTGAGTGGGGAGGCCAGGGAGCCAGAGCTGGTGAGGGTACTTCATCCTCCAGCGGTGGAGGTAATTCGAGAAGTGGCAATCAGCACCATGGTCACCACCGCTCTCATCTTCCTCCTCCCAATACTGACGTGGCCTTACAGAGTCTGCTCAGCCGGACTGACCTGGACCCCAGAGTGCTGTCCAACACTGGGTGGGGACAGACCAAGATCCGACAGAATGTGGCATGGGACTTGAAGGTAGATGGAGGGGGGACAGGTGGAACCAGATCTTCTGCTGTAATGAACACACCGAGCCATATTCCACCATTTTCTGGCTCAGCTGGCACATCAACAGCTGCTCCATCAGCTTCACCTCTGCTTCCTGGTGCATCTCAGAACACCAACTTGAACACAAATTCCATCCTCGTACCCCCGTCCGTCTCCCCCGGTGAAGGCTGGGACAGCAGCAGCAGTGGGGGCAGTTCGTCTTTGCCCAGTCGTGGCCCACAACCATCTAGCAGCAGTATCCAAAACCCTGGTGTTCCACAAGCTGGAATGAGTCATGCAGCAGGGGGCCAGGCCAAGTCTTCAGGAGGCTGGGGAGAGTCACGTTCAACTGAGAGCCAAGGGAAAGGTTGGGGCAGTGAGGGACAGGAGTGGAGAGATCACGCAGCGGAGAGTGGATCAAGTGGATGGGGAGATTTTCGACAACAGGGTACACCGGCAGGAGCTGGTGGAGACTGGGGAAACAGCCAGGAGGAGAAAGGGACTGGAGGTTGGAAGGAAATGGGGAGAGGGAATGGGGCGAATTGGGGGCAGAGAGGTGGTAGTGAATGGGTAGAGCGGGAATCCAAAGCAAACACTGGGGGGTGGGGTGATGGGAAGGATAGTGGAGGTACAAGTGGAGAATCAGAAGTAGGTACATGGGGCAGCTGGGATGAGGGTGCTCCAAGGAAAGCTTGGGGTAAAGGAGGTACAGAGACCGGGGGAGGGGGGGATCAGGGTAGCAAGTCTCACCCGGGCTGGGGTGGGAACATGCACCCTTCACAGATGCCAAACAGCCACTCGGCCTCTCTAAAAGGTCAGGCACAACAGCAGCAACAATCACAGCCCCAGCAGTCACAGTCGCTGGATACAGGGGCCATGCAAGGAGGCTGGGGAAGACAAGGAGGTTCTTCAGCCCAGAGCCAAAGTTCAGGATGGACCTCAGGGCCCATACCCCAAATATCGAGTGGCCCTGGGGGCAGCTCAGAACCTAGTGGCTGGGAAGAGCCTTCTCCACAGTCAATAAGTAGGAAAAAAGAAATAGATGATGGAACTTCTGCCTGGGGTGATCCCAATAACTACAGCTACGTGAATTATTGGGACAAGAACAATGGCCCGTGTGCCCAGGCTCAACCTGTACAGGCTCAGCAGCAGGGCCCTCCACCTCCATCAGGAAGAGCTGCCACAGGCCCTGTGAACAGGGAGATAAACACGCATCCATCCAACAAGAGCACTGCAGTGGGTAAGAGAAGTGTTGGCTACAGCTTGAAACAAAATATTTGTCAAGGTAATGAGAGCCATTTGTAATGTTTGCATGAAAGTCTGACAAAAGGGAACCTGTATATTATAGAAACGGTTGAAATGCAACTAGTTCGTTCAGTACAAAATTTTTAGTTTAGTTTCATATAGATGTCCGAATATACAAATCACGTATAGTCACGCTAAGTGTTGTAAAGTGTTGTAAAGGTTCGATTTGTCTGTTCTTCCTCTGACTCATTACTAGCTCCATCCGGATGGGGAGGGAGTGGCTCTCCCTCAAGTCCGTGTGTGGATAATGGCACGGCAGCATGGGGCAAGTCTGCTGACACGCCCTCTGGCTGGGGTGACCCAGATGAATCTGGGAATGCCTCCGGTTGGGGTAATCCCTCCCCCAAGCCAGCCAAACCTGGTGAGCCATTTTATTACAAGGAATTAATGCATTATATAAACTCAATATATTTTGCAGCTCATGCATGTTGTTAAATTATGATGTCCGATGCAAAGCTATACAGTTCATTTTAATTATTATTATTATTATATTTTTAGCCTTTAACTGTTTGCACCACCTGATTAGTGGTAAATATGTTTGTCTCCCCCAGGTTCAAAGTCTATGCAAGAAGGCTGGGGTGAGAGAGAGGGCTCTGTCAGCGCCTCACATCACTCCAGCTGGGAGGAGGAGGAGGACGGAGGGGTCGTGTGGAGCAGCGCTGGGTCACAAGGCAGCAGCTCTTCCTACAACTCTGGGGGCTGGGCAGGCAAGAAGGCCAACAAGGTACGCTAAGCTGCTTTTGGATGGCGATTGTATCCAAACGAGTGGCATTTTATTATCTCGTATTAAAACAGTTTATTGAACTAATGAATTAATGACCAAAAACTCAAAGCTGCTGTAATGTGAAACTTTTAAATGCTCATTAGTTTTCCCCCCTTCAGGGTCCAATAAAAAGTGGTGACTCTTGGATGAACCCTATGACTCGACAGTTTTCAAACATGGGGCTTCTGGTGAGTGAGTGAAAATAAGTTGGTGTAATAGTATATGTATTAATTCATTTATAGTGTGTAAAAACAGTAAAAAGTCTGCAGCTTTTGAATTCGTTCACTTCATGCCAATACCGTTGTGCAGGGAGAGGACCCCAGTGGCCGCCCTCTGGACCTGGCCCCAGGCCCTCCTCAAGAGAAGAAGATGGATGGAGACAAGCGAGGTATGGGTTTGAGTGATTACAATGGAGAGATGCGCAAAGGAGGACGTGGAGGAGGAGGAGGAGGAGGAGGAGGAGGAGGAGTCTTCCGTTCACCTGGTTCCAAAGAGGTGGGGCCTGGTGAGCCTGGGCCTTACTATGACAAGGTAATTTTACCTCCGCGTCTCAGAACACTCTGACTTGGGCTTTCCGTTCGTTTAACTAAGCGTCCTCTGTATCCCTGTGTTCTCCTGAATTTCCTCGACCTCCCTTCTCTCTTCCCTCCCTCTCTCTCTCTTCCCCTCTCCCTCTCTCTCTCTCTCTCTCTCTCCCCTCTCTCTCTCTTTCTCGCACCTTTTCTCCTCCTTTGTCAACCCCTATATTTGGCCCTGTCTGCTTCGCTCTCGCTGTGATCAGCAGACCTTGCCTTTCACCAATCAGGATGGGTGCCTTGGGGAGGAGGGGCCATGTTCTTCATATTCTCCGCCCACTGTCTTCAAGCCCTCTCCCCTCTACAACTACCCCAATCCCCCTAGACAAGTAAGGCTGTGCCACTGTATCTCTCTTAGCCCATCGTAGTCCACACTGCATCACCCCTGGCCTTTGACCTATAAATGTTGTCTGCAAATTGCCCCCATACCTCAAATCCCAATACGACTCCCCCAAAAACCCATTTGTGCTCCCTCTTGCCTCTGATGTTTGTGCTCTTGGTAAGCTCTTCACCACCCCAACCACCCCCGCCCCCTCTTCACTCTGGTACCGCTCTGAGAATCATATGAGCGTGCGTTTATGCCGTCTTACCTGTGTCTCTCTACAGATGGGTGGTCACATGTTCGGTTCTGGTGGTGGGATGGCTCAGCCCAGACACCAGCCAGGTGTGTCGCCCATTAACCCCACTGTACGTGCTCAAGTGCCTCACCAGTTCCTGTCGCCTCAGGTACAACACATTCCCCCTACCAGATATTGTTCATTTGACTGGCCAGCCATGTTAGGTTTAGCACACTATTAGTTAGCCGTACTGTGTTGTTTGTTCTGGTTCACTGTAGGCACTACATTATAATGAAGTCCAAGTTGTTATAGCCTTGTAAATTAAAACACGGTCAGCGATCATGCTTGTCATTTATCTGTGCATCTCGCGTTTGGTCCCGTCATCAAGGTGCCAGGCTCTGTGCTAAAACAGATGCCACCTCCGAGCGGGGGCGTCGGAGGGGTGGGTGGGGGGGTTTTCCCCCCTCAGCTCTCCCCACAGCACATCGCCATGCTCAGCAGCATCTACCCCCCTCACATCCAGTTCCAGCTGGTGAGTGTCCTGTCCCGTAGTCGTGGCGTTCCCAGTTGTGCAGCTCCTGAGCGTGTGACCTCTGTCTCCCCAGGCCTGCCAGCTTCTCCTGCAGCAACAGCAGCCCCAGCAACAGCAGCAGCTCCTGCAGAACCAGCAAGTTCCCCCAGAACGTGCGTCAGGCAGACCCCCAGCAGGTAGGGGCCGCGGGCTTGTGCAGAAGGACGTAGCCAAGACTGTGTTTATCGGCCGTCAGGCAGACCCCCAGCAGGTAGGGGCCGCGGGCTTGTGCAGAAGGACCCTTAGGTAGCTTACATCTACCCAGCTGCTAGCTAGCTAGCTAATTTACTGGCCGTGTAGCCAAGACTGTGTTTATCGGCTAGCGTCATAATTAAACTGTATAGCAAGTGTATAGCAAGTGTATAGCAATGCTGTGTAGCTGCTGCAGGATGCTAGCATGCTGGTATCTTATGTTACCATAATACAGAAGCTGTTTCATTGTTTAACTAGGCTTGTTGTAATGAGTCGATAACTCTTGCAGCTAACTACAGGGCTACAGGTCCTTTACACGATGTGGAATTGGCAGCCCAGCTAGCCTCCATTAACCAGCCGGTTTGGAAATGGTGGGGGGAAGAAGAAATGTCTTTAAGCAGATGGGAATGTGTTTGTTTTGCAGCTGGCCAGAATCATGGCTGTCCTCCAGCAACAGAGACAGCAGCAGGTGGGCCCTGCAGGAGGGAGCTCCAAACTTTCCCCCTCGCACGGCAGCGCCGGCCCCAAAATGCCCATGGAGCCGCTCTCTCACGCCGGCCTGGGTGGCCCCGTGGCAGAGCTGCATCAGAAACCGTCGGCTGCGTATTCAGGTGAGTGCTTGGGCCTTTTTTTTTTTTTTTTTCTCGGCTAGTGGCCCCGTCTCCCCGCCCCTCCCTCTCCAGTCACGCCAGTGACCCGTCTGCGTTGGACCTTTCAGGGTTCGGTTCTGGTCTGGAGCTGGGCTCCATGGTGGGCGGTCTGAAGGACGGTGGGGGGCAGCAGTCGCGCTTTAAGTGGATGATGGAAGGCCACTCGCCAGCTTCCTCCTCTCCTGACAGCGCGCTTCACAAAAACGGTGAGTCCGGTCCACTCGCCGCCTCGTGCCTTGTGCAGGTGGAGTCGGGGTTTGGGTTTTTGTCCTCCCTGTTATGCTCACTGCTCCTGTCGCCAGGTCCCATCGCTGCTCCTATGAAGAGAGGAGGCTCCCCCTATTCCCAGTATGAGCTGCTGGGGGTGGATGGTTTGGGGGGGCCTCTCCAAGGCTCCTCCGATGGCTGGCAGAGGAGTCCGGGAAACAAGATGGGAGCCAAGACGGGCACGTCCAGTTGGCCTCCAGGTAAATGAGACGCGTGTTCAGTACACCGTGTTCAGAGTGCTGGAGTATTTTCTGCTTGAGTATGATCACGTGAGTTTGCCATCTGTTGTGGCGGTGTGGTGTAGAATTCCAGCCGGGGGTGCCCTGGAAAGGAATACAGAGTGTTGACCCTGAATCTGACCCCTACATGACCCCTGGCGGTATGATGAGTTCATCTGCAGTTTCAAGCCTCAATGATCCTGAGCACCAGTTGCTAAGAGACAACACAGGTACTAAGCACAGATACGGTTTTTGACAGACAGAACTGGAAGGCTTGTAAGTTAAAAAATATGAACTGTGTGTGTGTGTGTTTGTGTGTGTGTGTGTGTGTGTGTGTGTGTGTGTGTGTGTTTCCAACAGAATCCAACCCCTCCCTAAACACCTTGCTGCCTTCACCTGGTGCCTGGCCCTACAGTGCCTCAGACAGTCCCCTCAACAATGCACACAACCCAGGCAAGAGCACAAGTCCTATGGCTTCCTTGGGCTCCTGCGTAGGGGGGTGGGAAACCCCAGGAGCTCAGCGGCCTCTTTTGGGTCCTCTCTCCCTTATTGATGTTCAGCAGTTCTTGCCAAGCCTGAGCATTTGCCCGTTTACATGCAAGCGTGTTCAGCTGACATAAGGTGTTGCTTAAGTAGTGTTTTGATAATATTTTGTGGTTGGCTTCATGTCTCGGAGGAAGCATGTGGCTGCCTTCGGTCTCCCATTTGAGGTGGAGGCAGGGGGTGGGAATTGGGAATTCAAAGGAAAAAGAATCAGAACCCCCATTTCACATTTTCTCTTGTGGTGAAGTATGGATAATTGTTTTCAGTACTTTAGCTGGGTTCTCTTAAGATTTTTTCCCCCTTTTTGTATTTGATATCCCTGTAAGAATAGCTGGAAGGCTCCATGATTTATTTCCTGTTCTGTACCCACAGCTAAGTATGTAGAGTACAAGCCAAGCTGGCCCCCCGAGCCCATTGGACACAACAAGCCTTGGAAGACTAATCGCAACACATCCCAGATGCCACGCCCACCTCCCGGACTGACCCATCAGAAGCAGCCCTCCATGTCCCCATGGGCGGGAGGAGCTCCACGATTGGGCAGGGGTTGGAGTGGCTCTGCAGGCAGCCAGGAAAGCAGATATGGGCCTGGTAATTTCATGACTTCAGTTCTCAACATGTGAAACATAAATCAAGAGTTTAGTTAGTTGTGTATCTAGCAGTCTACTTTTAAGTTGTAATAGCTTAGTGAAGGATGCTTTTGTTCATCCCAATGCCAGTCAAATTACATTTTGATTCCCCTGGATGTGTCTAAGTAACAGCATTAAAAAATCTTGACTTTTTAGATTTATAACTGTAAAGCTACATGATGGTTTGTGTATGTACGTGTGTGTGAGACAGGTTCAGCATGGAGTGATGGTGGTGTCTCAAGGGGAAGTTGTTGGCTGGTGTTGAGTAATCTTACTCCCCAGGTATGCTGCTGGTGATCGGAAAGACCGATTTGGTTACTTGAGTTTGTTTGGAAATGGCAAATGTTTGCGCAGTACAGGATTGACACCAAACTGTCAACCTTGGGGTTGAGAAAGCAAATTAAATTCTTTGAACTTCTGTATGTGTTGTTGGAAACCAGCAAGGTTAATTTCTCTGTCCCTCCCCTCTTTAAGATTGATGGCTCTACCCTGCGCACTATCTGTATGCAGCATGGTCCTCTGTTGACCTTTCACCTTGGTCTGACCCAGGGCAGTGCTCTGATTCGCTACAGTACTCGCCAGGAAGCAGCCAAAGCTCAGAGTGCTCTGCACATGTAAGTCCCTGCGCTAGTCCTCTGTGTGTGTGAGCACGTTGCTTTGAGCTTCGCCAATCCTGCCTCTTGGCTCTTTCTTCAGGTGCGTTCTGGGTAACACCACAATCCTGGCTGAGTTTGTGAGCGAAGAGGAGGTTGCTCGCTATTTTGCACATTCCCAGGCTGGCGGGGCTGGCGGCGGAGGCGGCGTGCCGGCGGGAACAGCAGGGTCGTCTGGTGCGGGTGCGGTAGGTGCCGGTGGGAGTGGAAGCGTCCCTGGTGGAGAGCGAGAACGGGCTGGAGGAGGAAGCTCCGCCTCCGGGGGCGGCAACAACGGAGGAGGAGGAGGCGGCGTGCCCACGAGCTCCGGCTGGCAGGGCTTGGACGGTACGGGCAGCTCCCCAGACCCGGTCTCGGCCCAGGGCCCCGGCCTGAGCATCTTTGCTCAGTGGAGCAACGGCGCTGGGGGAAGCGGAGTGGGCAGCGGGGCGGTGGGGGTGGAGCCCAGCAGGCAGGGGCTGTGGGGGGGGATGCCAGCAGGATACCCCAGCAGCAGTCTGTGGGCAACTCCGGCTCTGGAGGAGCGACACCAGATGAGCAGCCCTGCAGCACTTCTGCCTGGAGACCTGCTGGGCGGAGGGTCGGACTCCATCTGACTGATGCGCTCACTTACATGCAGACGCACACACACACACACGCGCGCACACACACAACAGCACATACATCATGAAGACTTGAGTACAACAAATAAGTTATTGCAGATCAACTCAGATCAATAGAATTACAATTTACATACATACATACTTTCACTCCGTGGGTAGACACAGGATGCATTAATATAAAGTAATTAACAAATGCCAACATAACTATATAAACACACTTCAACACAAGCACTCAAATACATGGTACAGATACACACTCAATAGTCAAATGCTGACAAACAAATTCCATTATTACCAGTACCATACCAAAATGCATTACCTAACAGTTCAGACAACACTGGTTGCGGATGTACACACACTGTTAAACACATCAGTTTCACCTGAGCCGTGTTCCTGACCCTGCTCTCCATAATGCGCTCTCCAGTCTGAAGTCCATCCTCAGGAGCATATGGGGCCTCAGTACGGAGCACAGCATCTCTCAAGTATTGCAGTGCTGAACTGCTGACTGACAGACAGACATGCCCACACATCTCTCGTACGCCTTTTACCGTTAAATGAAGACTTTTACAGCAAGACTTGAACAGAACAAAAAAAAAGAAAAGATAACAGTTGGACTTAAACACAAATGCAACTGGATGAATCCTAAATCTTGAGTTTATGTAAGATTTCACCCGCATACTGAGACAGTTACTCAGGCATGCACTTGTAAGAAAATACAAGGACTCGTATATGCACCATACAATGTTCTGTGATGTTGAATACTCGACATAGAAGATGGTTCATATTGTTACAGCTCCTACTTACTGGCAAAGTCAAACACACTTACCTGGCCACGCTGTTCTGATGTCTGATGTTTTGTGTCTTTGTTTTAAATGTGGAACAGTGTAACCCAGAGATGTCTCTCTTCCTTAAGATGCTGACCTCGGTTTTGTTTTGTTTTGTTTTTCCTCCTACTCAATCAAGTTTGTCATAATGACTATGATCACGTGGATGTTAATTAGCTGTTCAAGGTGCCCGTTTGGCCTGTGTGTGCATGAGAGAAGCCCGTAATGGAGGAGGTGGTGACAGAGTATTAGTGTGGCATCAGTGAATGTGTGTGCACCTGCGCGTGCTATTATGCTGGTTAGGGAGGCGAATAAATTATGTATGACAGCTTATTTCAGGTCTATTGATGTCTGTGTGCTGGATAGGTGTATGCAGCAGGTATGTCTGTGCTGGATAGGTGTATGCAGCAGGTATGTCTGTGTGTGTGTGTGAGTGTAGACGGCAAGTTCAAGAACATTGGCACTAATATTTCTTACGTTGTGGTTTTAGCACCCTTTTTTCTGTTTTATATATTGTCTGAATTGCAATAATATTAAAGAGAAAAGCTTATTTTTTTCTTTCTTTTAAAGAAGAAATAACCAACTGAAGGCATTCATACTGAAACATGCCAAATCTGTTGTACCAAGCTGAGCTGGATGGATGTTTTAGGAACACTTAAAAGTTACCAGTTGTTTATTTTTGTTGTTGTGTACCATTTTAAATTAAGGCAGGCTTCATCACTCCTGTTCGGGTTGTTTGTTTTCTGATTTTACAAGAAAAAGAAGTTAATTTAACAAAAGAACAAGACAATAAAGGTTGAATTGAAGTTTCTTTATGGTGTGCAAAATTTGTCTTATTTGTGCATATCTGTCTTCAAAATGTAATAATTAAATGTCTGCCAAGTACTAAAGTGTATTTTAGAGAAGACGGCTGGGCCTTGATCATTTTCACGTGTCAGTTTGCCACGGGACATCAGTGGCAGAGACCTACCTTCGTTTGTCAATTTAATAAGTTAATAATATAATAATAAGATAATAAGCAAGTTTTTCTTGTATAGAATGAGCCATAAGCCGTATTTACGCCTATATAAAGGGTTGAACAAATGCGAAATACAAATATAACGCATTTTCGTGCGGTTTGGTCGGTTTTTAGAGACCCGGGAACAAACTGATTCAATTGCGCGGCCCCTTGAAGTGATCCGGGTCCTTCTGGTAGTTTATGAATGACATCATTTTTGTCAGAAGTGCGCTGCGATACAAACAAGGGAGGGAGGTAGCTTGCTAATGCAAGTAGGTCAATCCCAGAGCTAGAATTTAAGAATCAAGGGTTTAGAAATTCTTACGCAAAGAGCAGCATTCGCTATACGTTTGGAATGAGACGTCTAAAATTACGCTTACACCCTTCGCTGTCCAGGGTCCTGTCTTACCACCGCAAGTCCGTCGACCAGTCCCTGTTTTTCATCACCCTCGTATCAGGTAGGCATGATGTGCCTGTTTTAAGGTCAAAGCAGGACGTGAATATAGAGCATTTATTTAATCGTCCTCGGTTACAAAAAACGTCGCTAATGGGTTGGCAGAGGTGCCCCAGGAGTCAACAAGGGTTAGGGTGCGGCTGCAACAAAATCGGCTGCAAACAATCGTCTCCTCCAGTGTGGCCTGCTGGTGTTTCGCTGCTGTAGTTATGCAAACGCGTAACATGCCAGTGATAAAAAATGTTTTTAAACAGCCCTCTTAATTTTCACATTTCTTCAAACCGAGCTTGTAACGATTAGGTTTACATGCGGTATGTTACAGTAACGATGATCTAGATCAAATTATTTTCATTTAATAGTTCAGCAGCAGCTAACAGGCTGCATTTGAGCCTGCCCAGGAATCATATCAAGTATCGATGAGACGGCTTGACTGTTCCTGTGTACGTTAGCAATTTATGTGATTCACTTGAAAATAAATAGGCGATATGATTTTTTACGACTGCGTCATTTGGGAAACCAAATCATTTCTACACAAAGTATTATAGTGTTCACCTAGATAAAATATAATCTAGAACGTGTTTCTGCACGCTATGGTATCAGTATGCTAATAAACCTAATCAGGAAACCTACTATTTTTGACGGCTAACAAATGTTAATAATTTTGTTTTCATCTTCAGGCAACCTTTAGAAAGAAATCATGGAGTTACGTGTTGGAAATAAATATCGCCTTGGGCGAAAAATTGGAAGTGGTTCTTTTGGGGACATCTACCTTGGTAACTACTGTTTGATTACAAAATGTGTCTTGTTTAGACTGAAGTAGTTTTAATACTTTTTTTGAAAGGTATTTTAATCCCTAATGCAGAATGTCCTCCACACCCCCTTCTCACCAGGTGCAAATATTACATCAGGGGAGGAGGTGGCAATCAAACTGGAAAGTGTGAAGACTAAGCATCCTCAGCTGCACATCGAGAGCAAATTCTACAAGATGATGCAGGGAGGAGGTGGGACTGCTGATCACATTCCATTTTTGCATCAAGAAGCCAGGTTGTTTTGTTAGTTTAACTTCCTCTTTTTTATTGTTAGTGGGTATTCCGTCGATCAAGTGGTGTGGTGCCGAAGGTGATTATAATGTGATGGTGATGGAGCTCCTTGGGCCAAGTCTGGAGGACCTGTTCAACTTCTGCTCCAGGAAGTTCACCCTTAAGACTGTGCTGTTACTGGCAGACCAGATGGTAATAGAATGAGTCTGAAAGCCCATGAGAGATGTTTCACTTTAGGAGTGATTCTACACTTCAATTAAAAGAGCACTAGCAGTTAATTAAGGTTCTATTAAATGTATGTTAAATGTACTCTTCACTTTTTGTAAACTGTATTTCCCCCCCCACCTGACTTTGGTCTTTGCCTGCTCTCTCCAGATCAGTCGCATTGAGTACATCCACTCAAAGAACTTCATTCACAGAGACATCAAACCGGACAACTTCCTGATGGGCCTCGGCAAGAAGGGCAACCTGGTCTACATCATAGACTTTGGCCTGGCTAAGAAGTACCGTGATGCCCGCACCCACCAGCACATCCCCTACCGCGAGAACAAGAACCTGACAGGCACCGCCCGCTACGCCTCCATCAACACCCACCTGGGCATTGGTAAGAGGGTGGTAGGGCCAGTAATGGTAGATGTGGTGGATCTATGAAACTATGGAAATGGGTTGAGACTTGGAGCTGTTGTGTTCCCTAACATACGTACACGAACTGTTCCCACAGAGCAGTCTCGGCGGGATGACCTGGAGTCTCTTGGCTATGTGCTCATGTACTTTAACCTGGGCTCGTTGCCTTGGCAAGGCCTCAAGGCTGCCACGAAACGACAGAAGTATGAGCGAATTAGTGAAAAGAAGATGTCAACCCCTATTGAAGTGCTCTGCAAGGGCTATCCATGTGAGTAGACGGACGGGCAGCACGTTGGATGCGGTGTTTGTGTCACTGCTTTTCGCTGATTGCCTTGTGGTGATGCCTCTCTCTGTTCTTTGTGAGATCATCTCTGTGGCTCTTGTTACTGGGTCTCTTGTAGCACTCTAATCTTCACTAATCTTCTCCTTTGTCTCTGTGCACAGCTGAGTTCTCCACATACATGAACTTCTGCCGCTCGTTGCGATTTGATGACAAACCTGATTATTCCTACCTGAGACAGCTGTTCAGAAATCTCTTCCACAGACAGGGTTTCTCCTACGATTATGTGTTTGACTGGAACATGCTGAAATTTGTACGTTATTATGCTTTGGAAATAAAATTGAGTTTGGACAAATGCTGTGGATGGGCATCGTGTGACGTTTAAATCCTGTCCATTTTGTTTGTTTTTGGCTGTGGTAGGGATCTAGCAGGACAGCAGAAGAGAAAGAGAAGGAGCAGAGAGGAGGTGAAGCAGAGGAGCGGGAGGAGAGAACTGGGGGAGCACCTCAAAGTTCTGCTGCGCGGGCACTGCCCTCTGGCCCAAACCTCCCAGCTCCGAACAGAGTCCGCAATGGCCCAGACCCGACCAGCTCCGGCCCTGCCTCACGCGTGCCTCAGTCCGGTGAGCTCTGAGGCTCGTGAAAGCCAACACAGAAACAGACGGGGACGCAGAAGTTTTAAAGATCTGTCCTGCTCCACAGGAGGTGATCACACATGCGTTGTTGGTGGAGCTGCGGTGTGATGACAGTGGTGTGTTTGGTTTCAGGGAATGCGTCTCCCAGAGCAGGGCGAGGAGCTGAGCGGGAGAGGAGAGTGTGCCTGCGCCTCCACCGGGGGGCGCCAGCCAACGCCTCCCCTGATCTCCCACTGCGCCATGATCAGATCCGCATCACACCCCCACAGGTACACATCTCTAGGCTCAGGTGTTTGGACTGCTTCACTCACCGTAGCTTTTCTCAAGTTTGAACTTCTCTCTGTTTTTTCTTGGTCTACACCAACTCTTTTCCTCAGGTCAGTGTGCCATTTGAGCACATGGGGAAATGAGCTTGACAACTGCAGCCATTTTTTCTTTTTAGGAGGTAAGTTCTATAAAAAGAATTGCCAAGAATTTAGCACAATGTGTTTTAAATTTTTCACTTTAGCTAAAATGGGTTTTGCTTGTTTTTTTGTTTTGTTTTTTTCTTCTTTTTTTTAGGATTTCAACAAACAACTCCCCTAAAGCATTTGTATTCATCTTTCTATATAAATCAGTGGGACAAAGAAACAGAAGTTGGGCAAAGGAGCAGAAAGTATGTGACCACTCTGTTACACTGGACAAAGAGTTTCACAATATGACTACTGTGAAGTGCTGAACGTTACTGCGGGTTTGACTGAATAGACACAACCAATGAAGAGGCATGATTCAGCCATGGACAACAGGACTTTGGATCACAAGTCTCAGGCAGATAAATGATCACTGGATATGAGGACCTTTGGCCACAACTTGACTGTTATTCCTGTGTGGTCTGACATACTGATACTGGGAAAGACATGGAATAACTTCTTTGACTGTAAGGTTAAATCTGATTGTTTATTAAGTGTGAGTCCAAATAAATGTATCACTCGCACAGTTACTTTAATGCCCACAAAATTGTTGTATGTTGTCATACATGCTAATGTAGATGGTATAGTGGAAAACATCTTTTTATGTTTTGACATATTGTATGAACAAGCTAAGAAACTAATAGTGTGTTCAATTGGGTTTTAATGATTGCTTCGTTAGGTGAAGAATGGACTAATCATGCAGTGAAACATTAAAGAAAATTTCTGTATTTGCATAGCATGGAAAACACTGAAATTATCCAAGATGTTAAGAATACCAGGGGTCAACCAATGTCAACCAATTAAAACATTTAAATAACATCCCAAGCATTACAACAGGCCAATGTGTCTTCATGTCAGATCAATAGAAATATATGGCATATAGAACTTGATTTAATCTAAAAAGTTCTGTACTGGCATGTTTAGCCATGGTACCCTGATTTATAAATAAACGAATATGTCCTCAATATAATAGACTACGTGAACTGATTGCTCTGGAAAACGTACATGTAGGAACTGAGCACTCCATTGCGACGGAAGAAAGACTTTTATATTGAAATGTCGTGAGGAGTTCAACCATTTTGGGAAAAGTCCTGTAGTTGTCGCTGGCTTTACGTTTACGGAGCCTGCAACTTCACCGTTTAATCTCCGCACAACTATAATAATCCCTTCGCAGAGTACGTACAGTGTTCTTCAGCAAAATTTATATTACGGACTCCCTCGAGCAAACTCTGATGAAAGTTATAACAGAAGTACATTTCTGAATAATACCATATACTTTGCGTAGTGTGGTTACTTCATGGCACCATTAAAAACTGCAAAGAGTTACCCGCAGAGCTTTCCTGTATAGCGCTGGAAGATAAACATGGATGACTGGGAGCAGTGATGGCTTTGAGGAATTAAGGCCAACTCTCTTCTGCAGTCCTCGCTGATCCCGTGTACAATTTGTTTTAAGAGATACCATTACTGCATTTGGTAAGTAAATCTCTTTCATGTCCAAAATATTTTACTGTTCACTTTTTAGCGATTCGGAAAACAAATAAGGTAAGTTTTATGAACTATTGGGTTATACAGTATACGGTTTGTCATTTATTGTATTTATGTATCAAAGTAAATAGATAAATATATAATCATGATGTATTAAACAATTGAGTCATAGAGAGGAAAAAGTCTATAAACAGACTGATCCAGCCATTGATCCAATCCGCTATATAAATCAATGAATGAATTTGAGTCTAGATTGAATGGACTTTGTATTACCTTCGACAAACTTGAGTGTTTCCCAGTTTTACGGACAGACGGACATCTCATATATTTAAATATTAAAGACTTTTGACAGAGTTAATCAGTTGTTGTGAGTTTAACAATGTTGTTTTTTAATGTTCTAGGTTCACGCTTCTTTTCATCTCAAAATGTGCCATCATTCACTCTTGTCAGCTGTACCATGACATATTGTCAGTGTCATTCTAGAGAAAATCAGTATTTGCATACATAGTAATATATGACTGGTTGCTATGTGACATTGGTTCTGTTCCTTCTGGTGACAGGCCCATCTTTAAAGATCCATTTTATGTGTTCAGTGCAGTTAGCTGGTTCCTAGTTAAGCCAAGCTGTCACTGGATTTTATTCATGGCCCTAGTTTTATTAGATATGCAATGCCATGCACTCATGTCTGGTTAAGGACTCTCCAATGCTTTGTCTAACATTTATTCATGTTTGGCTTCATCATGTGTTTTTAAGTGCTCCATATTTTCAGAAGTGATCTGCATGTTTTTCCTTGAGTCAGTTAAGGCACCAGACATGCTGAGGACCAGGATGTGGGGAAGGGTTAAAGGTTACAGTTCTCTCTGCTGTGCTTTAGATGCACAGGTTTCGGAGGCGTGACGTGCCCTTGTCAGAACTCTTTGGGCAGGACTCAGCAGCTGTGATGTCCCCGGGCTCCCCATCCACTGTGGCCCCCACAGGGCCTAACATCTCCTGGGTCCCCGAGGTCCCGCTGCTCACCCCTGAACAGCCCATCTTCCTCATGACCACCACAGCACAAGCTCTGTCTGGTTTCTTCGTGTGGTCGGCACTGCTGTTCACCTGTCACCAGGTAAAAGCCTGCACCTGTTATCTCTGATATCGAGAAAAGAATCGAACCTGAAAGCCTTTTACGTTACGTTTCTTAGTTAGCATGGTTTCTTAGCTCTTCTTTATAGAAATGAAGGAAATACAAATATATGCCCTTCAAGCATTATAATATAATTAATAAATGTTTATATCAGGAAATTAGGTTTACCGTGATAAAAGTGGACACTAATAGTAAAATGCAAGGTAAACTGTTTCAAACTGAAAAGTGCAGCTTTAAGTGTAATAAAGGAAGGGCTGGACTGTGAACATGCACCTCTGTCCCTGTCAGATCTACATGCACTTGCGCTACTACAGCTCTCCCAACGAGCAGAGACACATAGTGCGCATCCTCTTCATCGTGCCCATCTACGCCTTTGACTCATGGTTGAGCCTCCTCTTCTTCACCAACGACCAGTACTACGTCTACTTCGACACGGTCCGGGACTGCTACGAAGGTGAGGTTCTGTCGCGTTTGCACACCGGGCCAGCTTGAAATTCATATGGAGATTGTGGTGAACTTGGGGAGTCCTCTGGCTTTCCACAGCTGTTTCTTTATATTAGCCTGCAGTGTGTACTCAGAGCTGCCTCTTGTGAGGCTTCAGGCCTATTTGTCCTCATGTTCTTGGTCTGCTGGGAATACTTTGCGAGTGAGGCCTGTTTCATAGCAACAGTGTTTAGCCTTTATAGAGAGGCTACGGAGGAGTTGGCTCATGGATAAAGGAGTAGACCTGCCCTTTGACATGAATCCATTTCATTATTAGATCAGCAAGTAAATGATTTTTTAAACTGAAACAACATTAGAAGCTGAAGAAAATGTGATTTGATTAAATCCGTTTTTGTCTATAGCTGGTTTAGAGTGCTGTATATATCCCACAGCGAGTAGTATGACACTGAAATTAATGTTCTTACTATACACTTAGAGCCTGCCACCCTTGCCTTTAAACAGCTTTATCTGAAGTAATATTTATACGTTTTGTCTTATACTTGTCTACTTATTTGAATGACCAGAGCCTCAAGGTTCGGTCACCCTAGCTGTCCGTGGTGTAGTGTTCCCGCATGTCGGGGGAGGGAGGGGTTGAGAGAGAGAGACGGACAGACAGACACCCCTGTAGACAGACGGAGAGACAGACACCCCTGTAGAGGGGTGTGTTTGTGGGGGGTGAGACAGCAAAGTCGACGGCCGTGGTAACAAGCCCGTCAGCTGCGTGCGGTTGCCGTCTAGCTGGCTAACTAAAGCAGCAGACAAGCACGGCGGGCAGCTGTGTCCCCTGAGCGCGGCTGATATATATAGCGCTCGCACCCACACTGAGCACCCACACTGAGCACCCACACTGAGCACCCACACTGAGCACCCACACTGAGCACCCACACTGAGCACCCACACTGAGCACCCACACACTGGCAGCGCATACTCACAGCTCAGCGCACTAACACACCATGAGACAAGGGCAAATGGAACCGGCGGGGGGCGTGGAGCAGTGAGGCTGCTGCGCTCGCGCCTGGGAGAGCCCTGCTCCTCCATATTGTGTGTGTTATTGGGAGAGCCCTGCTCCTCCATATTGTGTGTGTTTTTGGGAGAGCCCTGCTCCTCCATATTGTGTGTGTTATTGGGAGAGCCCTGCTCCTCCATATTGTGTGTGTTATTGGGAGAGCCCTGCTCCTCCATATTGTGTGTGTTATTGGGAGAGCCCTGCTCCTCCATATTGTGTGTGTTATTGGGAGAGCCCTGCTCCTCCATATTGTGTGTGTTACTGGACCTCATGCAGATAATGGGACCTGCAGGGTAGATGTTTTCACGAGGTGGATGAAGAGGATGTGATGAAGAGGCAGATATTGAATTGTGGTTTTTTTTTTTAATTCTGGTCATTCCTGTCATTTATTACATTCAAGTGCCAGAAGAAATGATCACCCTTCCAGCTGTCCTTACTGAATGGGATGAATGGGATGTATTCAGCTTTGTGTGAAACTTTAGGGTCCAATAAATGTGATGTTGGCTTAGGTTTGATAATTGCTTTCAGAAATGAAGCTAAAATGGGAGAGACGAATTCAGAGTTTTGGTGCCAAAAAAAAAAAAGATCAGTAACCTCATAAGTTAAAAGGCTATTTCTGCTCTGGTGTGAAAATCTTTGTCTTGCACTTTAATTGCTCTAGTAAAACAAACGTCTTGTATTAAGAATCATGGTCCACATAATGGGTGAGGTGAGACGCAAAAAACATTCCCTGATCTCTTAACTTTGCATTCATTTCTAATTCACTAAAAGCCATTAAAATGATGCAGTCCCCTATGCAAATTGAGGCCGTTGCGTGTCCATGTTTAAGCAGACATTTATAGTGGTCGGCAACCTCATCTTGTAGATACAGAAATAGAACAGGAACAAGACACACAGGCACAACATTCAAAGAACAAGGTCTGTTCTAACCGATCAGTATCTGACCATAAATGGAATCTTTCTGCTCAGCTATTTGCACCCAGCTCTCCCAAAATGCTGGAGTGAATACAGCCAGCCCCCCCTCGAAAGAGTTCTGGACGTATAGATGCTAACAGAAACATCAAAGGTCAGATTCTTGTTCGAGTAACTGAGGCATAAACAAAAGCAGGTGTGTGTATATAGATAGATTAATCTCCCACTGGATTTGAAAGCATTGTTTACTGCTAGACTGCGCTAATATGGAATTGTCTTTCTCTCTCTGTCTCTCTCTCTCTTTCTCTCACTTCATCTTTGCTCCTTAACTCAGCATTCGTGATCTACAACTTCCTGAGCCTTTGTTATGAGTACCTGGGAGGTGAAAGTGCCATCATGGCGGAGATCAGAGGGAAGCCTATTGAGTGAGTCTCAAGCTCTCAACATCTGCTGCTCAGTCCAGCTTTAGGAAAGGAGAGGGCAATTATGTGTTTGTAACTTCAGAAGGTCTTTCTCTTCATTATATAATGTTCCCTTTACTGAAGGTCCAGCTGTGTGTATGGGACCTGCTGCCTTTGGGGCAAAACGTACTCTATTGGCTTCCTCAGATTCTGCAAACAGGTTAGCGTTGTTTTCTTTCACGTTTCTAAATGTACATGCTAAACATTTTAGCCGATTCCAGAGACCCTCATTACACTGGAACCTTCTGCTGTCCTCAGGCCACACTGCAGTTCTGTGTGGTGAAACCTCTGATGGCTGCAGTCACCGTCATCCTTCAGGCATTCGGGAAATATCGTGATGGAGACTTCAAGTACACATTCTTATTCAAATAGCACAACATGCACATAGTAATCATTTACAAAAGCAAATATAACCTGAATAAAAATCCTTTCTGAATAAATGAATGACTTAAGGATCGCTCTTTGTTTCTGCCCTGTCCTGTAACAGCGTAGCCAGCGGTTACCTGTACGTGACCATCATCTATAACGTGTCTGTCAGCCTGTCCCTCTACGCCCTCTTCCTCTTCTACTTTGCCACGCGAGACTTGCTCAGTCCCTACAGCCCCATGCTTAAGTTTTTCATGGTCAAATCCGTCATCTTCCTCTCCTTCTGGCAAGGTGAGTCAGCGTTTCCTCCCTCGCCTTCTCGCTCACGCCGGGCTGGTGCCTTCCACCCACTTTGTCCCGGCAGTGAGAAGCTCCGCCCCTAATGGCGCTGGACGTGTTTTTTTTTTCAGGTGTGCTCCTGGCCGTCCTGGAGAAGTGCGGAACCATCCCTCAGATCAGCTCGCCGGAGGTGTCGGTTGGCGAGGGCACCGTGGCGGCCGGTTATCAGAACTTCATCGTCTGTGTGGAGATGTTCTTCGCGGCGCTGGCTCTGCGCCATGCCTTCACCTACAAAGTCTACATGGACAAGCGTCTGGACTCCCAGGGTGAGGTGGCGGCAGGAGGCGGGCGTGCCAGCCTTGGGTTTTAGAGCCACTGTGGAGCTCTCTTGTACTGCTTTGCATTTAGATCACGTCTCTTTGAAGAACTTCTACCACGGCTCCTTTGTCCTGATTGACTTACTCTTCTGTTCCTTCCTCTTACTTTTATTTTTTAATCCCTTCTCTTCCATCCCTTCTGTCTTCCACACACTTTGTTCTGTTCATCGACACTTCTGTTCACACCTTTCATTTCTGTCCCTTCTCGACTCTCGTCACTTTCTCGCTGGTTGTCATCCCTCCTTTCCAACCTTCTGTTCCTCCGATGCTTCACTCTCTTCGGGTTCTCCTGTCCGTTCCTATTCCTTCTCATGCTGCCTAAAGGCCCTGCTCAAACATACGGACAGAACGGTAGGCCACATGCTGCTTCCTCATGTACTCTCATCTTTCTTTCCACAGATGTTCTTATAGATTTTATAAAACGTTCTAGCCAGCATCTGTTCTCTGGTCTTCTTCCCTTAAGAAGAAGTTGCATGTCATGTGGCTAGGCTTGTAATGACCACTCTGCCACATCCATTTTTTCTTTCCCTCTTCCTTTTCTCACAGGACGCTCAGCGCCTATGAAGAGCATCTCGAGCAGCCTGAAGGAGACTATGAACCCTGGTGACATGGTTCAGGATGCCATCCACAACTTCTCGCCAGCCTACCAACAGTACACCCAGCAGTCCACCCTGGAACAAGGCACCTCCGCACCCCCTCTGTCCCGGAACCATAGTTCGCTTGGTGCCCGAGACAATGAGAAAACCCTCCTGCTTAGCTCTGATGATGAGTTTTAACTGCACCAACGCCTCTCACACGTCCAAGTATGTACGCAGAAGTTCTTTGGGGTGGATTCTGCACTACAGTGGTGCGCTCGTGGTTCTGTTCAGTTGGGGCCATATCAGTACAGGATTTGACAACTAGTCCAATGATTGTTGAAAGTTGTTAGAATATTAGATTCAGTGCTGCTTATGTTATTACATGCTTTCATTTTTGGTAAAATACCTGGTAAAATAATGAGTCTTTAGAGAAGGAATTTTGGTATACTCTGCCTTGCAGATGGTTTAGTTTAGGGGATAATATAATATAACCTAACATCACATTTTTTAGGCAATATTTATATAGGTTAGTAAGTGGACATGGGCATTTGTCTTTAAACTTGAACTGTCTTTGGATTCTCCTTGTTGTGTTCACCAATAAAGAGAAACCAAAATCCCTGATGTACTGAATTTATAAAGCTACTAGCACCATATTTAAGTGATGTTTTAAAAAACAAGCAAACAAACAACAACCACATTGCTTGCCATGTTTAATCTCAGCGTTGTCAGACTGACAGTGTTTACAGATAGTGATGTCCAGGTTCTGCTGTGTGCCCTGATCCCAGTGCATATTACGCAGCTGTCTGGAATACGATCTCGTTCTGACTCATGAGCCAGGGACAGAGATGAGGAGGTTAGGAGACACTTGATGGTACTTGAGACAGTTGCAAATGAAGCGAAATCTGCTCTAGGCCCCCATAAGGGGCGTGATCAGAAGACTGGATTATAGGGTTGTAACTGGGGCATTATACACGGGCCAGAGATTAGCACAGGCCTCCATCAGTCCGTCAGTAAACCCACTATCTGGGTTAGTTGTGTTGGGGTCATACAAAAATTAAGCTATAGTTATGAGCTGAAGTAGTGTAGGATATATTTGATGCTGCTTATTCATAGAAAAACAACTCTTAATATAAATCCCAAATATATTTTAACTACATGGTATACATGATGCTACAAAAGTTTTGTTTTCTTTTTTTGTGCTTTTGATCGAAACTGAACTAGATATGGTAGGCTGATTCATTACTTTCACTTGAAAGCACTATCTTCAATACTTCACACAGGTCATCCACTCCTGTTTTACAAAGGGCCACACTGATCTTTTCTACATGGTCCTCCATGACACTTTCTTTTTGTAGCACTCTTGTCATTACAGGCCAGCTGGGGTCCGGCATATTGTGGGCTTTTATTATGTATTTAGTAAATATTCTGCTCATTTGAGTAAAATATTTAATTTTCCAATATTTATACAGTAGAGGCCAATATAAATATCTGGCCACATCAGCGGATTTATGGTACGTGCTTTTATTTTGCTTTTGGTGGGTGGTGACAATGTTTATGCACTAAGAGGTCCCAGTGTTCCAAAGGTGCTGTGGTGTTCAGCTATTTTCAGGGGGCAACCAAATGTCCTCTACATTCAGGTAGCTTACAGGCTTTCTTTGTTGTTCCTATTTTATGCAATTTAGAAAGCTAATCCCCAAATTATTCTTAATATCTTCGAGAGACCCCCATGTAATGTTACAATAACTAGAAGATATTTGAGATAGCAGTTGTGGGGATCAAGTAAACTCTTTATTTTTACATTTTTAATGCAATTGTATATTATTCCTTAAGAGATTATGCTTATATTTTTCCTTGTCATGTCCAACAAACTTGAAAAACAATAAATGAGGATTTTGTCTGTAAAAATATTTGGTCACCCGTTTTCAGTGCTTCATGTTCAGTCAGCACACACAAATGTATGTACAATATATACATTTATTTCAATTAATGGTATAAAATAGACAATATATTTACTTTACCATAGAAAAATACAAGTAATAAATACAAACAAGACTTGTGTTTTGCTACATCACAAAACATCCAGCATGTTTAGAAACAAAGCCCAATGAGCATGATATTAGCTAGGTCAGATGCCTGTCAATATTAACATGGAAACAACTACGTTTAATGGGAATCGGCAATAAAAATGTTTCATTTAGAAATATCAATACCTCTACAGCATATTACATCTTTTTGCTGGAGTTAGTAAGGCTAATAGTTGGCAACCTTTGTCAACCATGGGTTGATGTGATCACATACAGCCACAAGTCATGTAGGTCTTGTTCCTTCAGACACGTTCAGGACCACCTTTCCTCTGCAAACCTTCTCGCACTTCCTCTCGCTTCTTCCCATCATTCTTTTGCCACTTGTCTAATCTCACACCTTTCATGCGATGCTCCTTAAACCTCCTGATGTACTTTGTCATTATAAATACCAATCATTCTACTTTTAAATACAAAAATACCATTACGAACAAACCACTATACTGCATTAGCACAAAACAGGACCTTCACAGATACTGAATCATTTTCCAGTAAAAGGGCCTTATCCCTAGGTGTAGCTCCCCGAGTCCTGGATATGGAGTTACCCCTTACTGCATATTTTATTGTTTTCCTAAAATACCTGATTCAACTCATCAGCTTACTAACCAACCTGACGCAAGTTTAAAACAGATATGTTAAAGCAGGAAAAACACTGCAATACCGTATAGAGAAGGGGCACTCAAGCACCAGAAACAGGGAAGCACCTGCATGGCTAAACTGCTCATCAAAACAGTGAACCCTACATAAAATCATATCCATTACAATAATAAGACATGAAAATATCCCCAAACTAGTCATACATAAGCAATATTTGGACGTAAAATCACAGCACTCATTAGCTTTAAGGTCTTCATTTTAAATACAGATTAAATAAATCATGTTGCAGATTAGGTATTTAAAATAAATGTATAGGAATGTATCAAGAAACTTGCATTGACATGGCATTCTACTGGTCTGTCCCATTACTGCAATTAAGAGTATTTTCCAGCAATATTTTCCAACTTATAAAAAGTTGGTAGTCAAAGGCAAGTCAAGCCCAGTCATTACTCCAGTAAAGAAGACCTGTACAGTTATGACTACATTTTCCATGTTAGACCAAAAGCATGTAGGTAATCAGTATGTCTTCAAGCTAAACCACATGTAAACAGACCAACAATACTCTAATCAAACCTTGCTTATACTGGTTAACCATAAACCAGAATATCCAAGTCAAATATAATATTTTGCTCCAAAAACCCAATTATACCTTTAATAGAGGCATAAAGACTATTATGCACTGTATTATCATTATCTTGAGGCATAGTGGGATACAGACCAGCCTATACGATGTTTACAAAACAGTGGAATTCACAAACACACAATATGTGAATAAACTGCAACTTTGTGGTACGATGGTGGACTAATATACATGGAGTAGTGGGAGAAGGGCGAAGACAAGAAAATAAACAACACGTGAAAGCATACCTTCTTTACCAATATAACTGATTTCACTGACAGAGCTATTAAATAATTCCTTATCTGAAATGTTTGCCAGTCATCAGTTATTTGTTTTAGCTGAAATGGTCCACTTGTTGCATCTGGTCTATGCTGTGTACCTTTTACGCTTGCCCGTGTGCGTGAGTGTATGCGTGCATGTTGCCAGTACGAGCGATCCCTAGGCTGCCTCTTGCTCTCTGGGGGCATGGCCCTGCTGGGGGTTCTTCACAATGGTGATGACGGAGGCTGTGTTAAGGCGCGGGGCCGTGGCCAGGAGGCCACCCCCTCCAGACTCCAGGCCCAGGGCGAAGCGTTGCAGGGCGGCTAGCCGAGCGCCGAGCCCCTCCAGCTCCCGCCGCATTCCGGCGTTCTCGGCACCCAGCCGCTCCACTTCCCGCTGCAGCTCCTTCTTCTGCTGCTCCAGAGCCTCGCGCTGCGACACGCGCTTCACCCGGCAGCTGGCGGCGTAGCCGCGGTTCTTCAGCGTGCGCCGCCTCTGCTTCAGCTTCTGGATCTCCTCCCTCGACAGGCCGCGCAGGTGCAGGTTCAGCTCGCGCACAGACAGGGACATGAGCTCACTGTCGGACAGCACGGGGACGTTCTCGCCACACTCCCTCTTCACCTGCAGAGAGGACATACGAACAGCGGTGATGGTGGTCTATCTGTATGGCCATTTTCTGTAAAGAATCTATAGACCTACATGTAAAGAAATAGTGCTTTAATTCAGAAAAACATGCTGACAGAACAAAACTGTAAATGGAGAGAATATTACCTTGAGGGCTTTGCTGGCTCTGCCATCTGATGTCATGGTTTTGTTTTTCAGAAGCCTGTAAATACCAATTTAAAAGGTTCAACACAGTTACAATAGAGAATCTTCACTGTTTTTTAAAGCCAGGACCAGTCTATTACTACAGAAAGAGATCCAGGATGACAATATATCATGGATTGGTACCTATTTCATACAATTTGATGACAGAAAAAAAATGTATAAGCGAATTTGACAGCTGCTCACACACAACACAACATGCTGGTATAAGGCCAGTAAACATTTACCGAATTGTCAGGGCGTTTCTTCTAGAAGTAAAACTAGTTTATTATAGCATTTATTCCTTTTCAAAGTCGTGGTATTCAAAAAGTTAATCGGGAATACATCGGAAATTAGAGCATATGACCCACTAGTTCCAATTTTGTCGTCATTTCACAATGAGAATCCGCACGTCCCCTGTATCTCTGCAATATTTACGGGGAGGTGCACGTTTTCTGACAGTGGTCTAAATCTGATCAAAGTCGAAATTAAACACTACGCTTTGCTGACTAAATTACACGAAATGCGAAATACATAGGAAGTGCTGAACCAAAGGGTGCTGCACCACGAGACGCGCGTGTATACCAAGTGTGACCGTTTTGCTTCGAGTCACGGTGATTCAGCACAACTCTTTAGGTCCCAACGGCCTCCATATATTTATTGAATTTGCTTGAGTTCACAATACAGTCGCCAAACTATAATTATTCATCTAACGGTTTCCAGTTTTGTAAGAACACCAAAATGTTTCCACCGCTGTTAGTAACTGGGTGTTTATATCGTAAGGCCCACTGCCCACTGACGAGGAAATTAGCCAAACATGCTTTATCATCCAAGTAGCAGTGACACTAGTGGCAAGATAAGAAAAAATAGTCTATGCTAGTAACGCCATTAACATTTTAAGGAAGAATGGTTAGCAAAAATATGAGTTTAAGTTACAACATTTAAATAAAATGTAAATCAAGATACAACGTTAATGACCTATAATCAATAACATAGTGGTCTACATTTCACCATTTTATTTTAGCTAGCCTAGATGGTTATAGGACCCAAATGAGCGTACGCAGAACACTGAATTTATCAACACGAATAGTCATGTTGACACATTACCAACACACATCGCTGTCTCTAGAAGTAACCTAGCTATCCCGACTATTTCAGTAGTGAACATCGTTTTAACTATCTAGCTGACTATAATAAAGCAGTGCCATGCAGTTTTATCAGAGGTTAGCTAGGTTAACTAGCTAGTAAACACAGCCCAACCTACCGAAGAAAACTAGTTATGTAGCTAACTAGATAACTAATTAGCTAATTAACCTAGTTTGCTAAAAGATACGGGGAGAATTGCCAGTCAATCAAAGGCAATTCATATACTAATTAATATAAACAAGAAAGAAACAATTACCGGAACCTTTTGGTGTTAGCTCTCTAGCTAGCTAAGCTATGTTAGCTAGCAAGCTAACTAGCTAGTCAGGATTAAGGGGTGGGCAACTCGCTACACTACCGACGTTGTAAACAAACGCAGAAGAAAACGGCTTGCCTCGTATTTACTTGAAAATTCCTCCTGTGGCGTAGCCGGATAACAAATACTCGTCGATGTGATTCGCCTTTACACGCGTAAAACCTGCATTAACACAATTCCGCAACTTTAAAACAACAACATAGCAATCCGCCTTTTCCCGGAATCAGCCGCTCGCGGTCCGTGGGATTGTTTCATTCATAAAAAACACGCGATGACGCAGGGGCTCGAGAATGAGGGCGGGGCCTCGACGCCCCCGCGGCCTCCTCAACGCTCGTAAACAACATATGGACGGGCGAAATCAACATGCCACATTAAAACATTTAACAGACTGCAACAGAGGTGGTTTACATATGGTAACATATAAAGAAATGAAAATATAAATATAACGATAGAGTGTGGAACTCTAGAAAATGAACTAGGCCTACTAATGAAAATGTAATAAAAAATGGAAATATGGACATAATTGTACAAATATACATTTACTATAATATTTATTTGAAAATTATTCATTTTTACCTTTTAAGAAATATAAGAAAAAAATAATTATCACTTTTTTCTGCTTTAAGAGCATCGAATCGTTTGCATTCAAGAAATTCTAGTTAATCAGCTTGAATTTTATGCCAAATATATTCATTTGCTGCGGTAAATAAATTCGTTTCCCGATTAAATTTTTCAGTCCGTAACATTGCTACGTAGCTACTGTAGCTGGGACATGTTGCACATCAAACAATCTGTAGAAAGTCCTCTCTAAAGATAGGGGGCGCAATTTTCATTTCTCGTAATGTGCAGAAGTAGTCATGAAATGTGTTCCTTCATTGCACATGTAACCGAATTGACCTCCGGTTTTCGTACGACCAATTTGTGCTTTTCTGGTTTATTTTTTAAGCTGGTTATTAGCAGTGTAGAAACAGAAAGAAAATAAATAATCAGAAAGATAGAAATAACAGGCAAGTAAATATCGTCAGCTTTCTCACATAGGAAAAAAGTACCTAACCTAGCTAGCTACTTAGGAAACATCATTAATGGCTGGAATCCAGACCCTATCTCCCGACGCGGGCCCTGTTGAAACACGGCCTCCAGAAGACGAAATTGAAGGAGATGATGAAGATGAAGACGTAAGTCTGAAAACTTTAGCTAATTTTGGTGAATTAGCTACTGCAACCTGGCGGAAGAAACAGTCGGCCTTGTCGTTTTTATCTAGATTGCTTGTATTTCAGGACGCTTATCTAAGTAGCTAGCTGCTCGCTAACTGCTGAAACCTCTTAAGTTAGCCAGCTACCGCGCGTATAGTTTGCTGGTCGTTTTTTTTTGGTTATTCGCGATTTTGTCTTTCATGAAGTTTTCAGCAGTGGTTATTTTCTCTGCTGTAATGGCTCTGCAAGTTACATGCAAACTTACTTTTTTACCTTGATATTATTTTTGCTTGCAAGGTCACTTTATCTGCAGGGTGGTTCCAGAAATCACAGGGGTTTTCATGGCCAATCGATGATGTGCATTGGTTGCAAATGTATAGTAGTATGTGTGTGTAATTGTCGCACACATGTAATGATTTGGTTCTTTTCCACTTTTTATTTGGACAACCAATCGACATGTACATAAACAAACATGGTAAGAAAAAGTTAAACAAGTGAATAAAAAAATCTTTCGTTCAGTAACCGAATCCCATCCGTAAACAGCGAGTGCCACTTTTGACATTCGTTAAAACGGGGTAGGGAATTCACTCTGGAGTTCTTGGCATGGCACCTACCTTAGTGTAGAACCCAGCCAGAACTCCAAGCAGCCATCCTCTGCATATCATATCATGTGTGGCATGATAGTCTGAGTTAACTGGACAATGTCCAGTTATGTGGGGCTTTGTTGTGGAAATCTTCCCTCAATTTTGATCACCCTCCTGTGCAAAAGACTTTGTATTGTCTCACACCTGGTGATGTCATGGAGATGGACTTTCATGTCAAAAAGCTTCATGTGTCTCCAGCATGCTGTAATTCATGTTCTTGTTTCCTGTTCTCCTCAGCTGGATGAAACCTTGCTGGAGAGGTTGTGGGGGCTGACAGAGATGTTCCCAGACACGCTGCGCTCAGCTGCAGAAGTGTCTGCGCACTGCTCATTGTCCATAGCAAAGAGACTTTACAGGTCAGCCCGTATCTCCTTGTACATGTCTATCTGTATACTGTATATGAATGTGAGCTTGATGCCATTTGTCATTCTTTTACAGTTTTTAAGATAACAGTTTCATGGTTTGTGAAGTGCTTATCACATTGCTGTTCTCTTTTAGTTTTTCCCGCAGTGCACTCTGGGTGGGCACCACTTCTTTTATGATTTTGGTTCTTCCAGTTGTCTTTGAGACAGAGCGACTACAGCTGGAGCAGCAACAGCTACAACAGCAGAGACAGGTAGGGACCGGTAAACAAACTAATATTGTACCTCACAATGTTTGGATGTGTTTGCCTACTTTCTGTGTCCACAAATTCTGCAAAATTCAGACTTTCAGTTTCATATGAAATCCTGTCAGCCTGTTTTGCAGTGGTTAGGAGTATGTTTCCCCAAAACATTATCTACAGTAAATGTGACCGCCATAGCAAAGCAGCACAATGAAAGTTGTTTGTTGTTTTGTTGTTTTTGAGGATTTGTAATAAATGAGACTCCCAAAAATCTGAAGCGTCTCTCATATATAATTTGTATATTGTAACTACACTTAAATTAATAATGTTACATTCGTACCACACAAACAGATTTTGTTAGGGCCAAATGCTGGGATGTCTGGTGGAATGTCTGGAATGATGCCCCCTGCTCCTGGAAAACTCTGAAAATACGTCCCCTGCACCACCCTTAAGCTGCCCCTCCTGATGGACGTCTAGGAGACACAGCTCGGGTCAACACACTGCGGAACTTGTATGTGAATAGGAGAAGGGTGAATGTACTTTCCAAAGAGCCACGAAACAAGGTTCCTGCGTCTCTTGTTCAGTCTCCTGTGTAACATTCTGAGCATGGAAAATGCACCATTGTTATAGCTCTGTTATTACATGTCTTTCTGAAAGTAAAGCAATGACTGTCAGAATATTTTTTGTGTTTGCCCTAAATGCATACATAGTTCCAATGTAAAATATAGTTTAACACTTGGATGTTAAGTGCTCATTATGAAAGTTGTCATAATGGAATATAAAAAGATGTTGATGCTATGGTGGTTCTGAAAGATGTAAACATACACAGGTTCAGATTGTTGGAATGAATGTTTATGCCTGGTAAAGTTACTGTTTACCATCAATGTCCTATATACATTTGTTTAAAGATCATTTAAAGTAGAAAACTCAAAAGCCATAGCTTAACATCACAGAGTCCACAGTGTATTTTGTTTAATGGTCTCAGTAAATTGTTTTTACTTGTGACTGTTTTGCAACGAGGAATAAAAAAGATGAACTTAAAACCCAACCAAATATTTAAGTCTAGATTCTGGTTTGCTTGAATGCTGAATCTTAATATGTCTAAGCTCTAGAGAGACTGTTCATTTTAAGTTATGTAGCGTCTTTAAGCCTTTAAAAAAAAAATTGATTTCTGCAACTTTAACAAGTCTTTGGAGTCTTAGCATGAATTTAAAAAGGAAAATAAGCTAATTTCTGTCCAATGTTCTCTGCCCCCATTGTGACTAGGAAAGCCCCGTGTGGTAAAATGTAATAGGAAGTCTGGACAAATAAATGTATCTGGGTAAACTGCAATTAACATTTGTGATAGTTTATGTACCGTAAAACTTTTTTTTCTCCATTTCAGATCTTATAATGCCATAAACTAGAGTAAGTCTGGTGCCAGTTATTGAGGCCCAAGTGTCCAGTTACTTCTCTGCTTACTTGCACACCAAAGCTTCTAAAGTAGCTTTGTGGTGTTTGTTAATTAATTTGCCAATATGCCCAAAACCATTACTAGTAGTTTTTCAGAATTTGGTGGCAGGAATTTGTTAGTTTATCTGCCTCCATCAGGGAGTGTGGGCTAAAGAAAATATAAGTGAAAACGCCTCAGTAAGGACGTCAGATTTAATAACGCCAAGATATTTTCAAATGTAAAGTCCTGCGCATTAAATTGTGACGTGTAAAGGTGTGACGTGTATAAGATACTGTCCAATATTGAGTATCTAACATCTTATCTAAACTAATTTGTTATATTTATGTATAACCTGGTTAATGTGTTCCACTTGAAACATATATTTAAATATAAAACAAAAATGATAACAGTTTGCAAAAAGCTTGCCTCCAGTAGTTCGACATGCGCGAGCACTGTTGTTAACCAAGTAGCGACAGATCAAGTAAGCTTAGTCAGTTTTTGTAGTAATATGTGTCAAACTTCTCATTAGAGATCTAAATTGTCAGTCGTTTTAATTTACGGGTAAAATACTGGTACCTACGTTACTGACAAACGTAAATTATTTAATTGCTGTAAAACCTTTAGGGATGTCAATTAAATCGGAAACAAAGCGTTAAGACAGCTAAAGTTAAATAAATAGCTAGTTAGCTAGCTTGGTTAACTACCGTTGAGGTTTGTAGATTTAACAGCTAGTTAAATAAATTAGCCACGGGTGTCCTGTCAGAAATCTATTTTACTTATTTTAACGTACTTTTCCCTGATAAATTAACCTAATTATACACTTTATTTTCGGCTCTTTATAGTATGAAATCAGCGGAGGACCAAGTTGTGGAAGATGAGGGGGGGTACCAGGATGATGAGGTGACTACAGCTGTTACCTTGATAGCTTCATAGCTAGAAAAACAAGCAAGAGGTGTAACAGCTTTCTGAGAAGACGAATAGTTCAGGCTTACTGTAGAACGATCATTTTAGTTCACACCAATTAGCGTAATTTGGTGCTAAATAATTGTTTTGTGTTTATTTTGCAACCCACAGGAATCTTTCTTTCAAGACATCGATCTCCTACAGAAATATGGCATTGTAAGTTAAGAGCGGAATGTAGCTCATATAAGATTGCTAACTATCGGTTATAACCGGTGAATTATTACTGTGTCGAGACGTTGTGTCTCGGTCTTGGGGTGAAGTGGACTCGAGACCGTCCGAATGCGGCACCTCTGCCTGAGGTAACTGTGTTAACTTGACAAAGCCTTCGGTTCTCTGATTTATTTTTTAGTATTCTTATCATTATGTTGACTCGACAAAGCCAACATTCGGTTCTTCCATTCCTCCTTATTATTGTACTTGTCATTCTTCTGTAATAAGTTTTTAACCTTTTTTAACCGTAAAATTGCACCGTTACGTCGGCAGGACGTAGATCCCATACAGGAATAGTGTGTTCGTGCTCTCTGCACTTCCGCGCTATTTTTTTCTATAGTGAACTAATGGCGGAATGTTGGAAAAGTTAAGATTCCGTTATGCCGCAGTTGTCCACTTTCACCTGTTACACGCACGGACCCAATTCTCATCAATCCCTCAACATGGAACAACGTGGGCAGCTAAACAACTCGTTAGCCTATATACTTAATCACTACTACCCAATCAACCAAATAGGCCTCATAGGCCAGTTAACTGTTGGGTTAGTCGTAGTTAAAGTCTTGACAAAACAGCGAAACAGAAAGGTTGGTCGGTTGCTGGTTCAGGGCCTAATTGTTCCTTTAAATGATGGCTTACTGGTTAGATTTTATTTGAGGGAAGATTGAAATGTTATGTTTTACTTTAGCCTAACAATAAAAATGGATGAGTATTGACAGTTTATATTCAGTTGACATCATGTGGTAACCTCACCATCATTTGCTCCCAACAGTTAAAATATCTTTATATTACTAAGACTACAATATAATAATACTTAATAATAATGATAGAATAATAATATTAAGCTTTATATATTATTTAATTATTTCTTTTTGTCACGGTTAGCCCCTCCCCCAGCTGACAGTCAAGTCTGTTTTGTTTATATAGCCATGTGCTATCTGTCAGTCCCGCCTTGTGTTTTGTAACCACGCCCCTCATGATTGTGTTCAGGTGTTCCTTGTTTTGTTTGGCATATTTAAACCCCTTGTTTGGTCATGTCTGTGCTGTTCTTTGTTGTTTGTACTATAGTCCTGTTGTCTGTGTCCAAGTCTGTGAGTTTGTTACTGTTTGATTGCTTAGGTTTGTTATTTGTATTATCATGTTTAACTCGGATCTGACCCTGGACTGCCTATGACCCTGCTTTTGGATTGCCCTTTATTAAATCTCGCTCCTCTCAGCATTTGAGTCTGCATCTTTGCTCCATGACACCCCAGGCGTAACATTTTTCAGATATGTCCTGCATAAAGAATGATAATTAACATGCAATGAATTTTAAACTAAGGGATTTTTTCTTAGTCTTAATCAGGTCTCGGTCAGTGCAGGTCATGGTTTTTGACTTGACTACTAAAAGTCTTGCTCTCGAATCTCTGTGGGGTCGGTCACTGCAACACTAGTTATAACAGTTTATTATAACAATTTATTTTGCATATTACTTTTGCTGTTCACCCCACAGAACATGGCTGACATAAAGAAACTGAAGTCTGTGGGGATTTGTACAGTGAAGGGTATCCAAATGACCACGCGCCGTGCACTCTGCAGTGTTAAGGGACTCTCTGAAGCAAAAGTAGAAAAAATAAAGGAAGCTGCTGGGAAGTTGCTGGTAAAACTGACTTGCATGCATCTTTTGGAATTCCCAAATGAATTTGTATAATGATTTCATATGATTGTAGGAAGTGAACGATTAGGCAGAGTCCTCTGTTGACCCTTTTTTTTGCTTTGCTGAAGATCATTGGATTTCAGACAGCTTTCGAATACAGTTTGAAGAGGAAACAAGTGTTCCACATCACAACAGGCAGTTTGGAGTTTGAGTAAGAAGTTGCAATTTAAAAATAGGACATTCCAACCCAGTGTTAATTGTCAGGTTGGAAATGACAGATTTTACTGATTATTTGTATCAGGTGCTGGTACAAGTGATCGGTCTTACACAGAGAGTTTGCATATTGTGGTTATTAACCTCGTAAACCGTATATTTATTATTCAGTTCTTTATCTTAAAACATGTCATAACCACTATGAATTACGTATACACTGAAACTGAAAGCTTTTTGCTGTTCCCTCTCATGTGTTGGTTTATTATTGTTAGCCATGTGCTTCTCTTCTGGCTTCTACTCTGCCTCATGTCTGCGTCTAGGCATTTTTATTTTGGACTCTGTGCTTATTTCCCTCTTCTATTTGCTGCTCACCGTCACAGTTTTTAATGTTATGTGTGTATATATGGTTTATTTTACATGTCTACATTCTCAAGTTGATACTAGGCAAAATGCATGTATTAAATGTTTTACCTGTAATTAATTTAATACATTTAATTAAATACATTTGTTTTACTGATATTTATTTTTAGTAAACTTCTAGGAGGGGGAGTAGAGAGTATGGGAATCACAGAGGCTTTTGGAGGTCAGCTGCAGTTTCTTATAGTTATGCTCCATTATGCTCCTATAGTTATGCTCCTGTTATGCTACTATAGTTATGCTCCATTATGCTCCTATAGTTATGCTCTGTTATGCTACTATAGTTATGCTCCGTTATGCTACTATAGTTGTGCTCTGTTATGCTCCTATAGTTATGCTCCGTTATGCTCCTATAGTTATGCTCCATTATGCTCCTATAGTTATGCTCCTATAGTTATGCTCCGTTATGCTCCTATAGTTATGCTCTGTTATGCTCCTATAGTTATGCTCTGTTATGCTACTATAGTTATGCTCCTATAGTTATGCTCCATTATGCTCCTATAGTTATGTTCCTATAGTTATGCTCCTATAGTTATGCTCCTATAGTTATGCTCTGTTATGCTACTATAGTTATGCTCCATTATGCTCCTATAGTTATGTTCCTATAGTTATGCTCCTATAGTTATGCTCCGTTATGCTCCTATAGTTATGTTCCTTTAGTTATTCTCCTATAGTTATGCTCCTATAGTTATGCTCTGTTATGCTACTATAGTTATGCTCCTATAGTTATGCTCCATTATGCTCCTATAGCTATGCTCTGGTAGGCTCCTATAGTCATGCTCTGTTATGCTCCTATAGTTATGCTCCATTATGCTCCTATAGTTATGCTCCATTATGCTTCTTTAGTTATGCTCCATTATGCTCCTTTAGTTATGCTCTGGTATGCTCCTATAGTTATGCTCATATAGTTATGCTCTGTTATGCTCATATAGTTATGCTCTGGTTTGTTCCTATATTTATACTCCGGTATGCTCCTATAGTTATGCTCTGTTATGCTCCTTTAGTTATGCTCCGTTATGCTCCTATAGTTATGCTCTGTTATGCTCCTATAGTTATGCTCCATTATGCTCCTATAGTTATGCTCCATTATGCTCCTATAGTTATGCTCTGTTATGCTACTATAGTTATGCTCTGTTATGCTCCTTTAGTTATGCTCCATTATGCTCCTATAGTTATGCTCTGTTATGCTACTATAGTTATGTTCTGTTATGCTACTATAGTTATGCTCCATTATGCTCCTATAGTTATGTTCCTATAGTTATGTTCCTATAGTTATGCTCCTATAGTTATGCTCCTATAGTTATGCTCCGTTATGCTCCTATAGTTATGTTCCTATAGTTATTCTCCTATAGTTATGCTCTGTTATGCTACTATAGTTATGCTCCTTTAGTTATGCTCTGGTATGCTCCTATAGTTATGCTCCTATAGTTATGTTCCTATAGTTATGCTCCTATAGTTATGCTCCTATAGTTATGCTCCGTTATGCTCCTATAGTTATGTTCCTATAGTTATTCTCCTATTGTTATGCTCTGTTATGCTACTATAGTTATGCTCCTATAGCTATGCTCTGGTATGTTCCTATAGTCATGCTCTGTTATGCTCCTATAGTTATGCTCCATTATGCTCCTATAGTTATGCTCCATTATGCTCCTATAGTTATGCTCTGTTATGCTCCTTTAGTTATGCTCTGGTATGCTCCTATAGTTATGCTCCTATAGTTATGCTCCTATAGTTATGCTCCTATAGTTATGCTCAGTTATGCTCCTATAGTTATGCTCTGTTATGCTCCTATAGTTATGCTCCTATATAGTTATGCTCCTATAGTTATGCTTATGCTCCTATAGTCATGCTCTGTTATGCTCATATAGTTATGCTCATATAGTTATGCTCCCTTATGCTACGTTATGCTCCTATAGTTATGCTCTGGTATGCTCCTATAGTTATGCTCTGGTATGCTCCCATAGTTATGCTCTGTTATGTTCCTATAGTTATGCTCCTCAGTTATGCTCCTATAGTTATGCTCTGTTATGTTCCTATAGTTATGCTCCTATAGTTATGCTCTATAGTTATGTTCCTATAGTTATGCTCCTATAGTTATGCTCTGGTATGTTCCTATAGTTATGCTCCTATAGTTATGTTCCTGCTCCTATAGTTATGCTCTGGTATGTTCCTATAGTTATGCTCCTATAGTTATGCTCCTATAGTTATGCTCATATAGTTATGTTCCTATAGTTATGCTCCTATAGTTATGCTCCTATAGTTATGCTCCTATAGTTATGCTCAGTTATGCTCCTATAGTTATGCTCTGTTATGCTCCTATAGTTATGCTCCAGTTATGCTCCTATAGTTATGCTCTGTTATGCTCCTATAGTTATGCTCCTATAGTTATGCTCCATTATGCTCATATAGTTATGCTCATATAGTTATGCTCCCTTATGCTCATATAGTTATGCTCATATAGTTATGTTATGCTATGCTCTGGTATGCTCCTATAGTTATGCTCTGGTATGCTCCCATAGTTATGCTCTGTTATGTTCCTATAGTTATGCTCCTATAGTTATGCTCCTATAGTTATGTTCTGCTATGCTCCTATAGTTATGCTCTGGTATGCTCCCATAGTTATGCTCTGTTATGTTCCTATAGTTATGCTCCTATAGTTATGCTCCTATAGTTATGCTCCTATAGTTATAGTTATAGTTATGTTATGCTCCCATAGTTATGCTCTGTTATGTTCCTATAGTTATGCTCAGTTATGCTCCTATAGTTATGCTCTGTTATGTTCCTATAGTTATGCTCCTATAGTTATGCTCCTATAGTTATGCTCCTATAGTTATGCTCCTATAGTTATGCTCCTATAGTTATGTTCCTAAAGTTATATAGTTATGTTCCTATAGTTATGCTCCTATAGTTATGCTCTGGTATGTTCCTATAGTTATGCTCCTATAGTTATGCTCCTATAGTTATGCTCCATTATGCTCCTATAGTTATGCTCCATTATGCTCCTATAGTTATGCTCTGTTATGCTCCTTTAGTTATGCTCTGGTATGCTCCTATAGTTATGCTCCTATAGTTATGCTCCTATAGTTATGCTCCTATAGTTATGCTCCTATAGTTATGCTCTGTTATGCTCCTATAGTTATGCTCCTATAGTTATGCTCCATTATGCTCCTATAGTTATGCTCCGTTATGCTCCTATAGTCATGCTCTGTTATGCTCATATAGTTATGCTCATATAGTTATGCTCCCTTATGCTACGTTATGCTCCTATAGTTATGCTCTGGTATGCTCCTATAGTTATGCTCCTATAGTTATGCTCCTATAGTTATGCTCCATTATGCTCCTATAGTTATGCTCCTATAGTTATGCTCTGTTATGCTCCTATAGTTATGCTAGTTATGCTCCTATAGTTATGCTCCTATAGTTATGCTCAGTTATGCTCCTATAGTTATGCTCCTATAGTTATGCTCCTATAGTTATGCTGTTATGCTCCTATAGTTATGCTCTGGTATGCTCCTATAGGTATGCTCCTATAGGTATGCTCCCATAGTTATGCTCTGTTATGTTCCTATAGTTATGTTCCTATAGTTATGCTCCTATAGTTATGTTCTGCTATGCTCCTATAGTTATGCTCTGGTATGCTCCCATAGTTATGCTCTGTTATGTTCCTATAGTTATGCTCCTATAGTTATGCTCCTATAGTTATGTTCCTATAGTTATGCTCCTATAGTTATGCTCTGGTATGTTCCTATAGTTATGCTCCTATAGTTATGTTCCTAAAGTTATGCTCCTATAGTTATGCTCTGGTATGTTCCTATAGTTATGCTCCTATAGTTATGCTCCTATAGTTATGCTCCATTATGCTCCTATAGTTATGCTCCGTTATGCTCCTATAGTTATGCTCCGTTATGCTCCTATAGTTATGCTCTGGTATGCTCCTTCCTGGTTAGCTGCATATCTTTTGGCCATTCTTGTGTTATTTTGTTTTTCATGACACTCTGCAGAGTTCAGAACTGGAAAGACTCAGCTCTCTCACACACTTTGTGGTAAGTGTCAAAAATTTAATTGTGTAATGAAAGAATAATACTGCTTATATACCAGCAAACACTGAAAAAATTTTGTATCTTTTCCACTGAAGTAACAACTCAGCTTCCTGGTGAGGACGGGTACTCTGGAGGGAAGGTCGTCTTTATCGATACTGAAAATACTTTGTATCCTTTTCACTCGGTCTTGTGAGTGTGTAAAACACATTTTCTGCTACCAGGTTTATTTATTTTACACATATACACAGCTTTCTTTGCTTTAATCCACATATCAGTCGCCCAGACAGGCTGAAGGACATTGCAGACAGGTTTAACGTGGATCATGAAGCAGTCCTTGATAATGTGCTATATGCCCGTGCCTACACTAGTAAGACTGTTCTCTTAGAGCCTAGATTTGGTAAATGTATTGTGCTTGTCTCAGCCTTTAATTTAATTGTGTCTGCTTTTGAGCAGATACTTTGTACATTGTTCTGTATGCCGTTGTTAGGTGAACATCAGATGGAACTGTTAGACTTTGTTGCAGCCAAGTTTCATGAAGAGGGAGGTGTCTTCAAGCTCTTGGCAAGTAATAGAGAAAGAAAAAATTACTAATATGCTCTATAATCGCATATTTTCCATTGATTCTTGTGGTACTTTTTGGTGAAGTTTCCATTAACTGTCATGGATTTATTTTCTTTCAGATCATAGATTCCATCATGGCTCTGTTCCGGGTGGATTTCTCTGGTAGAGGTGAGCTGGCAGAGAGGCAGCAGAAGCTGGCACAGATGCTCTCCCGTCTGCAGAAGATCTCTGAAGGTCACATTTGCTCTGCTAAAACCGTCCAACTTCCTCATGTTAACACATGAATCATGTTCACAAGCAGAAAATCGATTTATCAAAATCTTGTACCCATGGTCCTATGGTTCTGTTCATTGTTATTATGGACAGGGCAGTGAGATAAAGTACATAAAGCATCTGCATAATGTCTAAAAGACTTTGAAAGCATTCTTGGTTTAATGAATAACATACAAATACAAATATTTGATCAGGCGTATTTGCTATAAACAGAGTACAACGTTGCTGTGTTTGTCACTAATCAGATGACAGCGGACCCAGGAGCCGGAATGACGTAAGGAAAAGGGAAAAAAAAGACAAATTGTGTTTGACAACTTTTTGAAATGCCATATGAAGCACAAACATGAAGTGATTATTATTTTAGGACAATATACTCTAAAGCTGTCCAGATAGGCCTGCCTACATTTTATAGTCATTTGTAATCCATCACTGCTAACACATCTATAGTACTCTGACATTAACTGATAGAGTAAATGGGGTCATGCATACCGTGTATGTTGTTGACCCTTGACCTGTGGCACGGATGACCTGGTTTGGACCAGATGGAATGTGTAGCTTGATGCTTATAATATTACGTTTCACTATAAATACACTTGTAAATGCAAAAACATCAACACAGTATAAGCTGATATATAGACATTTATTCACAAAATATCCAGATACTATTTACTCTGTTTTTACAATATTTCATTGATAAAAGAGGCCACTGGAAATATGGTGCAAAGTGTGCAGAGAATAAGGCAAGTTACCATCAGCCACAATCTGATTTTACAGAAAAAACAGTGGTACTTAATAAACATCGATAAATAACAGGAATGCATAATATGATTACTCAGTGTACTCTAAATGTAAATATTTTTAAAGGAAGGACATATCTAATAAATATGACTAGCTGTGTTTAGGATACGTAGCTGAACTGCCACCACTTTACTGCAGATTTCAGGCCGATCCCAAGAAGCCTATTGGAGGTCACATCCTGGCACACGCCTCCACCACACGCGTCAGTCTGAGGAAAGGACGTGGTGAAATGAGAATTGCCAAAATATTTGATAGGTACTTTTTTAAGCCAGCGCAACTAAAGAATGAATAAGATCATGGATCATTAACATATGTGTAATGACAGCAAAACAACAAAAAAACTTGACATAAGAATTTGACATCAGTAATACGTTGTTAGAATTTGCTCCTTGTGAAAATGTTTTCCCTACTCTTCTTCAAGCCCTGACATGCCAGAAAATGAAGCCACTTTTGCCATTACTGCTGGAGGGGTATCGGACGCAAAGGAATAGAGTGGTCGTTTCTCCCACAGAATTCATGTTAACATAAGAGTTTGTTTTGTAAACAAGGCCAAGTTGTAATGTATTCATATTTGCATACAGTATTTTTTTTTTAATTTGTGTGCTTATTTTCTATTTGCTGAGTTGAGTTCATTTGTGTGTCATTAAAGGTCATTTAAACCACTGGCTTGTTAAATGAGAAGAACTATTCATTTGGCGGCCGTTTTGTGCGAGATCTCCACAGTTTCTGTGTTCACACTCAACACGGGGAGCCCATGCAAGAACCAGCAGCAGCCAACTACGTCTCTGCCGTCGCCAGGAAGCCCAGACACCTCATGACTTAAGTTAACTACGTTCTTAGGTCTTTCAGATAACACGGCCGTTGAATACTTGGTAAAAACACAAGTTGATTTGTTTTCATAGTTAACGTCGTATTAGGTATTAGCCCCTACGACGAGATATTTCGGCGTAGCCGTAGAAATACACTATGGACACGAGTGACACGGCCCCTGATTCCTGGGAGCAGGAGGACGATGTGGAGGCCCCAGCCGACGCCGAGCTCCAGTCCGCATTCATCGGTCTCAACGTCAACGCGCCAGAATTTGTACCATCCTTTATCCCGAGAGGGCTTCCCGAAAGCGCCGGCTCCGACGGTAATGACTGTCAACACGGTTTGCCCTCAGCATGGATGTCAGGAGCGACGTTAAACGCGAACTCCCCAACGAGCTCCGTTGCTAGCTAGCTAACGTTAGCATCGAAGGCTATGAAGTGTGCCAGCTATTTAAAGTAGCTGTTTAAAGTACCTTGTGCAAGCAAGATTTTTATTTATTTATTTATTTTCGTGGAATCTGTCGGAAATTTAAAAACAAACTACATGGATTGAAGTAACGCAGCAAGCTGGCCAGCTAGCTACAATAACACACAAACCCTGTCAATCTGTATAATACCTCAACGAACAGAGATGTTGGGTCAAATTATTGCGTTACTTGCTTGTAACTTTTTCTGGTTGTTCAATATCTCGGGGGACACGAATGACGTATAACGTAACCTACGAATTACATATCTAGCTGGCACACGGAGTCCACGTCTGACCTAAGATATAATAACTAGATGGCAGTGAACTCTTCTAGCTAGCTTGCTGGCTAACTTGAGCGAGCTTCCTAATCAAATGGCGCTGCACAGTACATTATATATGTGATATAATAGTGACCAACAGCAGGGCATAGTATGGTCTAAGCCTTAACGGTTTTTGTAAACTAGCATGCACACAACTATTTCACTTGAGTATTGGTAAGCCACCTGCTAGAGATGGAACCACGCAGTTGCACAATTAGTCCCTGTGTCCCAAATGCTGTTCCCAGCCTTGAGTGAGTAGATAGTACTTTGCAAAACATTTTAGTGAACAGTAATCATTTTATTGAGGAAATATCTAGTTAATAATCGAAATTATACCATCACGACAGAAGCTATTAATTTCTAAATTATGTGTTATTCATCCACCTACGTCTATACTTAACTCAGGTTGTAATTCCTGCACCAGGAACTTGGCCAAGCACTATTTCACACAATTAATTGACATATCAGCAGCTGCATCTAAGCAGCATTAGTACTGCTCTGTGCAACCACCAGACAGCTCCATGCAATCTAAGATATTAAGTTACAGTCCCTGTTTCTCTCCATAGGTACAGATACAGTTGCAAACATGGAGATCTCAGAATCAACGGGTATGTCTCTTTGAAATTTGAACAGATGTGGACTGAGCAAAACTGCAGTTCAGTTTGCAGTAGTGGCAAATTAAAGTTCTTCCTGTGGATTAGGGTGTGGCACTACAGCGTCCATTACTGTTGGTTTAACTCTGGAAAGGCCAACTGGACATTGTTACATAAGTCTCGCTGTGCAGCCCTATATACTCATATTACAGACCTTCTCTTTGCGTGACTTCTGTAGCCACCACAACTCCAGACACTGAGTGACCATAGCAAAAATAAGACAATTATTAATATTTCACTTTATATTATCCCACTGCTTTAAAAAAGACAAACATGAACTACCTCAAAAAGTCATTTATTTTCTGGAGTTCCCCCTCATGCTGTTCACAATTGCACTATGACAGAGAAATAGAAAACAGCGTGCAGAACTGAATGTTATTTCTCCAAAAAAGATGAAGGCGTCGTGTAATGCTCATTTCAATATAGCTTTGTTAATATCAGAACATATGTTTTATGAACTATTACACAGCATATTACATTTAATAAACTGGACTGTTACAGCTGGACTGTTACACTGTTAAATAGGTTCATTGAAATGTAAGATAATGCTAATTTAAGGAGCATTAAGTAGTCCCTGAATCCAGAGATTTTTATTTTTAGTTTTTTTCTGTCTCTCTGTGGCTTAGCTTAGGTAAACACTCTTTGTTTACATCAGGAGACTCAGGTTTGGCCTGTACATGATGCAATGCCTAGAAATAGATATACTATTTTGCATTTTAAAAATACAACGAATATTTACACACCACCCACTGAGGAGTTATGTGAGAATGTCATAGAAGAACCCTGATTGGCCAGTTAAAGCAATATGGAGAGATATACATGGCATGCTTTTCAGCTAATACGAATATGGAAAGAGGCTTTAACAATGGATTAGTTGCATTCTAGTTGGCATTCAGAACTGCAGGACAGTAGTATAACTTGCTGCAGTCTGTGGCACCATTGCCAAACAAAGAAAAGACCCGCCCCTCCCACAAAGCATTTAGATCAACTGACTTCCTAGCAGCAAAGCTGTGCTACAGTTGAGCCGTGAGGACAGGAAGGAGTCACCACCCTGGTGATTGAAAGGAGTAATAAATACAGTTTTGTTTTTGATTGGTATTATTTCTGCTTTAAAGTTCTGTTTGCCTGCTGTTGCCTTTTCATCTGTTTGTATATTCGGATATGAGAAGACACTGCATATCTAAATATATGGCAGATCCACATGTCAAATTTGGCTATAGAATGTCAATGGTAAATGCTGCGTTGCTTTGTAGCAATGACGTGAGACTGGTTCGTTTCATTTGAGAGTAATGGGTCGGCTAAAAATGGGTCGGGATCTTGTGCTGTCCTTCTAGCCACTGTGGAGAATGGGGAAACAGACGCCAGCACAGTCGATACTTGGGAAGAAAAGGGGGAGGCGGAGGAGGTGGCGCCAGGGGGCGGGGCCATGGAGGAGGGCGGAGCCCTTGGTGATGAAGCTCAGGATGAGACGATGGAAGAGGATGAAGAGATGCCCACTCCAAAACTGCCCCCTCCTCCACCCGATGCCCCGAAGAAAGAGCATGTTAATGTGGTGTTCATTGGACATGTGGGTACGTCTGAGTGCCGTGTAATATAATCACAGTTTGTAATTATGATCACAGGAAAATGAATATTTGTTAAAAAATTGTTGAGATCAAATGTGCATTACAATCACTTTTTATTGTGATCCTTTTTATTTTAGATGCTGGCAAGTCAACAATTGGTGGACAGATCATGTGGGTTATACAGAAATCATTTTAATGTATAAATATAAATCAACATTATCAAATGTAAAAACGTGATAAAAAATATTTCAAACAATCCTGTAATGAAAACTAATGTATAATATACATACATTATTATTTAGATTAAAAGTGAGTTGTAGCCAGTATATGGATTCTGAGCTGTTTCTTCCAGGTATTTGACTGGTATGGTGGACAAAAGGACCCTGGAGAAATATGAAAGAGAAGCAAAAGAGAAGAACAGGGAGACATGGTAAGAAGGCTTTGTGATGGAAATATGCTTTTATAAAACCTCTTTTGTCTCTTTCAGATTGGAATTATATTTTATAAAGCATTTCTTCAAAGGCTGCTTAACACTATTTTTGGGATAACATTTGAGTGGCTTCTTACAGGTATCTCTCCTGGGCTTTAGACACAAACCAGGAGGAAAGAGACAAGGGGAAAACCGTTGAAGTGGGACGAGCCTACTTTGAAACAGAAAAAAAGCACTTCACCATCCTGGATGCCCCAGGCCACAAGAGCTTTGTACCCAACATGATTGGTGGGGCCTCACAGGCTGACTTGGCCGTGCTGGTGAGTTTCTTACACTGTTAGTTTTCACACTGTTTATTTTCTCACAGGTCCGCAGCTGCTCAGGGGGCACATTGTCAGGGTTGTAGTGTAGAGACTGAATCTGGGATCTGTTAGGTCTTCGCAGTAAAAATGCCAGGGGTGGTCTTTTATTCTGCTTGGTCCTCATTGTTCATGGCACAATGAGGCGCTTTCCTTCGTTTTAATTTAAATTCTTCTCTCTTGCAAGGTTATCTCTGCCAGAAAGGGGGAATTTGAGACAGGCTTCGAAAAGGGGGGGCAGACTCGTGAACATGCCATGTTGGCCAAAACTGCTGGAGTGAAGCACCTGATAGTCCTCATCAACAAGATGGACGACCCTACTGTAAACTGGAGTTTGGACAGGTGAATAAAAGATGGCTCCTGTTCACAGCGAAATCAAGACACTGCAAAAAAAAAGTTCCTTTTAAAAAATATTTAGTTACATTCATGTTGTTACTTTGGCTGTGACATGCTTCTCAAATTAGTTATTCTCCACAGATATGAAGAATGTAAGGAGAAATTAGTGCCATTTCTAAAGAAGGTGGGCTTTAACCCAAAGAAAGATATCCATTTCATGCCCTGCTCTGGTCTGACAGGAGCCAACCTAAAGGAGCCTTCAGAGCTGTGTCCCTGGTATACGTAAGTAAACGTTTCCCTGTCTGTATTGAGTCCTGGCAGCCAATCAGAGTGGGTGATATGGACTGAACTGAGCAGTTAGCGTTCTTCCCGAGGCATTCTGGGCCATGATGTGTTGGAGCTGGGCAGATGAACACTTGCCTCTGCGTGTTGTGGAGGACGTGTATGCGCCTCGCAGTCAGTCAAGCTGCTCGCTAGTAGAGCGCCAAGTCCTGTGTTCCCATTCTTGTAAATGTAGTTGCCTCGGCTGCCACTGTGGTGTGTTAAAATGGCCACTTGAGTAATAAATGGAAAAAACCTTTTTAACAAGTCATTTAACAGTGAGCCTCATGTGTGCTCCTGCCTCTTTAGGGGATTACCGTTTATTCAACACCTGGACAGCTTGCCAAATTTCAACAGGTCAAGTGATGGCCCCATCAGATTGCCCATCGTAGATAAGTACAGGGTAAGGCGACAACCTCTGTTTAACATCTTTGGAAACGGATAAGTACTGTTAATTAAACAGTACAAAATGAAAAATGAAATGAAGAAATCTGGTTGTCTTATAATCTGTGACCAGACTTGCTAGAAAGCTCCATACTGTCTACATGTTATAAACAACAGATTACGAATCCAACATGCTGATATAAGATGTATGCAGCCAGTGTAACGAGATTCAGGTCATGATAATTGGAGCAGCTACGCTGTGCTTCTGTTGGGACAGTGACTCAGAATGAGATGTCATCATAGACCAAGTATGACAAGCAGAAAGTGAAATAGCTTCTTTTTTCCCCCTGTGCTTCTATTGTGATGTTTCTTTGTTTTGTCCATTTTAACCGTGTCTGCAGGATATGGGCACGGTGGTCCTGGGGAAGCTGGAATCTGGCACCATTAGCAAAGCACAGCAGCTCATCATGATGCCAAACAGAGTACGACTGTGTGGAACGTTCATATTCGCTGTCTGTATGTTGGCCGGCAGTCTGAATCCAAGTGACTCTGGATCTGTGTGCATGCGTGTGTGCGTGCGTGTGTTTGTTTGTGTGTGTGTGTGTGTGTGTGTGTGTGTGCATGTGTGTGTGTATGTGCATGTACATCCTTTCCCAGCACACTGTGGAGGTGCTTAGCCTGCTGTCTGACGACTTGGAGACGGATGACGCCGAGCCTGGAGAGAACCTCAAACTGCGCCTGAAGGGCATTGAAGAAGAGGAGATCCTACCGGGCTTTATCCTATGCAACGCTGAGAACCTCTGCCATTCAGGCCGCACGTTCGACGCCCAGGTAGCGTTCGTACTGCAGGTGCTCTCTGAGCAGGTGCTCTCTCTCTCTCTCTCTGCTCTCTCACCTCACCCTTTTCCTCTGGTTTTTTGTTTTGTTTTGTTTTCCAGATTGTCATTATTGAACACAAATCCATTATATGTCCAGGTTACAATGCAGTCCTACACATCCATACCTGCATAGAAGAAGTGCAGATAACAGTAAGACGCCGATGTTGGTCTTCTCGTGACATGTAGGAGATGTGTGTGCACTTCCCTGATTCACTCATAACACTGTGCCCTTCTTCTGATGCTCTTCTGCTAAAAGGCCTTAATCTGTCTGGTGGACAAGAAGACCGGAGAGAAGAGCAAGACCCGTCCACGCTTTGTCAAACAGGACCAAGTCTGCATCGCCCGCCTCAGAACAGCAGGAACTATTTGCTTAGAGACGTTTAAAGACTTCCCCCAGATGGGTCGCTTTACTCTGAGGGATGAGGGTAAGACCCTGACTGTATGGAAAAGATTGATCTTCAGTACGTTCTGCAGTCATTTGGGAGTTCATGTGAAGCATCATAATGTTATAGTCTTGCATAGAGAAGAATGATCAAATTATTCTTCACTATCCTAAAGCATTCTTACAAATCCTTGTTTTTAATAATTTAAATAACCAATCCAAGGCTATTTGCATTTAATTACATTGTTATTTAGGGTCAAAGCATCTATTTAATCACATTATATCCCATTGAGCTTTCTTTGCACGTATGGGATTGTGATTGAGGATTAAAATCAATAACAGAGGACGTAACAATCCGTAGTTTGAACGAATGCAGTTTAAATGAAGCTTTTCTCTTTGCAGGTAAGACTATTGCTATCGGCAAAGTGCTGAAGCTGGTACCAGAGAAGGACTAATTCAGGCCAGCGCCACGGTTCTGCTGTGCTGCGGGCAGAGGCTGCAGCCGGACTCCAACTGGACTCCAGCCGGACTCCTCCGTACCGCTTCACTCTCTTACTGCAGATTACAGAGAAATGAGAGAAATATGTTTGAAAGAGGACAATATCAAAATGAGAGTATGTTTTAGGAAGAACAACATCATACACCCCCCCCCCCTCCTCCGAAACAAACGTTCAGTGTGATGGCCTTCTCATATTGAGACTGCAGCTGTGTCACTCATGTAGCCCCACGTCCAAAGCCAGGTGCTCTCCGCTGGCCCACATTCGATGGTAGAATGGATGCAATCGTCTTTAAAACTATTGGCTTTTCAACTGCCCTCTTTTTTGGAGGATTTAAGCCATTTCTTTAACAGTCCTCGAACAGTCTGACAATGGTGAAATCTAGAAAGTAGGGGGATATAAGAAAGTATTAACAACAAACAAAAAAAGATATCTGAATGGCCACAGGGACAAATGTGACCTGGGCCTTTAAGGGTTTGGTGATGGATGTAAGTTGTTAAAAGCTGACCCCACTGACGCCACACACAGGGTCCATGTGCAGTCAGCAGCATTGCCTTTTCTCCTCATACTGTGATGTCATGTTTCAGACTGGTTGGGGACCTCAAGCACAGGAAGAGCATGGAGCCATTGCAAGTAGTGTTTAGGCTGGTAGCCACATCTGATTTCTCGCCGCACATCTCCTGTCTGACCAGCTCTTACGTCAGACGATCACTCTTTTCCAGGAATCATTACTGCTGTGCTTTGTGCATGCATTTTAGTTAATGATCACAATCTGGATTTTTTTAATAAACACATGGATCCAATCAGAATAATTTTCATTATAGCTTACTGTCTAACATAGCCAAAGAGCATCCCACTCGTGACAGAGGTTATATACATGAAAATCAGAAATGGGTTATTCTAAAGAGACAAAATCACTCAAATATACAATGACTTTAATATTACAGTTGCTGACACACTGTTTTCTATACTCCTGCCAGGTATCTTAACATCAACCTTCCTAAATAATAAAAATCCTCAATTGATCATTTAAACGTTCCTGTTGGCTATTATTTAAGAATTAATTAAATAATCAAAACATTCTGATGTGAAGACTGTTCAGCTCACAGAGGCTCCTGATCTGCATCCCCACCTGCTGGACAGGCTGGATGCGAGCTTGGTAGCCACTTAGGCTAAAGCCACTTATAAGAGAGCTTTCTGCTGTAGCATCTCCCTTTTCTCATAGGTTTTTTTAAAGCAAATAAATTTAGATCAGGTAACACTAAAGCTTTTATCAGCAATAAAATAAAATGCTTTTTTTTTCCTTTTAAAAAAAGAATGATTCAGACTGGACATCAGTGGACATGCCCATTTTATTTTATTGCTGATAATGATGCTAACATCACCATCATCAAAAACATCAAAACAACATCAAAAGTTTCCCATCACTAGGTATTTCCATAATAATAACCCATGAATATTAAAATTAATATTCGAAAAAATAATAGGCCGTTCTGTGTTTTCGTCATTGAGTGCGCAGTGACGTAACTGGCGCATGCGCCTTGAAGTTCTTCTACACACGTGTGCCATGGAGCCCTCGGTAGCAGACTGTGCTCTCGACCTTTTTCAGGTACCTCTTTATTTGACGGTTGTTCTAACTAGTTGTTAGCCGAATATGCATCTGTATATCACGTTGCGTTCCCTGATATGAGAAAAATAGCTCTCTAGCGAACTAACCAAAACTTTGTTTATCTTCAGAAAGCGAACCTTACTAGCTAGGACAGCTATGCTAACGAATAGTTTTCATGAGAGCCATGGATAACTTCTAGCTTATTATCGCCCATTCAAGTCACATAAGTGTAATACCTTTAGCTGCAAGCTAACTTTGGTGTTTTTTTCCGATGAAAGGAATGTCTCGAATGAGCAAATATTTTTGTAACTAGTTAGCTACCGAATGTAATGAATCAAGCGACTAGTAAAACTAGCTATTTTTTTTAGTCTTCCTTACCTATTAGGGCAACTCTCTGTGTTGAGCTTCCCAATATAAGAATTAGAAAGCCAACGGCAGGGAATTCCTCAAACTACAGCAGGGCAGTCGCGACAGCACTCTTACCTCCATCTTGGCTGTATTTAACGTACTTCTACTCAGTCAGACATTAGCTAACGTTAGCTAGTTAGCGATTTCAAAGTGCCGACTTTGAAATTGTCCCTAAATAAATTAACAATCCAGTCACGTCGCCAGTGTTCACCTTCCATAATGGATTTTTTCAGTAAGGAAATGGTGAAACAGCTTTGATGTCCTTTGTAATACAGCTGGATCATGGAAAACTGCATGTTATGGTGATCATCTATCTTTCTCAGCAATGACACGTGCCATTAAAGCCCATCCTTCGTTTGCGATTCCCTACACTGCAGGTGAAGAAGGCAGTGCAGGCATTACAGGCTTTTTTGAAGAGCACGTCATCCCAGAGTTCTCTGCTGACCGAAAGTCAGCAAATCAGCCTTCTCCTCACGTTGTGGAAGATCCCGAAACGAGAGCAGAACATCCGCATGTGAGTGTGACACGGCTCTGTGTGCAACAGAAGCCACTCCATCCTCCTTGTAATTATTCATTAACGTCACCTTTATAAAATACATAAGTAGCCAGTTCTGTTCTCGTAGTCCCTTTACTTATGGTTTTGTTCTTCCACTCCCGGGACATTCTGTGTTGTACTGCATTTGCTGTAAACTGCAAGACCACAGAGGAAAGGCTGATAATGCGGGCGTATAATGCACATGCCCCTTTCACAAATAGTATGGCTTGTATTATTGTATTATAAAGTAAGGGATGCAGCCCTCGAGTATTTTTCTTCTCACACACTCATTTACCTGCTGTGTCCTCATCCCACAGTCCTTTGCCTCATGCTCTCCGTAACGAGTCCGTCGAGGTGTGCCTCTTCACGCGGGATGAGCCGAACACGACATCAGACCAGACCGAGAGGTTCTACAAAAAATTACTCGCACAGAGGGGCGTCAAACATATCCCCGAGGTGTGTGTGTGTGAAGTGTGGTGGGACGTGTGTGTGTGTTTGTTTGTTTTTTTGCATTGGCACCCTAGCAACCCCTGTCCTTCTGTGTCTGTGAGGGAAGAAGGGGAAAGTGGTGCCAGAGTAATTCAGAGTAAATCCAGACGAGTACCCGACCTCGTTGGGTCTTGTCCCTACAGCCCCTGAAACAAAGTCATCTGTGGTTTTGCTGTGCTTGCTAATTGACATTTTGACAGACTGTAGTGCCATTCCAGCTGCTTTATCCGTTGTGTCTTTGTTAGGTGATTCCCTTCAAAGTCCTGAAGACTGAATATAAGCCATTCGAAGCCAAGAGGAGACTGCTCAGCAACTTTGACATCTTTCTGTCTGATGCACGGATTCGCCGCCATCTGCCTTCCCACATTGGGAAGCATTTTTATGAGAGGAAGAAGTAAGTTCTTGTTTAGTAGTTTCTCACAATATAAAGTTCCTCTGTGTCTTGTGGGTTTTTTAACATGAAGCTGTTTGATTTATTTGATTTTTTTCATTCACTTTTAAATTGTGGCTATCTCCCTTGAACAGATCCTTTAAATGCACCTAGTTCTGTAATTGTTCAAATGTTAATCTGTTTGCCTTTGATTCTCCATCTGTCTGTGTGGCCATGTGTATCAGGGCTCCGCTGTCTGTGGATATGGAGAGTAAACACCTGGCCAGAGACATGGAGAGGCTCATTCAGGGCACCACCCTCAAAGTCACGAAGAAAGGCCCCTGCTGGTAAACCCATCGTCTCATGTCTGCAGTTAGCAGAGGGCACTTCTGCAAACCCATTCCATCTGCCTCAGTGTTGGGCATGGGTTAACATAGTGCCAGAGAAACTCAGAGTTTATCCAGACGAGTCTCTTTGTCCACTGGAGCTCGTCCCTACAACCTTTGACACATACGACCTACAACCAAATACAAAATGATGCTGTTTTCCCAGTGCCCTGATTACCCTTTTTCCTTTTTTTCCCGGACAGCATGGTGCATGTAGCACACTCGGGAATGACTGCAGATGAAATAGTTGAGAACATTAACACTGCAGTTACCACCATTTCATCAAAGCTGCACATGGTGAGTTCATTACGGAGTACTCCTATATAACTTTATAAAAACTTTAATGAATGAATATAAATATCTATTCACTAGAGTTGTTAATGTTTTGTTTTCTTTGTGCAGAAAGGAAGAAGCATCAAAATCATTCACCTGAAGTCCCACACCTCTGTGGCTCTGCCTGTATATACCTCAGACCTGAGTCACCTCACTCTGCTGGAGGAGGAGCTAAAGAAGGCCAAGCTGGCAAAGGTAAGCCTGAGGACACACCCCTTAGGAGGAGCTAAAGAAGGCCAAGCTGGCGAAGGTAAGCCTGAGGACACGCCCCTTAGCCTGCCAAGGCTCTCGTGTTGGAGGTGCCAGATAATTTCAAGCTGGTCTGTAAACACATGGTGTGTATGGTTGAACTGTAAGTCACAGTTATGCATAATGCGATTGTGCTGTTGTAGGTTTACTGGCTGATGGATTTTACTGGGGAAAGTTGTATTGCTTTGCTCGAGCCACTGGCCCTGTGAAAACGTGTTATGGCATTATGTTCATTTCACTTTTTTATCTCAAGGGGACAAAAATGGCAAAGAACAATGTCACAGAGAAAACTGTTGAAAAGGAGAAGTCCAAAAAAGTTGTTCTGAAGCAAGCTGAGGAAGATGATGATGATGAAGAGATTCCACAGCTGGTACCAGCTGAGTCTCGAAGCAAGAAGCCAAAACTGGAGGTTGGTGCTTTATGCTTCTGCACTGTAGAAATGTGTGTTGTGCATGCAGACAACTGAAAACTATCCAATTATGATGATACAGGCCCCATCCACAAAAGGACCGAGGAAGGCCTCCAAGCCGACCGCGAGCATAATGGGCCAGAAGGGCAAACGGGGCCAGAGAAACCTGGGCAAAAAAGCCCCCAAGGCTCAGACACCCAAGGCTCAGACACCCAAGGCTCAGAAACCGAGAAAAAAATCTTCTGCCTAAAATATCTCCCTCATGTACATATGTTTTCTATAAGACAATAAATAAACGGTATTTGCTCAGTCATCGACTATCTTTGGGACTTGTCCATGTAATTTCACTTACAATTTCAGCCCTGAGTTCTGTGGAGAGCACGTCTGTTTGCTAACCCTCTCACAGAGCATTCGGTGTTTGATTACAGGCTGCTTGTGGTGCAAGCTGAACCCTCAGCGCTGTGTTAGACCAGCTGCTGTTTGCTTTCTCTGGCTGATGGCAGTGTGTTATGGGGCTGTCGAGCTTGGATGAACAGTGGTTCATAATATCAGCTGTATATATAACATTTATATATTCACGTGAACTGAAGGATGATGGTTGTTGCTGCTTCTCCCCCTTATTTCCAGACTAGTGTGCCAAAAAAAATGATTGATCAAAGCTGAGCTAATGTAGACATTACCATGTTGAATAGTGTTCTATGAGGGTATTGTTGTGCGGTACGGGAGACGGACGTAATGCCCAGCAGTGGTGTTTGCAGAGTCGAGCTTTGTCGCTCGCCCGCTCTGGACAAACTACCACAAACCCATATTTGTCATGGTCATTGGCGCACTGGTCTTATGTACCGCTGTTATATTGTACCTGCTTAATGCAAACGAGGTAGCCAGTGTGCCACAAGTCATGGGACCTGTGTGCCTTTCAATTGGGTTGATGTTTATCATAGTTGCATTGGTGTGGTTGCCCGTCATCAAAGACAAACTGAAGCGTAATGGGCTGAAGACGAGTGATCCCTCTTCTGATATGTTATGAGTGGAGTTCACTGATCAAGCAATGTCATAAGCCATGTTATGATCAAAAAGCCAGCAGAAAGGGAATATATGTAATTGCGATGCTTTAAGTAGATACTGTAGATGGAAAGCCTGATGGAGTTCTCATGTATGTGTGTGTGTGTACAGTGTATATATATATATAAACACACATATATAATATAAAAAATCTGACCACATTTTTTATTTACTTCACTTTCTCTTAAATCACCTCTTTTGCATGGTAGGAGTTTGCTCCTGCTCTAATGTAAGATAAGGGTGTCATCTGTTCTGCTGGCCCTTGCCAAAGGTTTAAACCCATTCAATGCCCTTTGCTCACCTTTAAAGGGCGTCATGTTTCAGATCGCCTGTTCGGTGTGTCTGTGTAGCACTTGTCTGCCGTCTGTCTGGTACCACAAATATTTGCAAAAATGACATCTGTAGTTTAATGCTATATATCGGTTGGATAAAGAAAAGCGACTGAGTGAACGTTCACCATGGAGCATAATGGTGAAGGTGTTAGCCGCTGTAAATGTGCCTTCTGGTTTGCTGTGGTCCATGACATTTTGGGTCTCCTGATCCTCATGTCGGGAATATTTTGGCACGTCTTCTTCCACGACTTTTTAATCTATGCTGGAGCTGTGATAATTTTTCTCAGCCTCATCTGGTGGGTGTTTTGGTACACTGGTAACATTGAGGTTCCTCCGGAGGAGCTGGAAGATGACATTGCGCTGTACAAACGGAACGGGGGGATATCTGCCGTCGTGCAGAGGGTCTCTGACCGTCTCTCAAGTGGACTCAGAAATTCGTTCATGAAGAACGGGAGGCAGAGCACTCTGGGGGAAAACTCTCTGCCGACTTTCTCTAGCAGCGCATGGCCAGCAGAGCAGCCAACTGTCGTCTCCATGATCTCCTGTATAAGCATGCGACCGCAGAACACACCCGACAGCTTCAACAGAGAGCCGTTATCAGTATAAGCTTCAGGTAACGTCCACAATCCACTGAGACATTAAGTAGAAACTATGAATTTCTGAAATTACACCATTTATTTCAGTCATTGTGGTGCATTTGCAGCTTGTTAATTATTACCCATGTTCCACACTGTGGTTGGAATTGGCTGGCTGAGAGAATCAAATCAAACTTATCTTTTACAACATTTGTTGCAGACTTTGCACTGCGAGCAATATTGATTGGTTGTAACGCAACCCTTTTCCCCACAGGGTTATAAAGAACAGAACTTGCACCAGGGCACTGTCAAGAAAGCTAGAATATGTTGGACATACTGTGGATTTATTGCTGAGTTCATCTGTGTTTTGATGCTGTATATTTATATGATTCTTTTTTAAATATATCTATGTACATGATAACTTTTTTATATAAAAATGTCTGTATCTGCTGCACACAGCTCTGTATAGGGCCTTTGTCCAGCTCTGTATAGGGCCTCTGTCCAGCTCTGTGTAGGGCCTCTGTCCAGCTCTGTGTAGGGCCTCTGTCCAGCTCTGTGTAGGGCCTCTGTCCAGCTCTGTGTAGGGCCTCTGTCCAGCTCTGTGTAGGGTAGGGTCCCTCTGTCCAGCCCTGTGTCTGTGTAGGGCCTCTGTCCAGCTCTGTGTAGGGCCTCTGTCCAGCTCTGTGTAGGGCCTCTGTCCAGCCCTGTGTAGGGCCTCTGTCCAGCTCTGTGTAGGGCCTCTGTCCAGCCCTGTATAGGGCCTCTGTCCAGCTCTGTGTAGTGCCTCTGTCCAGCCCTGTGTAGGGCCTCTGTCCAGCTCTGTGTAGGGCCTCTGTCCAGCTCTGTGTAGGGCCTCTGTCCAGCCCTGTGTAGGGCCTCTGTCCAGCCCTGTGTAGGGCCTCTGTCCAGCCCTGTGTAGGGCCTCTGTCCAGCTCTGTGTAGGGCCTCTGTCCAGCCCTGTGTAGGGCCTCTGTCCAGCCCTGTGTAGGGCCTCTGTCCAGCTCTGTGTAGGGCCTCTGTCCAGCTCTGTGTAGGGCCTCTGTCCAGCTCTGTGTAGGGCCTCTGTCCAGCCCTGTGTAGGGCCTCTGTCCAGCTCTGTGTAGGGCCTCTGTCCAGCCCTGTGTAGGGCCTCTGTCCAGCTCTGTGTAGTGCCTCTGTCCAGCTCTGTGTAGGGCCTCTGTCCAGCCCTGTGTAGGGCCTCTGTCCAGCTGTCCAGCTCTGTGTAGGGCCTCTGTCCAGCCCTGTGTAGGGCCTCTGTCCAGCCCTGTGTAGGGCCTCTGTCCAGCTCTGTGTAGGGCCTCTGTCCAGCCCTGTGTAGGGCCTCTGTCCAGCTCTGTGTAGTGCCTCTGTGTGACTGACTTTATTCCTGCACTTCATTCATTTTCAGTACATCTAAGCAAATACTTCTTAAAATAGAACATTGAATATGAATGACTTGACTGTCAGTATACTTGGGATTAAGATGTTATCTTTTAATATCAGTACTACAAGTACAATGTGCATCTTTTTACAGTAAAACAAGAAGTTTATTTACAAGTATTTATCAGAAAAAAATAACAAAAGGAGTAAAAAAATTATTTTGTAGATTTACATAATGTGAAGTAACCAAAAGTAAAATATTGCATCCTGAATTATAGTGAGAGTGATTAAGAAAAGGGACTCAGGTTTCTATTATGAATGGTCACATGACTAAACCATCTCTTGAGGTATGACTTTGTGCAACTATAAAGGGACTTCCCCAAACTCTGTAGTTATTTACATATTACTGACATAAATGCTGCCCTTCCTCTGACTGGGTAGACACAACGCCCTTAATGAAAGATGATCCTCTGCTTAGGGTTTGTACTTTATGTAACTCCAGTGATTGAAAGTAAATGTGCTCAGGACTTTTACTATGATGGGCTTCTTGAGAGCTGTCAGCATTGCTCCCTTAGATGCAACTCTCCTCCCACCGTTTGTACAACATATTGTAGGATTTCATCATGTAAGTATTGTTAAAATGCATTCGTATGCACTTGATACAAGTCTTAACAGTCTAGTGAGCAAGTCGTTGATCTTGGTTAGAGTTGTCAAAGAATTTGCTGATTTTTGGCAAAAAAGACAGGAGGCGTAACGTGTTTGGTTGAAATAATGTTCCTAGGTTGGAATTAATTTTTGCAATAAAAGGAAATACAGAACTAAAATCATAAGATGAACTACCTGAGAAGGATTTCATTCCTTTGTGTCTTCCACAGCATCAGGCGATGAAGGTGCACACAACCACAGTGTCCGCATTATCCTCATAGTTCTGTCGTTGACCTTTGTCACTTGCATTGTACTGACTGTAATTCTGCAGGTCATACGCCAAAAGGCCTGCAAAATGATGCTAATTTCCAAAGGTACAGTATTCCACAAACGTTTCACTGTGTTGTAAATGTTTTTTTTTAATATGGGCAATATAACAGTATAATAACAATATAACAATTGTTAAAGACAATTCCACTTTATTACACTTATAAATTCCACTTATAAAAATTTACCAATAATTATCATCCTAAATACATCTGCATCAGCCAAGTCCTATGAAAACAACTGATTTGTGGAGATAAAAATTCATTTATTATCCCTTAATAGCATCTCAAGATAAAGAGACGTGTGCATGCGAAAGATCTTCTAAATCGACTGAGCAATCTGATGCTGCAGATGTAGGACACAGTGGATCTCTGGACATAGAGGGGGCAATATGTCTCTACAACTCCACCCTTCCACTCCCCTCCACAGAGGAAGGTGCCACTGTGCTGGTCACAACGAAGACAGTGCAAACATTCAATTTGTAGCACTTGTTACATGGAGGACATCACATTGTGCATCTGGAAAACTATATACACAGGGTTAGGGTTACCAGACTGACAATATTTTGATTTCCTTAAAACACGAAGAAGGACTACATCTTTAAATAATCAAAAAGTGTTAGCCAATCAATAAGCGACAAAGTATCATAGGCCTATTTGCTGTACGTTTTACTGAGCCGTTTTGGGCATGGTCGTTTAATATTTGACTGAGCGCATACAGCCGTTCTGCAGTACCAGACCCTGCTGCTGGAGATCCGTTCTGCCCTGTTCTGTTACACCATACTCAGCGTTTGAAGATGGAATATCTGGGTCAAGTGTGATTTGTAATGGTTTGGAACGGAGCTACAAGAAAGCTGGTTAGGCACTCCGGAACTGAACTAACTGTAATCCAATTATATCTTGTTGAAAACGATGATAAATAGTATTTTCAAGGATTATCTGTGAAACATTCGACTTACAATAAACGAGGAGATAGAACTCCGTGCTAAAGTTCTTTTTTTTACTGTCTGAGATCATTCATTTTACAAAACAATCATTTTCAGCGATATACACGATAACGTTATTAAGGATATGCTCATTTAAAAAACAGAACAGTATTTGTAAACCGCTAATATTGCAGGCAAACGCATTTCAGATAGACGTTTAAAATTCAAGTAATCTCTTCAGCTGTGAACACGGTCTTCGTTGGTTAACATACTATATATTTATTATTTTTTAAAATATAAAGCTTATTTTAAAAAATAATTTTAGATATGAATTAGATACAATTATTTGACGACAAATAAAAAAATTAATAAATAACCGAAACGGTCATATGACAAAAGTGCTGCATCAGGTGACTGACAAAATGAACCGCGTTCCAGTTGGAGTTGTAGCCAGTTAGCTAGCTAGCTAGCTTCCCCATGTTGGCGCAAGACGTCCTCTGAAAAGCACAGGCACGGAGGACAAGTCTTTAAGTTGACTATTGAGGATGACTTTGTTGCACACTGTCTCCGCACACGTAAAAAAGAGAGAGAGATGCCGGCTGTCTGAGCAGGCCTTCGTTGTCATCTCATCGCCGCGCTAGCCAGCTGACCGAGTCCCTCCACCTCCTGCGTCCTCTCTTGACTGGAGTCGCAGCGATTGCTATTGACAACGCAGAGTCGCAGCGATTGCTATTGACAACAGTGCCCACTTGATCATTCAAAATGTGTTTTCTTTTCAAATAAACCCGACTGGACACTGTCCGGGACAGCTGCTATAGCTAATTTAAAGAAGATCTCCTGTATTCATGCCGTATAATAAAGGAATCAACTTAATATTTTTTGGATTAACAGAATGAACGGTGAGTTGCAAACATGAGAGGAGATATGGTTTTTTGTGGTAGTTTTTGTTTTAGAGTTGGCACCATTTCTAGTTTTGGGCCATTTTTGTCATAGTTAAAGCAGTTATCTCAGCTATGTCACCACATCCGCATCACTGCCTACTCAGTAGCTTACGAGTTAGCTAGCCTAGCTAGCTAGGACAGCTGACTATTGCTCAAAGTTTTGCTTTAAACCTCTTAGTTAGGTTTGTGGTTCCATAGTTACACCTACGATTACCGATTTTTGGTATCTATGTTTTATCCGCTATGAAACAGCATTATGCTTAAACCCTTTACATTTAAATGATTGCTGTAGACAGAGTTTAAGTTCAGAGAGTGCATAGACTACTTTCACTTTTAGTCTTGAGTCTTAATTTCCACTTTACTAAATCTGCGTTTGCATTGCGTTTGTTTTTTTCTTGCTAGATAGTTAACGTTTAAACAGAACATTAACTTTCATATGTGCTATAAAATCTTCGTTTTGTAAATTGTGGATTGATAAATGAATGTACATTTCTAAACAGAGAGCCTACTTAGAGTATCGCATGTACTTGTGATGTCAGATTTGTATTTAATTTCTAAAAAACTAAACACTTTTACACTGTTTTTGACGGTGTAAAATGTGAACATGTCTAGATTTTGTAAAATTTCATAACAACAAAACCAGAGGTATCTAAATCACAGTCCTCAAGGTCTAGGTCCTACAGATTTAAAACTCCCTGGATATAGGAATCAGGTGTGATGACAAAGTGTCAAACCAGTTCCATTAATCATTTAATAAACCACAATGGATTACAATATCCAGGACTGGTTTTGGTTTTGAGGTCCAAATTTGAGTAACTGCCCAAAATGTTCAAATGACATGTTCAAATTTGTGGTTTGGTCAAACATGTGAAAGTTGTGTAAACGTGTTGATAAAGAGGTGACACATATAATGTATTGTTTATACATTATTAAAACTAATACGACATTTGCTATCCTCAGTTGCGTCTTATCAGTTTGGAAAGCCTTATTTCTTGACATGTACACAGAAGATGTGGTTATGATATTCACCATAGATCTCTGCAGAATGGAGTTAAGTATTATACAGGTAGCTGTTCCAACCTGCTGGGCATTGCTGCCTGTCGCACTTCTGCTGGTGCCCATGGGTCAGCTGCAGGGTCATCAGCCAGAAAAACCACCATTCACCAACGTTTCGCTCCTTTAATTCTGGTACGTCTCCTGGTGGCGGAGCAGTGACAGGGACGTCTCCCTGTCACCCCCTGCAGCTGATGGGTGTTGTCCCTGCGGCTGTTGTCTGGGGTTAGGTGTTCTTCCCCCAAGATTTGTCCTTCCTCCTAAGCCAGAGCCAAAAGCTCCCCTTTTCAGCCTCCTCTGCCAGGGCCTTTGTTGCCTTCCTGGGCCTTCCTCCGGTGAGCCCTACCTCCCTCAGGAGGCGTGTGGTTGACAAACCCATGAAGCCACGGCATCCGACCTCCACTGGGTAGATGGTGGTCTTCCAGCCAGCCTCCCGGCACTCAGCAGCCAGCTCCGAGTGCTTCACCCTCTTGCGTTCGAAGGCGGCCTCAATCCCCTCCTCCATGGGCACTGTGAGCTCGATGAGGAACACCGCTCTTGCCTTGGTTGACCACGCAACTATGTCTGGCCGGAGAGATGTGGTGGTGATCTCCGTGGGGAACTGAAGCTTCCTGTCGAGATCGACCCTCATTCTCCACTTTTGGTCAGGGGAGAAGGGCCTTGGTGTTTCTTTTGGCCTAATGCTTCTCCTGACCCCTCCTTCCGCAACAAAGGTGGTGAGGGCCTCTGCAGCTGATGGTGCATTACTTCCCCGTCTACACTCCTCCAGCACTTCAGCTAACTTCCTCAGGACTTGGTCATTGCGCCATCTATAGCGGCCCTGTGAGAGTGCCGTCTTACAGCCTGACAGTGCTGGAGGCTTACGGTGGGGGCACTGCAGAGCGCACAACATTCCTCACTCCTGAACCACTTGTGGAGGTTCCGAGGTCAGGGAAGTGTGTCATATTTTGAGCGGATGAGGAAGCTAACAGATTAATCACCATGTAAATGAGTACGAATTGTGAACCTTGTACCTTCCAGGAACACAGCAAAATGATGTGAAAAGACAGCACCTTTTAGAGAGACTGCTGGATGCAGTTAAACAGGTACAAAATGACTTGCATTATTCATAACATAATGCATAATCCACTTTAAATCTTTTAAATTATAAAGTATGGGAAAAAATATTAAGCCTTAAACTGTAATGGTTATTAGATCATCTCATTCAAATCCTGAAAGGTGATGTTTTTGTTTTAATAATTGTTCAGTGCCAAATCCGCTTTGGTGGAAGGAAGGAGATAGCTTCAGACTCTGATAGCAGGTCAGATGGAAATTCTCTTTTATGAGGATTTACTTTCAGTTGTGAATTATTTGTGTATTTGTTGAATGTAACATATGTAATATTAATCTATAACTGAGATGTTCCAGTGTACCGACTGCTTGCTCACTAATCATAGCCTGGCTGCTTTGCACTTGGATTCTGCTGTTATGACCCTTCTGTTCCTGTGACAGACGTGTGTGTGTGTGTGTGTGTGTTTCCACAGAGTTATATGCCTATGTGCCCAGTTCGAGGCTGTGCTTCAGCACGGCCTGCGCAAGAGTCGTGGCCTCGCGGTCACAGCTGCCGCCATTAAGCAGGCAGCAGGCTTCACCAGCACGACAGAAGCAGGTAACACGGCTGCCGGGTAGCCAAGCATGGCGGCCCCTCTGCTCATGGTTAGCGAGGGCTTGCCTGGTGAAGAAGTGGCCCTTATAAACGCTGCCCTCCTCCCAAGAACCAAGACACTTTGTTCTCACAGAGGTTCATTAAATGCACTGCTGGCGTTATTTGTGTCTTTCTTTCTATTCCTGGGAGACGGTGCCTCAGAGGGTCTTTAGTGGCAAAGGTAGCACCTGCAGCACCTGCGGGGAGGAAACCGATGCTGCACAAGGCCCAGCGAGGGGCCGCAGGTGTGCAGAGGCCATCTGAAACCAGATGCTTACGCAACGAGAGCTGTGAAAACGAGCAGAAAGGAGAAACGGGCTGTGTGGTTCCCTCCCAGCACCTGCTGTGGTTTAGGTTTTAAACAGCAACAGCAGGATTAAGAACGATACCACTTATCAATGCACAGTGGTTTACAGTGAGAGGTGACCGTAAGGAGCACAGCGTTAGTGGGAGGTTCGACATGCTCGTGTGGTTGTAACTGGTTCGGTGTTGCTGAGTGTTGGCGTTAGTGTTGTTTCTGGATAATTTGTTTTGTGTGCGTTTTTGCAGTTGAGTTGGCGATGGGTTTTTTTATGCTTTACTTTTTCTTTGATTTTATTTTTTTTCGTAAGCTGTTCGTAAATTCAACTGGTAACATGGCCTACTGTGATCTCCAAGAATAGATGTTAAGAACCGTATGACGGTTACAAGAGTGGCGTGTTTTGGAGCTGTACTGAGGTATTTTTGGAAAGGTTTTGGGGTGGTGATCCATTCTGAACTTCTGTGTTCTTTTTTAATGCTGCTGGCTGTTTTTGTCTGCTGTGAAGCTGTTCTCTTGCTTTGCTGTTAAAGAGACTTTCTCAGAGTGGAGTCTGGTCCTGGGCTCCTGTGTTCATGTGTTTGACGGTGGGGCCCCCCATTTCCATTCAGTTGTCCCGACACTGAAACTGAGAGCCACTAAATCTCAAAGGACCATATTGCTAATTTTTTGTTTAAACATAAAAAGAATCACACTTGACTTGTGGATTGTGTGAGTAATTGTAATGTTACCCCAAATGACTCTGAGATCTGAGACATTCATGAAACTCACAGAATGAGGAACAGAAAATTCCTGCCTGTTTGTCTCAGGTCCTTATAAAATACTGATTTTTCTGACCTCAGACCTGAGTCATTTAAATAAAATCAGATGTCATGGCTTGTAACTAGTTCAGAAAAGTCTGAAAAATGGCTGCATTAACAGATGCGCCAGTGAACGTGGTGTCAGTGTATGACGGAAGATTTTCTCTGCTGTGTGTGTGTGTTTTAGAGCTCACCTTCTGGTGCTACGTGAAGGAGCACCTGAACCGCCATGAGCTGCAGCGCTTTTACTCACTATCCAACATCTCGTCTGAGCTGGGCCGCGGCCGGGCGTGGCTACGCTGTGCCCTCAACGAGCACTCCCTGGAGCGCTCTCTGCACATGTTGCTGGATGACCGGCCCCGCCTCAGGTAGGCCCCGCCCCCCAAAGTACGCCCCGCCCTCCTCAGATACACCCCGCCCCAGCTCTGCTCCGCCCCCCCCCCCCCAGGTACACCCAGCCCTGCCTCTCTCCAACCTAACCCAGGCCACCCCCCGCACCGCCCCAACCCAACCCCCACCACAGTTTTGAGAAGGCTGCACGTTGCATGCAAGGTGAAGCAGTATGTGTGTTTCAGTGCCTTCTATGAAGAGTGGGCGTTTCTCCTGGATGAGGAGCGAGCCAGCATGCTTCCCACCATGGCTGCAGGTCAGTGGTCTCACTCACACTGAGCTTTGCACCGCTCCTTCTCACTTTGGAAATCCACTCATATCTGAATCAAGTTGCTAGAAATCATTGTTTTACTTTTCCAACCACTTATTTATAATTTTTTATTCAAAACTACATCCGTTAAAAATTGAGGAAAGGATTTTTGTCAGTTTGGTCACTGCCCAGCCTTCCTTAGACGCACGTGAACGCGTGCTTCGCTCCGTCCCCGAGCAGGACTCAACTCCATCTTGTTCGCCATCAACATCGACAACGCTGACCTGAACGGGCAGGTGCGCGCCAGCCCGTCTGTGTCCCACCTGCTGAAGGGCTCCACGCAGGGCATGAGCAGCCTGTGGAAGGAGTCTGCGCAGGGCATCAGCACACTGCTGCGGGAGATCGGCACAGCCACGGGTGGCGTTCCCGGCTTCACCCCGCGCCCGGACTGCCCTTCCGACCCGCTGCCTGTGCTGACCCGCGGCACCGCAGGTAGGCTGGGGCCACACCGCACTCTGGAACAACCGAGCTTCTCCACGTGCTCCGAGAGATGAGAGATGTTGTTCAATCACAGATGCACCTTTATTAGCTCCTCCATGTGATAAGGTCTCTATTTTTTTGTGCCGCGTGTTGTAAAATGGCTGTGAGGAGGCCTGAACGTTTCGCCTGGCGTCCGTGTCCGTGACGACTGCTCGGTGGCTTGAGCGTGTAACGTTTCCCGCTTTCTGTTCCGCTCTCCTGACGCAGGTTTGAGGAAGGAGCGCCGACGCAAGAAGAAAATCACCAACATCATCTCGTTCGACGACGACCCGGACGTGGGGGTGGAGGACGAGGAGGGCGGCGACGGGGTGGGCGGGGCTGCGAGGAAAAGTGCGGCACCTCACAAGGAGTCGGAGGTCATGGAGCCCGTGGGCTCGCCGCTCGCTCACAACGGCCTGCCCGATTCCGAGCACGGGATCGTGAGCTGGGCTGAAACACCGCCGCAGAACGGCCTCTTCCCCGACACGAAGAGCGTCGACAACGACGAAGAGGACAATGAGGATTTTTACGGCAAATGCCGGCCAGAGCCTCAGGAGGAGCCTGAGAGTGGAGAACAGTGAGTTCTCGCTTATGCGTGTCGGAGGTTGGGGTGCGGGACCCTGCAAGTGGCAACACTACAGAAAAGAAACTTGGATATAATTTACAGCTTGTATAGCAGGATAGATTTACTGCCGTCTGAAAATAACACACAGCCATTATTGTCCAAATAGCCGGCAACAGAAGTGAGCACACGTTGAGGTCCAAGTTGGAATTCACCAGAGCTGCACAGGTTGTTACTGGAGTCTCTTCCACTCCTCACGGAGCTGGTGGATTTTGGACACCTTGCGCTCCTCCACCTTCCGCTTGAGGATGCCCCACAGGTGGGGGGAAGGGTGTAGGTCTGGAGACATGCTTGGCCAATCCATCGCCGTTCTCTTCGGCTTTCTCAGCAAGGCGTTTTGGGGTCGTTATGGTGTTGGAAACCTGCCATGCGGCCCAGTGGATTGTGCTTGGATTACTTGTCTCCAGCAAACAGTTTGCGGACTTTCTTGTGCATGAGGTTCAGAAGAGGCTTCCTTGCGAGTCGATGGCCATGTAGACCGCGTTGATGCAGTGTGTGGCGTGTGTGATCTGAGCGTGTGCTCACTTTTATAACCAGCTATTTGGACATTAATGGCTGTGTGTTGATTTATTTTCAGAAGGCACTAAAACTATCCTGCTATATAAGCTGCACATTCATTACTCTGAGTTATATCCAAATCCCCCACGACAATGTATAAAATATTTGCAGAAATGTGACGATATGTGTGTATATATAAACATATATATGGATATATAGGTATATTTGTGTTTTCAGAGCAGACAAACCAGGTTCAAGGTTTTTTTTTCTCTCTTTCAGTATTGTTGTGGGGAGCTTGTCCAGTGTGTCGACATGGAGTCCCAGACAGATCATTACCGAGACTGACAATGACAGTTCAGACGTGCTTATCCCCGTCACCACATCTGAGTTCGTCTCCCAGAGCAACATCGCCTGTCTGACCGCCCTTATTCCCTCACCGACGTCCGGTCAGTTGCGCGGCCCAACAGAGGCCTCCAGGCCACCCGTGGATCCTGAGAACCTGCAAGATCAGGACCGGTTCGGGTAAGCCTTCTTCTGGGTCGTGGGCATCGTGGCACGTCTCGCGGAGCTGAGGTGAACTCCAGGCAGCAAGACTCTCCCTGAGACGTGCTTTCTCTTTCTCCTTCTCTCCACCTCAGCATGGAGCCTAGCGCTCTACCCCAGGATGCATCTGTGTCCAGTATGCTGGTCACCGCTGGCCTGCCCGACTCCATGACTGTGGGTGAGTTCCAGATACCTTCACCGTAGTGTTAGGAAGGATTTGTGTAGTGCGTTGTGCGTTAATAATACTTAAAAAATACATTTCTGATGGCATTTCTGCCCAGTTTTCTCTAAACGTATCACCCTAACCTTAGTTCCAGCTCAATACGTACCCCTTGCTTTGCTACAGACACACAAGTTGTGAAGGTTACTGAAGGCACACAGTTCTGTATACATGACCTACCATACTGCCTCCAGAGGAACACAAGGCCCTCCTCCTCAGCCAGAGATCAGGGCCAGTTCTGCTCTTTCCAGTGTTTACCCACAGATGGCAGTGGCCCTGTCAGGAACTAGTACACTGGGGCCACCGTAGACAGCACATAAAACCTATACTAGTAGCAAAGCATTATAGCGCATTTCCTTTTTAGAATCAGGCCGTGTCATTGAAGTTCATTACTTAACTGCCTTCATTACTTCCAAAAACTGCTCCTGGCATCTTCCAGCGAATTTACATCACCCATGAACACTAATACCAATGCAGTTGTGTTAGACTTTTTAGACTTGAGTCTGTTTTCTTTGACATTAATTATGATACATCACCACTGCTTCCTGTAGACATGCCATGCTACACTACTTCCTGTTTGTGTCCAGTCTGGCTTTAAAGCTGACTCTTCTACCATATTTTAATTAATAGACGAACAGGGTGTCTGTTGGCCGACTGGGTTTTACACAGTAATTGATGATAAATATAAACTTTAACAATTCTATTACTTTAGAAGTAAATAAACTATTTTAAGGAACTAACGTATTACTTGCCTACATGTTCTGTAGACGTGTCTGGGAACTTTCTAAGTAACTTTCTAGCTTACTTTCTAAGTAATGGCTCTAAACATTTTGTCTCATAATAAAATTATTTTATTTTTATGAATATTTAAATCCTATTTATAGTTAATTGCTGTTATTATACCAGCGATAGTCTAATGGCCTAATAATTGGGAAATGTTTATGCATTACTTAAATAAGCCAGGCTACTGTTATGATGATACTGTTATGAGATAATGTAGGTCTTATAATTCACATAGGACCTAGTGTATTAGTGGGCAAAGTGAGTTTAGAACCAAATAGCAAAGCTTGAGCTGTTTGTTTCCTCATGGCTGCTAAATGCATTTTCATACTAATGCTTTTACTAATCTTCTTTCTTCCACTATTAAAGGGTTTTGTAAAAGCAAAGCAAAAAAAAATTTGTTATTTGGAGAATAATATTGAATTACCATATGACATCTGATTGAATACGAAGTATTGTGTAATGTATTCTGTTTTAAAAGTTGTAAACACCCTGTGCCTCACACCCTCTCAGACCTTCCTGCCTTCCGCACACTTTACACCAGCTCAGGAAGCCTTCAGAGACCCTGCTGAACCTCCTCAGCGTGTGTTGGGTTTGAGAGCTCGGCCAGCATTTCAGCCATGTGTGTTCAGTCACACCTGTTAACCGGCCTCAGTGCAGGGTACTGGAGTTCCTCCACACGGTCACGTCTTTACAGACAGGAAGCCGCCTTCCTCAAATTGTTAAGACAATGCGTATAATTGTCTAAAATGTATGCAGCAACACTAATGTTAACATTATCTGTCACTGCAACCAACAGGCGTAGCACAAACAGCAATACAACCCTACACCACCAACCCTACACCACCAACCCTACACCACCAACCCTACACCACCAACCCTACACCACCAACCCTACACCACCAACCCTACACCACCAACCCTACACCACCAACCCTTACTGTCAGCATTCCGGAAGCTGCCGCTCTCATGGCGAAGCTTGATTCGTCGCTACAGATAACATGGTCCCGCCGCTCCGTACGCCATTGGCCTGCTCTAACCCTCTCTAGCTGATGCTTGGCGTCGTGCGCTGAGATCTTTATGCGTGCGTGCAGCTGCTGAGCCACGCCGATCCGCTTCGCGAGGCCCCCAGACGCGGCCGTGGCGCCGACGCAGTCCCCGCGGGTGGTCTGGAGCTCTGCAGCGAGTGATGTAACGGGACGGACGATGCGCTTGTGCCCCGTGCTTCAGCGCCGCGCCGTCCCACTCCGTGTCCCGTCGTGTTCCAGCGCTTCCCTGCTGCGTTGCTGCTGATCTGTCTTACAGTAACAGCGCACTCAGCTGCCTGGGGCATAGCTAGAGGAACAGAACTTTGACTAACTGACGTGGCAAAGTTGGGCATCTCCTGACTGTGCTTCGTCATTCTGCTGCCGTTTCTGAGTTTGCATGGCTGCCTGGTTTGATACACCTGCAGTGGGTGTGGCAGACACAGCTGAGCTACCAGGACTGTCCACATACCTTTGGCCCTGTATCTCTGCATGTGGAGGCAGACGGCTTCTGTGCTCAGTCCACCGTGCTGTTTTGGCTGTGTACGGTGGCATAGTTCTTACCTATCCATGAACGCATTGAGATGCTTTAACCAGGACAGCATCAGAAATAACTTCTCTATTGAAATCACCTTTTTTTTTTTTTTTTTTTTTTTTTTTTTTTAAAGTCATACTTTCTTAAACAGAAAAGGGGGCTCTCGGTCTCCTTCCTGTTCCCATTTTCCGTAGCGTCTAGTGTAGCAGCTGCTCTCCAGAAGAGGGCACTGTTGGTTCAGTGGCTTCCTGTGGTGTGTAGAAACACCACGCTGAGACGCTCGCGGCAGCACTGGCCGTTCCTTTGCCTTTCTGATAGAAAGATGGTAGATGGGAAAAGTGTGCGTGCCATACCGGAGCGTGACGCAGCTCTGAAACGTATCTGTGCGCACAGAAACAGAGTGGAAATGTAACACTTGACCTGGGATTTCTGCTCCGTGGGCAGCGAATGTGGCGTATTATTAGAGAGAAAAAGGCGTGCCACCTTGAGAGTCACTGTTGGGAGTCCTGCACTGTCCTGCACTGTCCCGCACTGTCCCGCACTGTCCCGCACTGTCCCGCACTGTCCCGCACTGTTCCGCTCTGTCCTGCACTGTCCTGCACTGTCCTGCACTGTCCCGCTCTGTCCCGCACTGTCCCGCACTGTCCCGCTCTGTCCCGCACTGTCCCGCACTGTCCCGCACTGTCCCGCACTGTCCTGCACTGTCCTGCACTGTCCCGCACTGTCCTGCACTGTCCCGCTGGAATTTAAATGTCTTCTTTATGGATTTCCCCCCAAACAAACAAAAAAACATCCAGAATTACATAACAGTCCTCTTGTTATTAATTTGGCAAGCTATTAATAAAACAAAGGGAATAAAATACCAAAATATCACCTTGAGGTTGTCTGCGGGTGTGTTTCAGTATATGTGTCTTTGTGTGGATTCTGCCATTGCGATTACTCATAACTTTAGTGTGGGCACGTGTGTGTTTGAGTCTGTGTGTGTGTGTGTGCATGTGGATGCATGTCCTCCGCATGTGTGTGTGAGGTGTGGACGAGTCACCAGCGTGTGCTTCACCTCCAGATGGAGGCTCCAGGGAGGAGGCGGCCTCATCTGCCGGACTCCTCAGGCGGATCCTCCCCTTGTACCACCCACACACACACACACACTTTCTCTCTCTCTCTCTCTCTCTCTCTCTCTCAGACCTTACCTACAGAAGCTGTCATTTCACGTACACATAATCAAAATGAATTTAAAATGTGTTTCATTCTATTGTTGCACAATTTCTGAAACAATTTCTCTTTTATTCTTTTTTTTGTACAAAATCTGTGCTCAGTGAGTTCAGTTTGATCCATGCAGAGTTGGACTCAAATGGACACTATAAGAGTTAATTTGGTCTTATTGATTTCCGGTCTACATGGGTACTGTAAACAGAGACTGTGTTGGAACCCTTCGGGCTTCTAGTGTGCGTTATGGTTTGGTTTTCCCAGGTAGAGAACAATCGATCGATATTGACTCCAGTGCTCACTGACAAGACCTTCACCTCCCTCAGAAATAATCCAGACATTTTAAGGGTTTCTCTTGCTGAGATCTTGCACGGTTTTCCAGCCCCCTGCGTGTGGAGGGGGGGGGGGGCAGCCATTTTGATGTAGATAATTGCATCCACAGATCCTTCTGAGCTGGCTTTAATGACGCTAAGCCGGTGGGAGTGTTGGGTCTTTTTCTCCTGCAAACGGGAGAAGCACACCACTTCCTGCCTGCAGCGGGTCCGGTGCCTCTTGCCTCGACGTCCTGTGTGTGCCATGCCCTGCTTCTGCACTTCCTCCCTGCCTGCACTCTGGAGAAACGTCTGTTTCTTCATTGTTCACTGTCATTCATTTGTATTATTGCGTTCTTGCATCATTACGGGGACCATGATTACTTGGGCGCTACTTCCCACTCTTATTTTTAGTTTAGGGGTTGTTTTTTTTTGCTGCTAGAACTGTCACAATAGGCTCCTGGATGAAAGTAGACTGAGAAGTCCTCCATTTCCCCTTCTTTGTACGGAGGTAGTTGGTTGTTTAACTGAAATCGGCAGTCTAAGTCTCTCGCTGCGTCGTTAGAAGTGTATTCCTCTTTGTTGTCACCTTCACTTAAAAGAAATTAGTGTCTGGCTGGTATTTTAAGCTCCACAAAGTTCCCTTTATTAGTTCAGTGGTACTACATAAATGAAAATGTCAGCAGTCTGGAACAGTATTCATTAATGACAAAAGTACAGGTCTGCATAGGACACTAAATCTCAGCAAGATATTGAATCTTATTATTATTGTTCTTTCAGAAGCAGATCGTTTCCCCGATCCCACGTCCCCCCCGTGACTCAGGCATGCTTGAGCTGCTTCTTATTTTGATGCCTTATTAAGATATCTCTGTTCCCAACAGTCGATCTACTTCAAGCCATTGTGGCCATGATGAACAGGAAAGATGAGCTCACGGAGCAGAACACGTGAGTCCCGCCCGCACTCGCACCCATTCACTCGGGCTATCGCTTTAGAACACACGTGACATCATTCTCACGCATCTGAGACAGGTCTGCTGCTGGAGAGTCCTGTCGTTCTGTCCCCCCTCAGCCCTTGTGTCCTCGATGAACTGTGCGTCTCCGCAGGTCTCTGCGCAGTATGCTGGACGGCGAGATGGAGCACTCGGCCGGCCTGCGGCTGGAGGTGGACAGCCTGAGGACCAAACTGGCCGAGCTGGAGGAGAGACACGCCGCCAAAGTCCACGCCCTTGGGAGGTAGCCACTCCTCCCCCTCTGAACTCGCCACTCGTGTCCTCCCGCTCGCGGCCCCACCTGCCCGGAATGCTCGGAAGCTTCTAGAATCCTCTACGACAAAATCGGCCAAATCAGAAAGTTGCATTTTATTTCCTCCTTTGAAACTCCTGTCGTGCAGTTTCATGCTTCCTGCCCAGGCAGGGGTGATTTAGGCCACTCTTTTATTTTTGGCTTTTGCAGTCTCCGTCTTTGCTCCGGGAGGCAGTGGGAGCAGTGAAGTCAAAGTGTCTGACTCAAACGTGATCTTCTCCTAGTCAATACACGCTAAAAATAAGGGAGAGGGCTGGCAGAGCTCAGCTTGTCGCTCGGCGAGAGATCTCGGTGAGAGATCCTTCGAGCTGTTGCGGCATTGATTCAGCCCAGCACGGTGGGTGGAGCTCAGGACGTGGGTCTCAGCGCCGGGCCGACACACGTGCGCTCTCACGCAATCGCACCTCCCCAGCCTGAGTCCCGCCCGCTCTGACGTGAAATGCCCAGGTGCAGGAAGGCGGCCAACGTAGAGAAGGCGGTCTGGGCGAGGAGACGCAGGTGGGCGGTCTTAACGCAGGTCTGTGGCTGAGGCTTGTGCACTATTATTAGAGACACCCCGATCATCCTGCAGCTAAGTGGCACCTAATGGGGGATGACGTGGCAGACAGGCAGACAATGGGGCATGTAGTTGAGTCTGATTGGCGTGGCACCCGCACCATCACCTGCTCCGCCCCCTGACCCGCCCCATCACCTGCTCCGCCCCCTGACCTGCCCCATCACCCAACCCACTCCTCCCCCTGCCCATCATTCACTTTTCCCAGCTTTTAGCTCGTGTTTATTTTACATTTGATATTGACATGCATAGTGCCTTTGGGTGGTGCTCTGAGGGCTGGTGGGTGGTGCTCTGAGGGCTGGTGGGTGGTGCTCTGAGGGCTGGTGGGTGGTGCTCTGAGGGCTGGTGGGTGGTGCTCTGAGGGCTGAGGGGTCTTCTGCTCGTTATTGTTTGGTGTACGTGTGCCACGCCACTTTAGGCTCTAGTTTCACAGCTGTGCTGGGGTGTAAACAGCCTCCTAACACTGCATTTTACTAATTTCGTAGGGTGCTCACACATCTATCGCCATTTGTTAATTTGCCGGACTGAAATAAATGTGCTTGTGACATGGTGGGTGGAGTGAGTGGAGGCGCCAGGGGGTGAAAATGCGGCAGTGTCGATCCCAGTCTGGCTCTAAACAGCGTTTGCCGCCTCCTCTGACCTGCTGCTCCAGAAACCCAGGACACAGCACAGCGTTCTGCTCTCTTCCAACAGGCCTTCCCAGTTCCTCACAGCACGCTTCCCACCACAGGCACCACCCCACCAAACACACACCAGATCACCCCACCAAACACACACCAGATCACCCCACCAAACACACACCAGATCACCCCACCAAACACACACCAAATCACCCCACCAAACACACACCAGATCACCCCACCAAACACACACCAGATCACCCCACCAAACACACACCAGATCACCCCACCAAACACACACCAGATCACCCCACCAAACACACACCAAATCACCCCACCAAACACACACCAGATCACACCCCTCCAAACACACACCAGATCACCCCTCCAAACACACACCAGATCACCCCTCAAACACACACCAAATCACCCCTCCAAACACACACCAAATCACCCCACCAAACACACACCAAATCACCCCACCAAACACACCAGATCACCCCACCAAACACACACCAGATCACCCCACCCCACCAAACACACACCAGATCACCCCACCAAACACACACCAAATCACCCCCCCCACACACACCCCACCAAACACACACCAGATCACCCCACCAAACACACACCAGATCACCCCACCAAACACACACCAGATCACCCCCCCAAACACACACCAAATCACCCCACCAAACACACACCAAATCACCCCCCCAAACACACACCAGATCACCCCACCAAACACACACCAGATCACCCCACCAAACACACACCACCAATCACCCCACCAAACACACACCAAATCACCCCCCCAAACACACACCAGATCACCCCCCCAAACACACCAGATCACCCCACCAAACACACACCAAATCACCACCAAACACACACCCCAATCACCCCCCCCCCCAAACACACACCAAATCACCCCACCAAACACACACCAAATCACCCCACCCCCAAAACACACCAGATCACCACCAAACACACCACCAAATCACCCCACCAAACACACCAAAACACACACCAAATCACCAAACCCACCAAACACCCACCAAACACACACCACTCCAAACACACACCAAATCACCCCACCAAACACACACCAAATCACCCCACCAAACACACACCAGATCACCCCTCCAAACACACACCTCCTCATTACAAAGTAAATACAGCGGATTTAAATTTTTTCTTTTTTTGGGCAAACAATTCTGTATTGAATGTGAATCAGTTCAATCATCAGAGTCAGTGTGCCATTCTGCATGCAAAATTATAGAATTTATATAATTCATCATATCGCAATTTTGGAAATAGATATTTTATTCTCATCATGAGGAAGAACAGTAATAATGCTGTGAGTGCGTTGGTGTGGTGACCCTCTGAAAAGTACATCCGTTTCCTCATCTACAAAGTTCCTGCACGGTCACTGCAAAACTGTGGATGTGCCGTGTCTCTGGTTCCTGATTGGCTTTTAGAAGCAACGAGAGGATTGAATCCGATTGGACGTTGTGCTGGCCCGCCTAAACATACCTGCTCCAATCTGCACCAATCATAAACGAAGCAAACATGACTTCTGCCATGCCCACAAGTGCCTGCACCGGTAGCTCGCTAACGGTAACGCTGCCCCTATGTAACGTGCCTGATCCGGCATAATATTCAGCACTTGACATTTTATCCGTTTGCAGGTTCGGGGGTGGCGAGAGCACGAGAGGTGCTGATACACATCCCCCTCTTTAACGCACGTGTGCCCTCCGTCACGCCGTCTCACGTGGGTCTCCATGCTGTTCACCTTCGTTGGCCTTCGTGTCAGGCGACTGCGTGTCCACGGCTGTCTCTTCTCCAGCTTCGCCACAGTGTCCCTGTTGTTCTGGTCCCTTTCTGTGATCCAATTTCACTGATGGTGTTAGGGAATCCATTTAAGCTGGGGGTGGGAGGTTGGGGGGTGGGGGGAGGCTCGTGTTTGCAATGGGTGCAAAATATTGCGAACGTACTGTAAAAACCCAGACAGAACTTCCTTACGTTGAGGTACCTCTAAAACCCAGAATGCTTTGGGAATTCGTGGCGCTGTGACACAGATCTGCGTGTTCAGAGATCCCAGGGAGAGCGTGGCGCATCGTGGCTGGAGCCGTTCCTCTTCCTTATCGCTTTTTTATGGTAGATGTGGGTCCAGTGTTGTTGTGGAAACGAGAATCGCTGTGTCTGCTGGAGAATTGTGCTTTTTCTTTGCCAAAGCACAAGAAAATGTAAAAAAATCACATCTTCATTTCCTGCAGATATCAGCTCTGCTAGCATTAATAATCCTTCCACTTATGTGAGAACTAAACATATCCCACGGACACCGAGCTGTGCAGGAAAAATATATTTCTATCTGAATTTTCCTTTGAATGAAAGATCAGTCCGTTATTCAAGTGCTTCTCATCCCCCAGGCTGCCGCGTACTTGTGTGTTTGTAGTATAGATCATGGAGGTATAGACCTCCTAATTACTGCAGTCGGCCATGTGGGGGCACGACATGTGTGTATGTGTAATCCATGATCTACAGCGGCTGCCCAAGCTGGCCTCATTAGATAAACGTGTCCTCCCTTATTGCCGTGGTTGCCGTGCTCTTCTCTAGCCCCCACCGTCGCCGCCCTTCAGGGAGACACCAGCACTGCTGTCCTCGTACGGCCATCATCATTCCTCCGGCGCGCGAGAATGCCGAGGCTGGAGACAGCGGGCCGTGATCGATGCTCCTCACCTGGGCGTCGACGAGATGCGCTCGGAGGAGTCGCCGCTCGTTAGCTTTAATTAAATCACTGCGGAATTGCACCGAGCTCTCCTCCTCCCGTTAACGACGCGGGTGCCCCGTGCGGACACAGGATCCCGCCGCAAATCGCTCTGGCAGGCCGCCGAAGTGTGCGAAGCATCGGGTGATGAGGTGACGGCGGCAGAGGCATGTAAGAATAGGAAAGGCTGCTTGTCTCGAGCTGGATTGATTCTGATTGATTTTTCCCGAACCGGCGGTAATCAGCGCTGCTTATTGCAAGAACACATGTCCTGCGGCTCAGGAAATAGCCTTCCAGAAGTTATTCATCAGTACCTGAAAATCAGCACATTATTAGCCCGGGTCACACAGTGCCACGACTCCGATTGTGCAGTCATTCTTTTAGACGTGGGAGGTCTGGTGTGTCACAGATGTTCGTGCTTTAAAGGTGGTTTTTGAAAATTTAAATTTCATTTACATCTGTCTGTTTTGAGACTCGTGTGTTCCACTAAAAATTCTAGCCATCCGCAGAAAGTTTATGATTGTGATTTCGGTAATAAAGCGATCCAAGCAAGCTAGATGTCCATGTTGATATGCTCTCATGCCTGCCTTCACAGGGAGCTCGCAAATGTTGATACGGAGAAGCGGGACCTGCAGGACCTGGACTTTGACACGCCCTTTCTCTCCTTCTTGCAGGGAAAACGAGGTCCTGAAGGTCCAACTGAAGAAGTACGTGGGTGCCGTCCAGATGCTGAAGAGGGAAGGAAGCCAAGGCGTCGACCGTGAGTCCAGCCCTTCACACTCATGCACGCATCACACGTTGGCAGATGAGACTTAAAATGGCCGACATCTCAAAGCGCCGCAGAGCTGCACGTTGTGTCTTTCCCCAATCGCAAAGTGAGAGGCAGAAATGTCTTTTTCATTAGCCTGGTTTCTAAGGATGCTGGGTTTTTAGCGTGGCCTTAGGGGCTTTTAATAAAAGTTTAGAGGATGAAAATCCTGTGTGCAAGATGTTGGGGCTGAATCCACCCCAAATAAGCCTAATGTGGTAGATTTGGGGGGGAAAAAGAATCGCTAATTGCATTTTGGGAGGAGAAGGTAGTTATCAGTGTCACCTGAGAAGGGAATATCCTCAGAGACTCTGACCGCTCTGGGGGCCATGATGTGTGGGACACACTAGAGTAATTGTATAATAAAACTACTGTTTGTGAAAACGGAGCTCAGAGGGCTTTATTATTTCTGTGCCCATGTATAGCTTAACACTGTTTAAAGTATTTAAAAATGGATGTGATTATTTTACTGAAATTTGTGCTGTAGGGGCTTCATTTCTCTTTCAGACAGTAGCAAGTGAGCTTTGTGCTGGGCTGTCGTGTGGAAAGTCAGTATCGCACAGTTTTATTGTTCCCTCGGATATAGATGAACTTACAATTATGTGAATGTCATTCACTAATAGATTGTTTCCAAGTGGGCGGTCGATCATAATCGTGACTGTGAGAGAAGGCGCTGCTTACGGGCATACAATCCAAACAAACACGGCGCTGAAGGCAGCCTTTTCGTGGTGGGCCTTCACATGCTGATGGAAGGTCTTGAGGGAGCTTTAGGGTTTGTAGTGCCTCAGTAGATCTGCGTAATTGGATGTTGTGTGCAGTGCCAGAAAATGGCCACAAACCTTTTGTAATCAGCCACCACGTTCCTCTAATGTTGGACGACTCGGCTGCAAGCTGCCTCTTCCGTGCAGTGCCACTCTGACCAGGTGTGTGTGTGTGTGTAAGCGTGTGTGTGTGTGTGTGCGCGCCAGAGAGCCAGGTGGTGTGTCTGCCTCTCAGAGGCCTGGTGGTCTGGGACTGCGGCGTCTGTGTTTTAACCCCTCCCCTTCCCTTGTGACACAATCGTGACATCACCACACTAATCAGAATCAGAATATCTTACCAGGTATAACGAAATTAAGGTGCCTTAAGGTTGTGTAAAGGTGGTGAGGTGGTGTTTTTTATTTTTAAACTAAATAGACTATAAATTACAGTAATTACAAGAAAGTATTTAACAAATAACAAATAGCTGTAGCAAATAGGAATAATCAACAATTACGAGTTATTTAGTGTCCGAATAGCGGCAGGATAAAACCTGTTTCTGAGCCGATTTGTCCTTGTTTTAATTGTTCTGCACCTTCTACCTGATGGTAGCAGCTCTAAGAGATAATGACCGGGGTGAGAATTGTCCATGATGATTTTGTGGATTTTTTGAAGACAACGAGAGCTGTGTAGATCCTCCAGGGTGGGTAAGGAGCACCCAATGATTTTCTCTGCAGACCTCACAATCCTCTGTAGTTCTTTTCAGTGCAACTGGAGAACCACACACAGAGTCCGTGAGTGAGGATGCTCTCTATGGTGGAACGGTAAAAGGACACCAACAACCTCTGACTAATGTTGTTGTTCCTGAGAATCCTCAGAAAGTAGAGTCTCTGTTGTGCCTTCTTTGTGAGTTCCTTGGTGTTCACACCCCAGGATAGGTCCTCCTGAATATGAATACCCAGGAAGCGAAAGTCTGTGACCCTTTCTACACAATCCCCATTTATGATTATGGGTTGAATGATTTCTTTTGTCTTCCTAAAATCAATGACAAGCTCCTTCGTCTTTGATGTATTCAGACGTAGATTGTTGTCTGTGCACCACAATGACAGCCGTTCTACCTCATCCCGATAGGCTGTCTCGTCGTCTCCGGTGATAAGACCCATAATGGTTGTATCATCGGCAAACTTTACTATGGTGTTGCTGGTGTGAACAGTGGTGCAGTCATGGGTGTAGAGGGTGTAGAGCAAGGGACTCAGCACACAGCCTTGAGGGGCACCTAATGGGCTGCCCTGCTGTAACCCCACCTTGATGTGGAGTTACAACTGAAAAGGGTGAAGGGGAAACTTCGGCTTGATGGACAGGTGCGCAGAACGAGCCTTTTCCCATCATGCCCAGAGTGCTTGTGCTCGCTTGTTCAAGAAGGCACGTGAGCTGCTGCCTCAGCCGAGATTTGACCCGACGCGCTCGAAGTCGAACCGTCACCGTGCCGACGCGTCTTCATGTTTATTTAGATCACGTCTGCCACCCTTAAAATGCTTCGCTGCAGAGTTGCCAGATAAAAGATGGAGTAGAAGCACTTATCAAATTTCCCTTTATTAAAAAGAGCAAAGGCAAGGGCAGGGGGGGGGGGGGTCTTAGCCCTCATCCTCCCTGAAGTTATCGGATTATCTGATTATCTGGGTCATTAGAGGTCTGGCATGAAACCCCAGAGAAGCTCTTCCCAGCCTCAGACATAAGAGCAGTAGTGTGTAGTGACTAATGACCTCCAGTATGAACCATAGTATGCTGCTGTTGTCCAGCGTGGTTACGGTAACTGCTGTGTAACTATAGTAGTGTCATGGTAGGCACCCTCCCTGCAAATATCCTCTAATCAGAAGTGGGTGCTTTTTTTTATTAAACTAGATTTATGCATTTTCAATAAAAAATCGATTTTTTACATTTATTTGTGAGCTCTGTGTATCCGTGCATGATGAATCTCACATCCGGGAAAGGATTACGACACAAGGTACGACTGAATAAACACACACTATGTGCTGCTGTCAGCTATGCTTAATGAATCAATGAGCACCATTATTCACCCGCATAGCTGGAAGAGCGTTAATAATTCCATCTTTCATATTCATTACACGGCCGCTCATTTCTTCCACCCTCCACGTCGCCCCCTGCTGACGGAGGCCGGTTTGTTCCGGCCCTTTGGTACTGGCCAAGAGGTGCAGACGAGTGCTCGCGGGTTATTGTGTTTACTTTGACTAACGCGTCCAGATTCCCCCCCCCCCCGAGTGCGGGGGAGGCTGCTCCTTATTTAACAGACGGGGGGGGGGGTGTGGAGGAGAGGAGGTGTGAGCTCACGCCTGCGGGTCCAGGTGGCCGCCGTCCTGGGGGCCACGTCCCCATCACCTCTTAATGAACAGTGTTAATGAACATTTTAATCATCACCCGCAGGTTAAACAGGGACCTGCACACTCTCCCCCGCAGCCTCCGGAGCTGCCGCCTCGGGCTCGTCCGCCGTGCCCCGCGGGAGGAGCACCTGGCCGGGCCAGTCCGTCCCACACCGCCCGCCGCTGTTTGTCGCTTGTGCCGTCGGTCTTTCAACACCTCTGTGGGTGCAGGCCCATGGCATAACGGCCCCTCTGCTTGGCCAGGGGAGGGTACAAGCTATAACACTCACTACTGGATATCAGCGTGGTGGCAGGCCCAGGTTTGTGATTCAGGCTCTGTTCTGCCTTTGGGCAGGAGGAGGAGGGGGGGAGGGAAGAGGTGAGCATGTGAGCCCCAGATGATTTAGCGCATGCCTCACTGATCTGCCTGAGAAGTTCAGGTTTTAAATCCAGGATGAACAGGGAGGTACTTGTTTTTGTTTGTTAGTGAGGGTTTGTCTCCACCATGGTGGTGAACCCCCCCCCCCCCACCCCCTTGAAAGTCACCTCCTCCGTCTAACTCTGGGAGGAGGTTCAGACTCGACGTGAGGGAGCCGGCCGGCGACTTTGGAGCGGCAGCTGCCTGTCCAACACACCTGCTGCTTCTGTGCCGTCACTCAGGTGAAGGGCGGATTTCAGAGGCCTGCTGGCCACTGGCTCTCTGCTGAGGCAGGCTAGTGGGCAGGTGAGTGAGCACCCCTCACTGGTGCTCCAATCACAGAGCAGCTGCTGCCCACACCCTGCCCACACACCACCTACACCCACACACCACCCACACACACCTCCTACACCTGCCCACACACACCACCTACACCTGCCCCCTCACACACCACCTACACCCGCAGTACCCGTAATACAGAAGCTAACCTGTAATATGAGGAAATGGCCAGTGTTCAGTACCGGGAAACTGGACTGTTCATGGCCAGTGTGGTTGCAGTGGGATGGACCATTTAGTTCAGATCCCTTTGAGAGTTAACAGTTGCATGTGGCTGTGTTAATAAGCTTCTTGATTTACTGTGTGAAAAGTATACTGTGCTGTTTAATAAACAACTTAATATAGACCTTTCAAGCACTTTTATGACTTGCTGTAATCTGGATGCGTTCTACAGAAGGCTTCGCCCCACTGACTGACTGATAACGCCTCTTGTCATGGCTTTCTAAGGGCTTCAGTGCTTCCTAGAGGCCCTGGCGTACCTTGCCTTCAAGCTGAAGATTAAACTCAATTATGTTTTGCAGCAGTGGGCATCAGCATTTTGCTTCTGAGATGGGGGTCTGTAGCTAAAAATGGAAGATTAGACGTTGGCTGTGGTCGCTCTTTCGTGTGACGGACCTCTAATTGGAGGCACTCCTTGCTCTCCTGACTGATGAAACTCGGATCTAAGAGCCAGAACTGGCTTCTCATCTCAACAGCCTTTTAAGGCCTCCTGATCCCAGAAGCTCTTTTTGTTGTATGCCGCATGATAATATAATTAGGTTTTGGTGGTGGTTTGATGTTTAAATAGATGCTATGTTCTGTTTAAGAGCTTGGGTGAAGGTTTAATTAAGAGCTTTTCATTAGGTCTTTTTCATTAAGGGTTTCCATTAGTGTGAGGAAGCATTTGTTGCTGACTGTGTGTCTCTGAGCAGATGTCTTGTGAGATGTTTGTGATTCACGAAGTCGTATGACATACAATGTGTGTAAAATAATGCAAATACAGCTCATGGCAAGGAAAATTGGCTAGACGGATCTTTAGTCATTTAAACAGATTAAATTTCATTTTGACTGAACGTCTAGCTTGCCTGCTCGGCTTTGTTCCAGTGCTTGATAAGGTAGAAAGAAAACATGGATTAGAGAAAAATTTCCATCAAAGTAGAATATCCTGTCTCCTTATTTAGAAAGATTCAGATAATTCTCCTTCCTTGTCTGGTTCTAAATGAATCTTGAGGTGGTGTCGACTCTCATCTTTCATATAGCGTACAGAGAAGATAAAAATAAAAGTTTGGAAGATGCTTCCTGTGTAGATAAGATTTTTTTAACAAAAGATCACCCCCCCAACCCCTAAAACTAAGTGATGGTAAAAGTAACATTCTCCTCACTGTAATCACTCACTCTGCCCCCACCACTCATTAAACTGTTCACAGTGTTCTACAGCCACACCCTCTCATCTCATTTTATTTCATTTTCCGCCCTCAAATGATGACATTTTTATGGAGGCAAAGCATCAGTATTTTCAGTATGAATAAAGATGAACAATTTGGCTTCTGAGACGGAATCCTTTGATTTCTGGAAGTGCCTTTCTAATCAGCTCCTGGACATTGTGGCCAGTTTCTGTACTCCCCGGCTCTCAGCAACGTTTATTCAAATCCAGCTGAAACTTAAAGCTGAGATGAATTTGTACTGAATATGAATCAAAGTAGTTTCATAACGGCTTTTCTGCACTAACCACACACACTGCATGTTTGACATGGTTCACGTGTGCTTTGGGACTGACATCTGGACCTCTGAGCCCAGAGGTAAACCCAGCTAGATTTTTCTCTCTCTCTCTCTCTCTCTCTCTCTCTCTCTCTCTCTCTCTCTCTCTCTTTCTCTTTCTCTCTCTCTCTTCTGAGACTTTTGACAGAATGGAAGAGCAGGGCAGATGGTGGATAGTTAGCCAAATGTTTGTCAAATTAGAAATGACTTGTTCTTCCTTGTCAGACAGAAGAGCATTTGAATTATTTTGTGTTCTTCTTTGTGTTTGTCAGTTTAGCATGCAGCATAAATTTAGCCAAACTGGAGAAGTGTAGTAGCAGCTGTCTGCACCAGCTGAGCTCTCCTCTTAAACGCTTCGGGCCGCAGCTCCCTCTTCCAACCCAGAAGAAAAGGCTTCGTCAGAACCTCCGGGCCTTTTTCGTGCGCCCGGCCTGCTTCTACATATTGCGGTTTTCGTAATATGCGATTTCCTCCACCCCTGCCCATCCCCCGCTTTCTTATTGTTGTTTTTCAGGAGAACAGCACTTTACGAGGAGTCAGAAAACGTGACTCAAAAAATTGCCCTCCATTTACTGCGGAGAGGATGCTGTTTATTGAGTTCCCTGATTATTTGTCTGTGGCTTTGTCTCTATTCTTTGATGCGATGGTTATTTGAGACGCCTGAAACGTGTGAGAGAATGTTATGCTAATGGTCACTGCTATCAGAAATGCATAAGACATACGAGTTTGGAGGAACATCAGCTGAATTCCCTGTCGCAATACATAAGGTTATTAACGCTTTGTGAGAAGTGCCTTAATATCTAATGGCGTTTAATCTAAATTGTAATCAGGTTCCTGCTTGATTAAATTAGGTATGCATGTTGGAGCTTATTTATGTGTGTTTTCATGCATGTCTGAGGAAGAGATGTACCTAATTTGCAGTAACACAACATCCTATACTCAACCTTGAGGAGGTCTTCTGTACAGTGTACATGTAAATAACAACGGAAGTCTTCAGCAACAGTTTGACTTCCGATGACTAAGATGAAGATGAAACACTGCACATAGCTCACTGTTTGGCACACGGCAGTCTAAAGCCGGGCTACACTAACAACCCAATGGATTTCTTACAAAGAGAGGCAGCAATTTGTACATGAAAAGGCCAGCAATATAATGCAGTATTATTATTAACTAGAAAGAAGATGTGTATGAATAAATACTTCCCTTAGGCTACATACCCACACATACAGACATATCTACATACATAGACAAACATATTTTTTTAGACTCATCTTAAATGGCTTCAACGTAATGCCTACTTTAATTGTTTGGTTATTATTAGGAAGGATGCACTGTGTAATGACTTGCAGTTGATGGTGTGTGTCAGAGTGAAAGCCACGTGATTGAGAGAATTATCCCTAGGCCGGCGAGACGGGCTTGTGGCAAGGCGTGTAGTTAGGGAAGGATACAAGACCACGTCCACAGCCATGACAGGGCCCAGGGGAGCTGCAGCTTTCATCATTCAGATGGAAGACCAAAGGTTTTCCTAGATATTGCTGCCCGGCCAAACTGAGTAATCAGAGATGAAGTCCTTGGTCAAACAGGTAACCAAGAACCCAATAGTCCCTATGAAGGAGATCCAGAGTTCCTTTACGGAGATGGGAGAACCTTATAGAAGGGCAACCATCATTACAATGCTCCACCAATCAGGCTTTTGTCTTCACTAAAACGCATGTTGGAACCAGCTTGGTTCATAAAAAAGCACCTCAACTCTCAGACCCAGAGAAACAAGATCCTCAGTTCTGATGAAATAAACCTTGGACTATTTGGCCACAGTTCCCAGTGGTGTGTATGAAGGAATCCAGGCCCTGAGAATCACCTCATTAATACGGCCCTTACAGTCTAACACTGGGGTGGCAGCATCATGCTGTGGGGATGTTTTTCTACGACAGGGAGAATAGTCAGGATAGAAAGAAAGATGGATGCAAAAAAAAATATATATAGAGCAATCCTGGCTGAGAGCCTCTTCTCCAGAGTACCCAACATCTCAGGCAGGGGCGCAGTTTTACATTTCACCGTGACGAGCGAATCATACTGCCAGGGAAATAGTGTGAGAGTCCTGTGGTGGCCTCTGGGCCCGAACCCACCTGAACATTGAATGATTCTGCCAAGAAGAGTGGGAGAAACCTCCAATTGAGAGGTATGCCATACTTGTATGATCATTCCCAAGGAGACTTGAGGCCATCCCTGTTGCAAAAGGTATTTTAACCAAGCGAAGGGTATGAATACTTAATTAAAAGAAAAGTTTTTTTTTTTTTAAATACATTTTCAGAATATTCCAAAAACCTGTTTGCTTTGTAGTTTTGGAGTTCTGTATATACATTGATGAGGAAAAAAGATCATCTTAAGAATCTATAACAGGAGTCTGAAACCATATTAAGAATCTGACTTAAGAGTCTGAAATTTCCCATATGCACTGTAAACATACATACAGGCATATGCACTTTCAAACAAATGTATGTCATTTTCTTCATCACCAAAGTAGACATGTTTTTTGTTTGACATTTTTAAATGTTATATGACTAAAACTTGAAATATATTTCAGCCTTAATACTTCGACTAAAACAACAATAACAATGACCACTTTGTGTTGATGAGCATTATATTAGTGACGTTTTCCATGTCTCTGATGTTTCTCTTATAGCAACTGAATTTTGACACCAACCCATGTTTTCACCTAAAGCCTTTATGAGCACCTTCGATTGTTTCTGCTTGGGATGAAATGTAAATTGTTTCATTGTCGGTGCTATAGTAAGGGGAGAGGGGTTATTTATAGATTTTTATATACTGGGATTTGGTAGTGAGAGCACTTAGTCTGTTGTCATCTGTGAAATCCCAGATGAGAATCCTGTGTAGGTAAAAAGCTTCACTGCATTTAAACAGTGGTTGAATGCAGGCGCTGACTGTGGATTGGTTGGACTGGCATGATGTCATTCATATCTTCACGTGGACGGTGGCTGGTCGCCTAAGACGCAAACCAGTCGGATGTGGAACCGCAGCCCTGCAGTTCATTTATAGATCATTTGGAGATCATGGCCGTGGCACACAATGTGGAGCAAAAGTCTTAGGTCACCCAGGAACATTATTTATTATTATATTTGTTTGCTCAAAGCAAAAAAAACAAAATTAAGTGTTTCCGTTGGAAATTCGTCTAAGATTGATACTTTGACTTTAGCTGATTTTCTGATATTTGATTGGCAGTGACAGTGATACTGTTGTTTATCTGTTCACCTCACCTCTATTCCTAGAGAGTTGCATTGGTAACTGCTCATGTATCCACTATAAAATGCTCCTCACTACCATCAGAACCTTTCAGTGGTTGGTTTTGGGGGCTCCTCCAGTCCCTACAACCTCCCTCATTCTCTCAGAACCTTAATCCCTACAACCTCCCTCATTCTCTCAGATCCTCCAGTCCCTACAACCTCCCTCATTCTCTCAGAACCTTAATCCCTACAACCTCCCTCATTCTCTCAGAACCTTAATCCCTACAACCTCCCTCATTCTCTCAGATCCTTAATCCCCAGTCCCTACAACCTCCCTCATTCTCTCAGAACCTCCCTACAACCTCCCTCATTCTCTCAGAAGTCCCTACAACCCCTCATTCTCTCAGAACCTTAATCCCTACAACCTCCCTCATTCTCTCAGATCCTCCAGTCCCTACAACCTCCCTCATTCTCTCAGAACCTTAATCCCTACAACCTCCCTCATTCTCTCAGATCCTCCAGTCTCTCAGATCCTCCAGTCCCTACAACCTCCCTCATTCTCTCAGAACCTTAATCCCTACAACCTCCCTCATTCTCTCAGATCCTCCAGTCCCTACAACCTCCCTCATTCTCTCAGATCCTCCAGTCCCTACAACCTCCCTCATTCTCTCAGAACCTTAATCCCTACAACCTCCCTCATTCTCTCAGATCCTCCAGTCCCTACAACCTCCCTCATTCTCTCAGATCCTCCAATCCCTACAACCTCCCTCATTCTCTCAGATCCTCCAGTCCCTACAACCTCCCTCATTCTCTCAGAACCTTAATCCCTAACCTCCCTCATTCTCTCAGATCCTCCAGTCCCTACAACCTCCCTCATTCTCTCAGAACCTTAATCCCTACAACCTCCCTATCCTCCTTAATCCCTACAACCTCCCTCATTCTTTCAGATCCTCCAATACCTACAACCTCCCTCATTCTCTCAGATCCTCCAGTCCCTACAACCTCCCTCATTCTCTCAGAACCTTAATCCCTACAACCTCCCTCATTCTCTCAGAACCTTAATCCCTACAACCTCCCTCATTCTCTCAGATCCTCCAGTCCCTACAACCTCCCTCATTCTCTCAGAACCTTAATCCCTACAACCTCCCTCATTCTCTCAGAACCTTAATCCCTACAACCTCCCTTATTCTCTCAGATCCTTAATCCCAACAACCTCCCTCATTCTCTCAGATCCTCCAGTCCCTACAACCTCCCTCATTCTCTCAGAACCTTAATCCCTACAACCTCCCTCATTCTCTCAGATCCTCCAGTCCCTACAACCTCCCTCATTCTCTCAGAACCTTAATCCCTACAACCTCCCTTATTCTCTCAGATCCTTAATCCCTACAACCTCCCTCATTCTCTCAGATCCTCCAGTCCCTACAACCTCCCTCATTCTTTCAGATCCTCCAATACCTACAACCTCCCTCATTCTTTCAGATCCTCCAATACCTACAACCTCCCTCATTCTCTCAGATCCTCCATTTCTACAACCTCCCTCATTCTCTCAGGTCATCCCTAAAACCTCCCTCATTCTCTCATAACAGGTGTCTACTTACAGTCCCGTACACCGAGCTCTTCTGTGGGTGGCAAATCGTTCTGTGCTAAACTGCACCTCCACCTCACTGTGGAATTCTCAACTAAAAAATGGATGTGTAGCTACAGCTTCATGTTAGAAAGAAGAATTATCCCAGTCAGCTCTGCATAATGAGGTATACTGGTTTTAAACAGGGGGGGGGTTGCTTGTATAGGATTGGTACTAATCATTGGCCAATTCCCCCAGTGCATGTATTGAAATCTGTACTGGAACAGAAAATCGAGATTGGTGAAACCTATAAAGGAAGACGGACGTCAGAATAACACTCATCAGTTTCAGATTAGCTGTTGCTGTTAGCGACAAGCTCCTTGGACCGATCTAATCACGCGACTACTTTTTTTTCCCTCCCCTTTTCATGTGGGAGGGAAAATGAGCAAATCTGCACTTACAGCTAATTGTACTGCAGATAGGTGGCAGTGTGACTGCAGGGAAGGAAGAATGTGCTGTTAAAAGGCCTCTCAGGGCCTTTGTGTGATAACCTTGGAGTCGGCTTGAAGGCCAGCTTGGAAAATCAAAAATCACCCTGTAAAGTGGTATGAGAAATTGCCAACATGCTTTTTAAGGAGCACTGAAGGGCTTAATGATTTTTTATATATATGTAATCCTTCGTGGCATAGACTCAACAAGGTACTGGAAACATTCCACAGAGAGTCCCAAAGCTGCTCTATTGGATTGAGATCTGGTGACTGTGGAGGCCATTTTAGTACAGTGAACTCATTGTTGTGTTCAAGAAACCAGTCTGAGATGATTCGCACTTTATGACATGGTGCGTTATCTTGCTGGAAGTAGCCATCAGAAGATGGGTACACTGTGGTCATAAAGGGATGGACATGGTCAGCAACGATACTCATGTAGGCTGTGGCGGTGACACGATGCTCAATTGGTACTAATGGGCCCAAAGTGTGCCAGGAAAATATCCCCCACACCATTGCACCACTACCACCAGCCTGAACTGTTGATACAAGGCAGGATGGATCCATGCTTTCATGTTGTTGACGCCAAATTCTGACCCTACCATCCGAATGTTGTAGCAGAAATCGAGACTCATCAGACCAGGCAATGTTTTTCCAATCTTCTATTCAATTTTGGTGAGCCTGTTTGAATTGTAGCCTCAGTTTCCTGTTCTTAGCTGACAGGAGTGGCACCCGGTGTCTTCTGCTGCTGTAGCCCATCCACCTCAAGGTTCGACGTGTTGTGTGTTCAGAGATGCTCTTCTGCCTCGGTTGTAACGACTGGTTATTTGAGTTACTGTTGCTGTTCTATCAGCTCTAACCAGTCTGGCCTTTCACCTCTGACCTCCAGCATCAACAAGGCATTTGCGCCCACAGAACTGCCGCTCATTGGATATTTTCTCTATCTTGGACCATTCTCTGTAAACCATAGAGATGGTTGTGCGTGAAAATCCCAGTAGATCAGCAGTTTCTGAAATACTCAGACCAGCCCGTATGTCACCAACAACCATGCCACGTTCAAAGTCACTTAAATCACCTTTCTTCCCCATTCTGATGCTCGGTTTGAATTGCAGCAGATCGTCTTGGCCATGTCTACATGCCTAAATGCATTGAGTTGCTGCCATGTGATTGGCTGATTCGAGAATTTGCGTTAATAAGTTGGACAGGTGTAACTAATAAAGTATGTATACATGTATATTATATATATATATATATATATATATATATATATATATATATATACACACACACACAAAATAAATTGCCAATTTAGTAACAACCATCTAGTAGTGCATTGGATCTCCTATGGCCTTCAGACCTGTAGCAGTTCGAGGTGGCATAGATTCACTTGGTGAAATGTTCCTGTGTGAATCTTGGCCCATGCGGACATGATAGCTTCTCACAACTGCCACAGATTAGATGGAAGTAAAGATATACTCTGACCAGCATGTCCTGCCTTGTCCCAGAGTTGCTCTTTCAAAGATGCTCTTGAGGTCTGGGGACTGTGAAGGCCTGGGAAGCAAGGCATATTAGCTTGGAACCAATCTGTGACTCTATGACCCTTGTAGCACAGAGCATTGCCCTGCTGAAAGTGTCCTCCTGCCTTAGGGTAAACAGCTGTCATAGAGGGATGAACTTAGTTGGCCACCATGCTTAGGTGAGCCCCACTGTCCAAACATCCACCCACCAGCCTGCACTGCTGATACCTGACAGGCAGGACTCCATTCATGCTGCTCACATGGCAACAGGTGTATCCTGCCTCCCCCCTCCCACCATCCCAAACGGTCTCGATCCGCCACTGGCGCAAGTGGATTCACACTGAAACTAAATATATAGAAAACATGTTTACCTGATGTTATGCTGTTATGCTGTCCCCTGGGGTCACGTGTCTAACTTATGTACAAGGAAGCTCCAGTCACGCATGCTAGGACAGGTGTATCTAATAAAGTGGCCATGCAGTGTAAATACACATGCAGTCTCCAAGTGCTGTAGTGCTAAAACCACCTCTCTCTTCTCTGTGACTTGTATTGCCTTTTGCCTTCCACATTGTTTTCTGCAGCCAAACAGGAAATCACTGCCCTTATTTGGTGGACTGCTTGTATCGATTTGATTGGCTCTTGTCCCTATATCGCAACCTTTCAAAGGATATGGATCAGTGACCATAATCATTCTTATATAACTGTTTAAGTGAATTTCATTGCAGTTCCAAAAGATGATACAGGCCATCTAGCCGATTTCCGATTAAGCAAATGTTTTACCCATGTTTGGCACTTGACGTATGTTCATTTTGGGTCTGACGTACAACTCTTGCAGCAAATGACCAAGATGTGCAAGATCATATTTAATGGAAGTCAATGTGAAAATTGGGCATTAATTCTACAGTGCAGCTGGTTTGAATCCTACAACTGCAGGATCGTACAGTTGTGATTAAGCTACTGTTGTAATGCATATTAACGCACATATGCTCTAAGACATCAACAGCAGGGCAAACAAGGTTCATGCAAGATGCTGCTGTTAAATGATCGGCCAGTTATTTCAGCCACTTCCAGTGAAGGCACAGAACAGTGTATTTTTGTCCTAGCTCTGGACAGTGCGGTGCATTACGGGCCAATTTTAGGAAATGACGTGCTCAGTGTAAAGAGTGTCATACACTTCACTCCGGTCCGGTGGACCGTCCTGTAGCTGCACCGTGGAGTTGGGCTGTCTGTTGTGGCACGTGCTGGACGCACATGCATTGAAGGGGCATTGGAGCCTCATTTGCATGTGATTACCTGGAGCTGGGCTGCCCTGAGGCCCTCCAGTGGCCCTGCTAGTCGCAGCTCATCTGCAAAGCAGGGGAGTTTTAATGGGGGTCGTAGGTGCCGTGCTCATGGCCTCTCTGGAGACTCTTTGTCAGGCCTCTCTGCAGGAATGTGTTCAATTACCCTATTGATGGGCGCGAAAAGTGAGGAAAAGCTGCTATTCTGGCCCGCCTTGCTCTGCTCGCTCTCATAATAGAGCTGTGATAGCATCAGCCGTCACCCAGTCCCACTGCCAGCCCAGATACAGCCTCTCTCCCCTTCCCTCCCCAGCCCCAAAATAGGAACCGGCTAAATTACACTTGGTAATGGAATGCAGAGACAGTGATCCCCCACCCACCCCAACCGCTTCTTTTTAATTCTCTATCAGGCAGAGAGCACATTTCATTTGATATGAAATGAAAAGCTCTTTTTTTTTTCTTTATCAACTCTGTGAGCAGATGAGGGGAGGAGAGGGGAGATCTGGGTAAGGGGAGGAGAGGGGAGATCTGGGTGAGGAGAGGGGAGGGAAGAGCTGGGTGAGGGGAGGAGAGGGGAGGGGAGGAGAGGGGAGGGGGGAGATCTGGGTGAGGGGAGGAGAGGGGAGATCTGGGTAAGGGGAGGAGAGGGGAGGGGAGATCTGAGTGAGGGGAGGAGAGGGGAGATCTGGGTGAGGGGAGGAGAGGGGAGATCTGGGGGAGGGGAGGGCATTAGGGAGGGGATTAGGGAGGGCATTAGGGAGGGCATTAGGGAGGGCATTAGGGAGGGCATTAGGGAGGGGATTAGGGAGGGCATTAGGGAGGGCATTAGGGAGGGCATTAGGGAGGGCATTAGGGAGGGCATTAGGGAGGGCATTAGGGTCGGCTGGCGGGCGAGTACCTCACTGACACCTGACTTTTTGTTCTCGTTTTTAGCTCAGTGCTTTGTCGCTCACCAGATGGGGACATCAATAGTTAATGTGTGCGTGGTCTCCCACACTACTTCACCATACCCAGCCCAGCCTCTAATGGAAATTGGCCTCATCAGAACCCATAAGCGAAAAGGAACTCATAAATAGTCTGATCAAACACAAAGTTCAGATCCTTCAGCTAGAGTTAGCTTTGAACTTGACATGTGACAGAAATCCTTTTTTAATGCCTTCAAGAAAAGAAGGCAAAATGACCTCTATTTGTAGATATATGTAGAAAACCTTGTTACTGATTTGAGTTATTAACACAGTTAATTATTTTTACTGCATGCTGTCTTAGTTCAAGGCAAGTGGAGCATTGCAGATACTGCTTTCTGTATTTTACTACCATTACAGTTGGAGCAGGCTACAGGCTACAGGCTACAGGCTACAGGCTACAGTTGAAACCTGGGTCCAGGTGTTCATGGAACTGGCCAAGAAGGTTGCCATCAGGACGTTGCCTTAGTCGTCCATGCCCAGGTGTCTCTCTGGGCAGGAAGAATTGCTCAGTTCCCATCTGCGGTCTTTCTGACCAGGTCATGTTCACAGAACCGGGCTCTCTGTGTTCTCAAGCAGGTGATCCAACTTCTCTATGACGTTGTGTGTGCAGCACTGTCAGGGCTGGCGGACTTCCCCCAGAGGAAGGGCATGCTTCTGCTCTCTCTCCGAGATCAGCTTGTGTCATGAGTAATAATTCCGACATTCGTGAATTATGAGGCTGTGTACTGCCGTTGACTACCTTTGGAGATTTTCCAGTTGGGGGATAAAAAACTTCCTCACTTCGCTTCTGCTGTATCTTTCTAAGCTGAGACATGATCTTAATCGAATCGTTGTGCGGACGACTCCTCTACTCCCGTTTAAGAACTGGGCCGTGACGGAGGAACCTTTGCATTCGTTTCGGTAACGAACGGCGCGGCGTCGCTTTATAACTCTTGCCTGGTCACGGACGGCCGAGTGCTTGTGGGGGCCTCGATTCGCTCACGTGCGGCGACGGGCTCTTCTTGCGCGGGAGGACTGTTGAGGGTGCAGGCTGGTTTACCTCACCCCTCATGTTGAAATAATTGATTTGACCCACTTTAACATTTGGCGTTAGTCATCGGCAGAGTTTATCTGCCGTCATGCATTTAATTATCGCAGGGAGGCGAATTAATCGGCTGTGCGCGCCAGTTTCTCTCCCGGGGAGGGACAGCTCCCTTTACCACTGTCCAGGCTATTAACACAATAACGAAAAAGCAATTAGATTGACTTTTTGGAAATGGCAGTCAATTATGGAGCCTGCAACAGGGTAGCTCGGCTCCTGATAAAGCAGCTTCCCTCAGATAACACCAGGCATCCCTCACCCCCAGCTCCTCAATGGGATCGCCGGCTGTTTTTATTAGACCGCGTGGGGCGTAGGGGGGGTGCAGATGGGCACACACACCGCCGATGATCCCTGCCTTCCTGTTCTCCAAGGCCTCTCTCACCTTTGACGGAAATGCTGCGTGTCACGGATCCCGAGCGTGGCCCCTGTTGTCTGCCCATTGGTCCCATGGTTGCTGTATTATTCTCCGATAGCTGGGCAGGAAATGATGGTGCCTGTTCCAGCCAGCATTACTGCGGAGGCATTGTGTGCCGCTCGCAAACGCTGGGACAGTTTGGAATATTTTATTATTTTTCTCATTTTTTCTTTTTCAGATTAATAGGCCATGGCAATAGTGGTTCGCCGTTTCCAATGACATTTTTAGGTCAAAAAATAAACACTTGCTTTGATCATAATGAAAATAATGAGGAATTCTTCTCTCTCTCTCTCTCATAGTGTAAACACACAGTTATTTTAGACTGCAGTAAACAACCCCCTAACAAGCATCTGGAGAGAGAAGTGAAACAGTAAATGGTGAGGGTGATTTAATCTGCTTCTTCACAGCTGTCTTAACGTTTTAGAAGTCCACTCGTACTGAGACTACACTCATCCAAAACCAAAAACCCAGAACAGAGTGGGAGATAGTATTTTTCAACAGCTTCATTTCATTTGACATGCAGTGTTGTACAAGCACTGAGCTGTAGAAATAAAACCCTGCATGCTAAGTATTGAGCAGGGCATGGCTGTGGCAAAATTTGAATAATGTTCAACATTTAAATACATATTCATAAAGCTTTTTGGAATCGGAATCCTCACCACCTGCTTTGGCAGTGATGGGCCAATTCTTCTTTATGGCTCATAAAATGCCTTTTTATGACTTTTGGTTGGCATGTCATATTTTTTCAGCGTGATGCATCAGAGCTGCTGTTCTTCATTCCCATCATGACTTGCACATTTGGGCTTTCTGTAAGAAATGTAAACCTCCTCTTGCCTGACGAAGGGTACAGACAGCTTGATTGTGAACAGCTTAAAAGTCCAGTTCCTCTCTGTGTGTAACTGATCTAGAGTTGCAGCTCCTCTGGTATTTTTCTGTTTTCTGCTATTTGTCCACATCTCTGTGTTGTGGGTTCTGTAGTAAGGATGGGTTCTGTAGTAAGGATGGGTTCTGTAGTAAGAGTGGGTTCTGTAGTAAGGATGGGTTCTGTAGTAAGGATGGGTTCTGTAGTAAGGATGGGTTCTGTAGTTAGGATGGGTTCTGTAGTAAGGATGGGTTCTGTAGTAAGGATGGGTTCTGTAGTAAGGATGGGTTCTGTAGTTAGGATGGGTTCTGTAGTAAGAGTGGGTTCTGTAGTTAGGATGGGTTCTGTAGTAAGAGTGGGTTCTGTAGTAAGGATGGGTTCTGTAGTTAGGATGGGTTCTGTAGTAAGGATGGGTTCTGTAGTTAGGATGGGATCTATAGTAAGGATGGGTTCTATAGTAAGGATGGGTTCTGTAGTAAGGATGGGATCTATAGTAAGGATGGGTTCTGTAGTTAGGATGGGTTCTGTAGTAAGGATGGGATCTATAGTAAGGATGGGTTCTGTAGTTAGGATGGGTTCTGTAGTAAGAGGATGGGTTCTATAGTAAGGATGGGTTCTGTAGTTAGGATGGGTTCTGTAGTAAGGATGGGTTCTATAGTAAGGATGGGTTCTGTAGTAAGGATGGGTTCTGTAGTAAGAGTGGGTTCTGTAGTTAGGATGGGTTCTGTAGTTAGGATGGGTTCTGTAGTTAGGATGGGTTCTGTAGTTAGGATGGGTTCTGTAGTTAGGATGGGTTCTGTAGTAAGGATGGGTTCTGTAGTAAGGATGGGTTCTGTAGTTAGGATGGGTTCTGTAGTAAGAGTGGGTTCTGTAGTTAGGATGGGTTCTGTAGTTAGGATGGGTTCTGTAGTAAGGATGGGCTCTATAAAAAGGATGGGTTCTGTAGTAAGAGTGGGTTCTATAGTAAGGATGGGTTCTGTAGTAAGGATGGGATCTATAGTAAGGATGGGTTCTGTAGTAAGGATGGGTTCTGTTGTAAGGATGGGTTCTGTAGTTAGGATGGGTTCTGTAGTTAGAGTGGGTTCTGTAGTAAGGATGGGTTCTGTAGTTAGGATGGGTTCTGTAGTAAGGATGGGTTCTGTAGTAAGGATGGGTTCTGTAGTAAGGATGGGTTCTGTAGTTAGGATGGGTTCTGTAGTAAGGATGGGTTCTGTAGTTAGGATGGGTTCTGTAGTTAGGATGGGTTCTGTAGTAAGGATGGGTTCTGTAGTAAGGATGGGTTCTGTAGTTAGGATGGGTTCTGTAGTTAGGATGGGTTCTGTATAGTAAGGATGGGTTCTGTGGTAAGGATGGGTTCTGTAGTTAGGATGGGATCTATAGTAAGGATGGGTTCTGTAGTAAGGATGGGATCTATAGTAAGGATGGGTTCTGTAGTTAGGATGGGTTCTGTAGTTAGGATGGGTTCTGTAGTAAGGATGGGATCTATAGTAAGGATGGGTTATGTAGTAAGAGTGGGTTCTGTAGTTAGGATGGGCTCTGTAAAAAGGATTGGTTCTATAGTAAGGATGGGTTCTGTAGTAAGGATGGGATCTATAGTAAGGATGGGATCTATAGTAAGGATGGGATCTATAGTAAGCTCTAGGCTCAGTGCCAGCACTGGTCTCTCCGGTCCAGACTGCAGTCCTCTTGGCCGAAGGCAACCTTATGTTCCAGCGTATTAGACATGTTGCCACGGCAATGTGGCTGGGTCTGGTGCATCGACTCCAGAGCTACACTCCATCCGTCTCCCTTATCGCCTCAGCGTAGGCCCTGACGACGGCCTGTTATCAGTCTGCACTCGTTTATTGATCTCTATTTCAATTTCCCCATACAGGGATGTGATCACACAGAGGGCGCCCGTCTCTGATTGGTGGAAGACCAAAGATAAAGGAGGTGTTCGCCTCATACTCAAAAAGGGGAGGGGGGGGGCGGACTTGGGGAATGGCCCCTCTGTGCTGGGCATTATGGGATATTATTGAATGTGTGAAGGGAACATTATGGGGCCGAAGAGACTCCAGACAAATCTGTGACGTGAGGGGAAAAAAGAAACACATGGAACTGTTACCATCCTTTCTGTCAGAGCTGCGTGCTGGCTGAAAATAGACTGAAATCCATGACTGCGGAAGTCCCAGTCTCAAATGAAGCGTTTTGTTTTGTGTCTGTTTGTTTGTGAGTCCAGCCGTTGTTCTGCCTGTATGGGGCACCGTGCTGAATTACCACAGATCTGGTCGCGGGCGGGCGGCGCGTGTGGGGGTCTGGGGAACTGGTCCGCGTGCGTCTCCGCTAAGGTCTGCCTCCTGTTTGGTATGCACTTCCACGTCTGGCTGACAAATTGGCACAGGCCGGTAATTTGAGGAGACGGCCCCGCTACAGAACGATACGCCATCTTTATCTCGCAGGAGGCGGCTGCTGCCTGATGGGTAAAATGGAGGGCGATTACTCCGATCAACACAGTCATTAACTCTGCTGCATGTTTTGCTTTCCGCTTGAGAAGCATGGCAACAGACCACGATTGTGCTTCTCCGTGTCGCCGGAGACAGACGCGCTTGTCTTCCTGGGCCTGGAGTCAGATGTTAGCACGGGTAGTTGGCGTCTCCTTTTGGTGAGCCTAGCGGTCGTCCGTTTGGTTAGAACTCCACCGGTGGCCGTCCGTCCCTCTGAACGGCGCGTTAGACACATCACGACCTTTCGCGTCTCGTTTGCAGAGCTGGGCTGATGAACAGAGCTCCATGTCAGCATGGCACAGATGGCAGGAGTTGTTGTTAAGTTGCAGGAGGAGCGTTTCCCTGCCAGCACCTGCCGGTTAAGGCCCTTTCACCACACTTTCACCACGATGGCTGCATCAGAGATACTTGCAGCTTGCTATGCTTCTGTCACATGCTTATTATTACCCCATGAAGAAGCTTATATAAGCTTGACACTCATAGTTCAAGGGCACTTGTCAGTGAATTAGCTCCATTTTGTTGATTGCACCCCGGCGGAAAGTGGGGCTGGGGGTGCGGAGCGTGTGTCCACAGTCAGCGTGATTGAAGGGTACAGACAGCAGGGCGCTGGGCGAACCCTTGTAGAACAGCCCAGCGTGTGGCCGTCGGCTCCGCCGCAGCCCGGCAGGCTGGCAACCCGGCAACCCGGCTGCTCAACGCAGATTGGATAATGGCAAATTTAATTTTCAGCAGTGCTCTTCTGGAGGGGGGATGGTGTGAGAAGGTCGTCTTCCCCAAACTCTCACTCTCAGTCACACACACACACACCTTCCTAATGTCTGGCTTTTAGTGTGGTTTAATCTAACTAGTTTTGAAAGTCTAGTCCTTCTCATGTGTTGATATTTAGAGCAGACATAAATGGGATGGCCTGGAACGTCCGGTGGAGACCCATGTTCTCCAGCAGGTGTCTAGCTCTCCTTGGGTTTCTGAAATGTTTGCTAGTTTGAAAGACACAGTAATGATGAGGTGCACAAGCTGACCAATCAGGAAGAGAGAGCAGACGAGGAGCCTTTGTCCCCTCAGCGCTCATGTACAGGCTGAAATCTAAAAACAAACATGTCACTGTCACTTGGCCCAATCGATACAAAGGAATGAAGAAAGTCTCAGTGGTATTGTGCTCATAAATTGATAACGTATTCAATGACTCTTCACACACACACACACACACACACACACACACACACACACACAAGCACATGACTGTGTAAGAGACCAGTTCAAAATTACTGTTAAATTGCACTCAGTTATTGCAAGCTAGTCACCCTGCCTGGTTTTTGTAATGTTGGGCTACACACAGCCCCCCCCCCAGCCCCACACACACCTCTTATTACCAACGTCTCGGGCTGGCGGTGGCCCAGAATTCATGGCGTGGGCTGTTCTTCAGCGCTCCTGCTGACAGCAGTGCTGTGCTGGTTGGAAGAGCCGAGATAAGCCCGTCTGGTGAGATGGCAGGAGACTGTGTGCAGGTGCAGCGATAGCGCTCAGACCGTATCGGGCCCGTTGAGCCGTCGTCCGCCCTCTCCCCGCACGCTTCGAAGGGACCCTGTCCGGCCTCTGGGCCCCGCGGCCCACACGACCCCCCTGCCCCGCGCCGCCCATCGGAACCCCCCCCCCCCCTTATCGGGCCGTCTGCATTGGCCTGATACACAGCGCAGGCCCCGGCTGGCCTAATCCCACCATCACTCCACTTCAGATCAATTTCCCAGTCTCTAGAGCCCGGAACGCTTCATTGTGTATGAAGACGAGAGCCTGGGGATTAGGAGGAGAGTGGGACTCCAATGGCCGCCCGTTACAAATCCAGGCGGCACGGGGGCTTGAGTTCTTCTTTTTTCTGTCTGAGTGAAAGTTTCTGTTGCTCCCCCCCCGAGGCATGTTTCTCCTCACAGAGGCTGAGGCGACGTGTGTTGTCAGTAGTTGAGTTTTTGAAGTTTTTAATTGAGTTTGGAGGGTGGGGAACAGCTCCATCGCACTTCTGATGAAGCCGTCAGAGCTCAGCCTCCTCCAGCAGCTCTGAGCGCTTCTCTGAAACTAATTGAGGTGTTTGCAGGCTGGCTGTGCTCTGTTTTCTGCCATTAAGTAAGAAACGATTTTTGAAAAGTGTTTAGAAGGAGCAAAGTAGCCTGTAGATATGTGGAAGTTCAGAAGGCACAAAAAAAAGCAAAAAACAAAGAGAAATCCATTTCATTTTGTTAATTTGTAGCAGGTCTGCAGAACCAGGCCTGCATGTCTTGGTCCTGCATGTCTTGGTCCTGCATGTCTTGGTCCTGCATGTCTTGGTCCTGCATGTCTTGGTCCTTGTGTGTGTGTGTGTGTGTGTGTGTGTGTGTGTGTGTGTGTTGTGTGTGTGTGTGTGTGTGTGTGTGTGTGTGTGTGTGTGTGTGTGTGTGTGTGTGTGTGTGTGTGTGTGTGTGTGTGTGTGTGTGGGCCCTGGGCCTGGGGCTAACGAGCTGCTGTGTTCTCCCTCCCTGCAGTGCTCCCCACACTGAGGAGCTGCGATGACTCTGTGTCAGACGTGGAGGAGCTGGCGTCCAGCTACGAGCGCAAGCTGATCGAGGTGAGTGTCCCCCTGCCCTCTAGCGCCCCCCTGCCCTCTAGCGCCCCCCAGACCAGGCAGGCAGGAATGCGGAGCCCTGCGGTGTGCTTGACCACACCTGTTGGCTACAGCACAGTAAACTGGGCACATCAGAGAGACTTCGTTTGCTCCATTAATACTTGAGTGCAGGATGTCAGTGGTGGGGTTGAATGTGTGTGCCGCGCTGTCGTCTCTTCTGTGCGCTCAGTCCTGCTCCGCCTGCTCTCTGATGCCCCGCCCCTCTCTGATGCCCCGCCCCTCGCCGCTGCAGTGATGTTGCTGTTCGTTTAGATTTGCTACTCTTGCTACCCAGGTGTGCGTTGTTCTCCTTTTGGGCATATTTATGTTTAAAACCCAATCAGGTTGGAGTAAGCCCGCCATTCTGGCTCAAAAGCTTTGGATAACGACCTCTGACCTTGGCTCAGATAAGCCACCACCTCCTGCTAAACTCTTTCGTACCAGACTTCGTTAAGGGAATAGCGAATAAGGGAGAGGTGAGGAGCAGACGTGCTGATTGGTGGAGAGAGGCTCAGCATGGGTGTGTAACGACACTTCACCCATCCGCCTGGCCTCGTTTGTCTGGCTCACGCTGGGAACACCTCGACAGGCCGAACAGCTCCAGAACCGCGGCGAGAGTTGCTCCGCGCGAGGGCGCGTCTGCTCGCTGCGCTACTCTGGAAGGTGGCGAGCGCATTTAAAGGGCCATGGACCTCTGGGCCTCCCAGATGCTCTGGGGCTTGACTGCCAGGCCAGTGTATGTTCTCACTTACACACATTTCCTGCTCCGCTGAGTCGCGCAGCCTGCTGTGCACATCCTGCTCCTTGTGCTCTCTCTCTATCACACACACACACAGTGTCTTTTCTTCAGCCTGTCTCCTCCTCTCCCCCCTACCCCATATTAAGGCTGAGCATGATAAGGTCCTGTATCGTGCTGCACCGTCTCTCACCATATGGTGTGTGTTTTCCTCCAGGCTCGTATGAGAATAAAGGTTCACCGTTAGCCATATTATTGATCACGTGACCTTGTGAAGGCTGACATACCATCCAGTGACCCATTACCCAGTGGGGAGCGTACACATCTGGCGTGTTGGAACATGTGTAGTGATGTTTGAGTTATAGCTATAGGAATCATCAATTGTCATATATATCACGAGGGTAATTCTGATCTCATCATGAGTGAGCTGTAATGCTCATGAACTGGGTTATATGTTTTGCCTAATGAAGACTGGTGATGAGCCAATCAGATGATGATGATTATGTGTCAGAGCGGCTGGTGCGTTATGGGTAAGTAGGGGGTTGAATTAAGTTAGGTTCCGTTTCCTGCATCTCATTTCCTCCTTTTCTTCCCTCTGTTATTCACTCTTGGTTTGTCTCTTGATCTCCTCCTGTCTGTCTGTCTCCTCCTGTCTGTCTGTCTGGCAACTCCTGTCTGTCTGTCTCCTCCTGTCTGTCTGTCTGGCAACTCCTGTCTGTCTGTCTCCTCCTGCCTGTCTGTCTCCTCCTGCCTGTCTGTCTGTCTGGCACCTCCTGTCTGTCTGTCTCCTCCTGCCTGTCTGTCTGTCTCCTCCTGTCTGTCTGTCTGGCACCTCCTGCCTGTCTGTCTCCTCCTGCCTGTCTGTCTCCTCCTGCCTGTCTGTCTGTCTGGCACCTCCTGTCTGTCTGTCTCCTCCTGCCTGTCTGTCTGTCTCCTCCTGTCTGTCTGTCTGTCTCCTCCTGCCTGTCTGTCTCCTCCTGCCTGTCTGTCTCCTCCTGTCTGTCTGTCTCCCTCTGTTGTGCTGTCTCTGTCACTTCCCCGTCCTGCTCCACACCCACTGCATGTTTCTCGTCTTATTAGGAACTTCTCAGCCAGCCACTAAACTCCCTCTGTCTGAGAGAATCTGCTGGAGTCCACATTGACACAAGCATGCCTTCTCTCTCCAGCTCTCTCTATCTCTCCATCTCTCTCTCACTCTCTCTCATGCTCTCTCTCTCTCTCACACACACACACACACACACACACACACACACACCCCTCCCCTTCTTCTCCCTCTCCTGCCAGTTCAGGTCTGGTTGTGTTTGCTAAGCCTGTCGTCTCCATTCGCGCTTCAAACTTGTTTCACATCCAATTACGCGCATTAGAGCTGCGTCGGGCCGCGCTGCCCCCACTTCCCTCGGAGTCTCTGACGTTCAGGAGTTCTGCTTCTGCTCTCCTGCCCCCCTCGCTGGCCCGCCTGTGTGCGCTACTGCCCCCTGTAGCCCAGCCGGCAGCCCCAGGCTGTGGGAGCCGGCGGCGGGAGGGTTTCGGCGCCCGACGCGGCGCCTGCGGAGGAGGGAGTGCAGCTGGCGAGCGGCTTAAAGGAGCCCGCCGAAGCCACGCCCCTGGCCCCGCCCCCCCCGCCCAACACGCCGCCCCTCATCTGCAGCGCAGCAGGTTCGGCAGGCGGAGCTGCGGGAAGGCGGAGGCACTGACGGACACAACACCCAGCATAAACGTCCCACGGATGCGACTGGATTTGCTGGGCTTGGCAAATTGTGGAGTGCGTTTAGTGTCGTAGCTGCACGGGTCAGAGCTGCCAGTACGCCATCAGGACAGGAGCACAGGGGAAGCTGCTCTCTGCCTCCTCCTGTAGCCCACTAATGAGCTATGATGGGCTGGAGGAGCCGCTGAGTGGCGGGAACCTGTCGCTGCTTTGAAAAATTGGAGGCACCCGCAGCACATGGCCTGAGTCTGAAAATACACCCTTACTTACTGGTGTCCAGAGAAATGGCAAAGTGATTAGGGTGCTCACCTCCCTCTCTCCCTCTCTCCTCTCTCCCTCTCTCTCTCCTCCCTCTCTCCCTCTCTCTCTCCTCCCTCTCTCCTCTCCCTTTCTCTCTCTCTACTGTCTCTCTCCCTCTACTGTCTCTCTCTCCTCTCTCCCTCTCTCTCTCTTTCCTCTCTCACTCTCTCTCGCTCACTCTGTCCTTCTTTCTTTCTTTCTTTCTCTCCCTCTTTCTCTCTCACATGCATGCACACACACACATACATACACACACACATACACACACACACACACACACACACACACACTAAAATTAATTGGGCTCTTTCACGCTAATAATTAATTCCCATTTTTTAATGCCCTATTTGAAAACTGGGGTATCCAATAAATAATTGCGGTGATTGAGAGTTCTGAATGTGGTGCGATGGTGTATGGCGGGCCCGGTGTGTGTTGGAGATGACTACCCTCGCATGCTTGTGACAAGCAGGTGCAGTATTTGCAACAATTTCTCCCTGTTTCTGGAAGTGCGGTCGTTTGGGAGTCTTGTGCTGGCCTTCCCGTGTGAGGAGGCAGGGTGGAGGCTCTGGTTCTCCAGCTCATCTCCACTCTCAGCACCACCACTGTTCCACCTGCCGGCAGCGAATTTAAAGTAGTTTTAGGCAGATTGGCTGTTTTTCATAATTGTGTCTTCAAAGCTCTGTAGCACCAGCGCGCTTCATGAGCTGAAGAGGTTGTGAGTGTTGGGGGTGCTGGGGGTGTGTGTGGGTGTGTGTGTGTGGGGGTGTTGAAATCCCTCTTAACTTGTCAAAAAGGCGGAAGGAGAAAATAAACTTGCAAATACATTTATTATGCTATGAATAGCAGTGCCTAAAAGCTATTTAAAGTATGATTCTTTGAGTTCTTCAAATATTAAAGACATCAGTTAAAGAGCTGATTAGCTGTAATCATTACTGAAAACGTATTAGCAGTAGTGTTTTGCTGGTTTGGTAAAGGTTTCTTATAATGTGTGCAAACACTGTTTCCTCAGCTGGTGGTTTTCACTTTGATTCATGTCAGGTAAATGCCACGCAGGCCTTCCTGCTCACCCAGGTGCCAACACACAGACCCGAACCGGCAGGTCACAGGACATGTGTCTGCCACTTCTACTAAACCATGTCCTCACATTCCAGTCGCCGTGTCGTCATGGTTTCTGGAGAGCGGGTTTGACTTTCGTGGCGGTCGGCACCTGACTTTCACACTGATCTCTCCACATTATGGTGTGTGTGCGTGTGTGTGTGAGGGGGGGAGACCTGCGTCTGAAGCACGGGGGAGGTGGTAATCGGAACAAACGTGTCAGAATTGACATAATCCGTCTGGCAGGCGAAGCCCTGCCTGCACAAATGTGCACTGACGTCTGATTTCCATAAGCAAATGAGCAGCGTCTCCGTCTCCTCCGCGTCCGTCACTGGCGTGTGGAGACAGACGATGAGCGGCCTGGCGGAGGCGGTGGAGGCGGTGGAGGTGGTGGAGGTGGAGGTGCGCTAATGAGCGCCGGCTTGTCCTCTGCCTGCCGTAGCGCTGCACCTGCGCGAGGTAGTCCGGCTCACTCACGCGTGTGGCGGGGGGAGTGGAGTGGAGCGGAGGGGGGGTTGCCGTAGCAGCGCTGCCACTCTGGTGGTGGCGTGGAACGGTTGACGCGACATGTTTTTAATGGCTTATTTGTTTATTTCGTTATTTTTGCATGTGTGAGGGTAATGAGATGTGCAGTTTTGAGTGGTGTGGTGTGTGTGTGTGTGTGTGTGTGGTTATGTGTGTTTCAGGTGGCTGAGATGCATGGTGAGCTGATCGAGTTTAATGAGATGCTGTATCGGTCACTCATGGCTAAAGACATCCTGATTGGCCAGATGAGACAGGAGCTCATCGACCTGCGGGGGCCAGTGAGTGTGGGCACACACACACACTCACACACACACACTCTCACACACACACACACACACACACACACTCACACATGCACTCACACACTCGCAGGCATTCACCTATGGGCATATACGGTACACCACAGTAAGATCTGTTCTTCCACACTAGGGAATCAGTGAGATCTCTTCTCATTTCTACAATGCAGACACTCTCTGTTCTGTCTCCCTCCATAGGTTTGCCATCCCTTCAATCAATAACTCTCTCAGTCTCTTAACACAGCCCTGCTTTCTAAACCTAGTGCTTCCTCCTGGATTGGCTCTGTCACCACATGGAGTTTTTCTCTCTGTGATCCCCACTCTGTCTTTCTCTGTTTCTGTCTCTCTCTGTTTCTCTCTCCCTCTCTCCCTCTTTCTCTCTCTCTCTCTCTGTCTCTCTCTCCGTTCTGTTCTCTGCTGGGCTCTGATTGTGCTGTCAGTGAGGGCAGGTGATGCACTGGAGACACACCCTGTAGCACTGCAGGCATCCTCAGTGCAGTGATCCTTACTGGAGACACACACACACACACAGGATTAGAGTCCCATTGCTTTAGGCCCTGAATGATTTAAGGGGAAGGGATTTGTGTAGTAGGTAAATGTATTAGCTATTGAGCTTTACTTTTTCCCTTCCAAATATGGCTTTTTAGTAGTGTGCAGTAATCTTCTATTATAGGGCCAGTAGAATATAGCAAATTACAGGGCTTCAGTGTTTTTAGACTAATATGAGGAGATGGATGGGATGATCAGGAGAGTCTGGTAATCTCAGCGCCACTGACAGACTCGGCCTCCTCAGGCAGACGACTCATTTACCAAAACACTTGCATTCTGAAGGTCTTCAGACAACCATTAGAGGCTCCAGTACGAACGTGTGCTGTTCTCTGACCACATCTAAACTGCTCCAACGGTTTAACCAAGACGAACATGCACAGGCAGTTTCCCCACAATCTGGTGTTTTCTGTTCGTGAAGGTGCCTGGAGACCTGAGTCAGACCTCCGACGATCCCAGCCTGTCCGACGTGGAGACGTAAGTACCTACGCCCTCACGCTCCGGACATGTTCTGCGCAGCGTCTGCTCGAGTGGCAGGCTGCAGCGGATTGGACCCAAGAGACCTCGCTGCCTTGGGAGTTGCCCCTGGATCCATATAGGGCACTTGCGTCATGGTAACTCGGAGTAAATGGTCTAAGAATAGAGAAGTAGATTGCAGAGAGTGGTTGAACTCTCATGCTTTCTGAGAAACTCCACCGTAAACACCAAGAACCGAGTTTTAACCTTTGAAATGTAAAAGGGTCTTTCTTTTCTTGCCTATCATTCATTGATTAAGCTGAACATGGTGAGGTTCAGACAGAAATGCTGGGAACGATGTTAATGGCTCCTGCCATTCATAAAGACCATTGATGAGCTTATTGGACATGAAATTCATTTTTGTTTGAAAAATCACTTTGCTGTAACGATTTCATTCCCGTGGTTCTTAATCCATAGCAACCGTGATGCGAGTCTCTGCTGCTTAATGGCAAAATATCCAACACACCAAGATAAAAAAAGCAAAAACATTTGGGTGATGAAACCTATCGGGATGTTTTTTTTTTTGTTTTTTATACAGCTTGGGGAAGTAAAATCACTCTTAAGTCCTAAATGTGCGGTGAGGTTGTTGGCTGTTCATACAGCTGTAACTAATTACTCAGTCCTTCTGCTTCAGTCTATAACTGTATAAATTGCATAATGAAAACATCAGGTGTTTCTGACAGAAGTGTCTGTGTTTGCTGGGCTGGGGTAAATGAGGAACAGTGCCAGTGGGCTTTGCTGGGCTGATCCGGGGCTGATCGGGGGCTGATCCGGGGCTGATCCTGGGGACCTCCTCTGAACACTACCCCCTCTGCTCTCTTCCCCAGAGCTCAGTGGGCTCTCATCAACGTGTGGATCCCTTCCGTGTTCCTGCAAGGCCACGATGGCAACGCCTACCACGTGTACCAGGTAATGTGACCTCTCCGCATGCGGCCGTCTTCTGCGAGCTGAGCGCCACCCACCTCGCCTTCCTCACCCAGGTGCCCAGGACGTTCGACTGGTGGGCATACGCAGAAATGCCTCCAGTAAAAAGAACTACTTTCCTAGCAAACCGCGAGCAAACCACCTTTGTAAATAAAGCCAAGGTGACAAAAAAACCCTTTTAAAGTTTAGATTACACCAGCTACAGACGCTGGTCAGTCACCGATACCCTCCAATGGTCTGACACTGTGTGACAGCAGATGGCTGGGTCAGTGTGTCCCTAGCATGGAACCGCATTACGGGCCGGTACACCCAATGCTGACACCCAGACACATCTTAGACAGTCAGGCGTCTCAGGCTGCTGTTCAACCAAAGCAATTTTTCAGCCTTGGTCAATGGCTAAGAGAATTGATTTTTATCCTCTCTAAACACTGCATGCAGACACACGTACACACACACACACACACATACAAACACACAGGCACAATCTTTCTGTTTGTTGTCCTGAGTTGAATGTTATGGTGAAACCCTATAGAAACCAGTCTGCCCTATGCACAGTGCATGGTGGAAGACTTTTCCATCATTCTGGATTTAACCCAGTTATCTCTGCAGCTCCCATTTCTGTGTAAGACTGATGAAGACTCGTTCCCACGCAAGCACTTGTGGCACGGCCATGTTCCTATATCTGTGAACATACCGATATTTAATTTTTCACTGATTGATGGAACCGTCATGGAGCATCACCCATGTGTGGTCTGGCGGGGCACTGCACTGAGAACAGACTGTTTCGCCTTCACCAGGCTGGCCCCCAACTCCTTCCCCGAGTCAAAGCAAAGGGGATCGTTTCATTCGGCACATGTGAAAATGGGCACAAGCCAAGCAGGAGGGTTGCACGTTTGTTCCTGAAGTCTGTGATGCCCAAAACGCCTTTCCCTTTAGACTCTGCACTGCAATTCAGCACAGTGGAGGGTGTGTAGCTCTATCCCATCAGAGTCATTTTACCAGAGGGAGGGAGGGAGGGAGAGAGAGAGAGAGAGAGAGAGAGAGAGAGAGAGAGAGAGAGTGGACGAGACAAAGTGAGAGATGTTGTGTGTGTGTGATGTTTGTGATGTGGTGTGTGAGGATGACTGGGACAGAAAAAGAGACAGACAGTGAGAGAATTAGAGTGCTAGACAGACTGATAGCAGACTGATCCAGCAGCACATTACAGGACATTACAGGACATTATCGCTACTGCGGAAAATCTTTTGATCGTTTGATCTGGCTCAGTTCTTTAAGTTCCTTTGGTTAATGCTCTATTTGACTTCTATTTGTTGAAACCAGTCCAGTGATCCCTTTAGCCAGTGGGGACAGGCTGATTAAAACCTGGCAGGAGTGGCCTTGCATTGCATGTTTTATCTTCTCCCTGCACACCTGACTCAAGACATCACTGGTTTAACAAGCCCTTCCTACATTTGAATGGTGGTGTGAGACAGGTCCCACAGAACCAGGTCTGAGCGTGAGTATCGTGACCGTAGGCCTTTGCTCCCTTTTTGTCCTGTCTCCAATTAAGCTCTCACTTGATTCCTTGTGACAGCAAGAAAGAAATACCTGTCAAGCTCTCCCATAACCTTTTCTTTTCACTGGACCTTCAGATGATTGAAAGTTCTGTTTCAGTGCTGTTCATCTCTTTCTCCTTGGGGCGTTCTGTGACTGTTTTGGTGAAGAGAGGAGTTTCTCCTTTCATCTCCAATGCTGCTGGCCTGCTTCCTAGCACTCACCAGGCCTTTTGTTCTTTAGGAAGTCCTCTTTTTGTTCTTCGGGACATCTTTGATGTTCATCTGCCATCATGCTCTTCCTCTGTTGAATAGCCAAGCTTGAAGGCACACCTGCATTTTTCCCTTCGCATAAGAAGTGCTCCGTTCATGGTCTCTGGGGAGATGGACAGCTGAGGTGACTTGGACATCTGGTTGGTAGACAGTCTCCCCCTCCGCACCTGTGCCTTCCCACTGGTCGGGGCATTTCAAGCGTCGTCCAGTAAACTCCTGTCTGTCTGAGTTTTGACTGGCCTGGAGAGCTACCCCCACACCAGAATAGCAGCGTGAATGGCAACTGGCTTACAAGCAGAGTGTCAGTAACCAGCGCCTTTCCGAGACTGCGCCAGTGACAGCTGATATGCTGCTCTGTTCAGCCATGCTGCTCCATTCAGGATGGGGGGGGGGTCTTTTTTTGGCCTTTTTTGTTCCTTTTTTGTGGTTTTCACCAGAGTTGTTGTGCCTTGACCATTTGTGTAGCACAATTGCCCACTGCTGACCTATGAGTGGTGGTTTACTGTCACAACATGACTGGTCAAGGGTCACGGCACCACGTCCTGCTTGTATTGTTGTCTAATTTGCAGTTGTGGCTTACGATGGGTCCTTTCCATGCTAGCTTCTCTGGATTGGCACGCACAGGCGACTGGGTGAATAGGATGTTTGGGGGGAACCTTAAAGGCGTCGGATGAACTCGAGCCTTGGCTGGAGGCTGCTTGCTCTCCTCAGGGAGGCCAGGAGACCCCATGGCCAACCAGCCAGCTCCAGCTTCAGGATTCACTGAAAAAAGGGTCCTGGTGAATGTCCTGCTGAATGGAGCTTTCCCCACAGGGGAGAAATCCCTGCATAGAAACAGCGCTCGACGAAATAAGAGGCGAGTGGCTCGGGACGCCTGTGGAAAGAGTGTAAGTGATCTTCAGTAATTCTGCCGCCGCTTTGTCTTGCTGTGAAAAATTTGACTCCTTCCCTTTCTTGTCACATAATGAAAAAATATAACAGCTGCTCCAAAACCAATTGCTTGGGCTTATAGGATTTTTCCAGAAAAAAAAAGGTTATTAAAAAAAGAAGGTGTAATGACTGCATCAGAGAAAACACTCGTGCTAATGTTCCACCACGGAGGGTGTGTTTTGTGGTCCCTGTCCATGTGCTTGTGTACTCTGTGTCTGCCAGCAGAGATGCCAGTGTGTGATTCCTGCTGGTGTGAGCAGAATCCTTCTTGGTGTTAATGGTGTCAGCCCACCTCTACAAAACGCCCACTGTTGCTGTGGCAATGGGCATAGATTTACACTGTGTTCCAAATTATTATGCAAATAATATTTTCTCAGATTTTCCAAAATTACCTATATGAATTGCAGTCATTGTAATTTTCCAGTCATCAACTATAAGAGTACAATTGAAAGATTTTTTGTGCTGTTTGAGAAACTCCACATACATTATGGAGGTCATCTTTACCCCTTCAGGGATCCTAAAGGGGGCCGACAATCTCTCTCCCCATGATTCCAGCCCAAAACATTACTCCACCTCCTCCTTGTTGGAGCCGTAGCCTTGTTTGCATGGGGTGTCCATCAACCGGCCATCCTCCACTCCATCCATCTGGACCATCATGCATGATAATGCACCGTCTGCACATCTGCATCTCTGGCTGCTATGGGCTTAAAAGGGGACAAACTTATGGTGTGGCCCCCATGAACCTCTGGAGCATCATCAAAAGGAGTGTCTATGATGGCGGGAGGCAGTTCACATCTAAGCAACAGCTCTGGGAGGGTATTCTGTCCTCATGCAAAACAATTGAAGCAGATACCATCCAAAACCTGACAAATTCAATGGACGAGAGAGTTCAGAAGCTCCTTTCGAACAAGGGGTCTTATGTGCAAATGTAACATCACCTAGAATAAAGTTTTGACTTTAGTTTATAATAACCTGCTAATGATCATAATTTCACAAATGACCATTTTTTTGTTCTGGAAAATTACAATGACTGCAATTCATATATAGGTAATTTATTATTTGCATAATAATTTGGAGCACAGTGTATTATGGGATGTCAGAGGCAGACAGGTGCTGGAGTTTCCATTGGTGACCACACCACACCAGCCCAGGACTGGTTGACTTGTCCCAGATCGTCCCAGCAGCAGTGTTGGCTCAGACCCTTATGCTGTCCGTGGCCTAAAAGTGGCATTTTGAAAGGATCCATTTTTGCCTCTTGATAAAGGGTCCACACTCCCTTATGAAGCCCCAGGGTGAGTCAGGTCCACTCTCAACCCTGCTGAGCAGGGCTCTGCCGAACAGGGCCTGGGTTTTGTGTGCCGAAACGCTGGGTGCTCCATTTGTAGCGCCACCCAGTGGCAGCATGTGGGAATAGGTTCAGGGCCAACCGCAGAGTTTCCAAGCCTGCGTGCTAGCCACAGCGTTCCAGACGTATCCAGCTGTTTTCAACGAGTTATTCCATTTGATCAGCGGTGCAGCTGAGCCTGACGTTTCTCCCAGCTCAGCAAAGTTCTGCCTTCATTTCTTTTCTTTTTTTTTTATTAGGCTAATGAGATTTGATAACTCTTGGTTTTCCTTCTTCTCTCACCCCTTTTATTTGAATTCTGAACACTTCCCATTTTTTATGATTAGTGTGGCTGGGTGGAAATTGTGTGTGTTTATTAATGTATGTGTCTGCATGGGGGCAGGGAGAAATATGAATATAACTCTCTGCTATGCGTACTCTGTCTAGTTATTATATAAGTTTATCGTTAATTTCTGTATTGATGTCATTGAATATGCACATATAAAGCCTTGTCTATTGAATTTAGATAAATCCGTATAAATGCGGGTAGCTGCATAATTCATGTCATCATCTCCAGAGAGGACAGTAGCAGATATTGCAGAGCCTTTAATATTGATGTCACTACATCCTTTCACCTGTCACTTGCCTTCACATGGTGAAAAGTACGACTGTTTGGTTCAGTTAAGACCAGCAGCACAGCATTGCCAGCTCTAATGATAATAATACCTGAAGGACACACTGCAGTTCTGCAGGGTTAGAGGAGCATCAGTCAGCACACTGGACAGCAATTAGCAACAGTTACGCCATTAATACAGAACACATCTCACATCGCAAATCAAGGGGGGCTAGAAGGATGAGGAAGAGCAGGGCTCAGGTTGGCCGGACCCAAACCAAATTGGCCGGACCCAAACCAGGTGTCTTTAAGATGGGGGTCATCTTGAGAGAGGACGGGTCATTTCTAGCTAATGCTGCATTGGCAGTGTTGCAGCACAGGGGACAGACAAGCTAGAGGGAGGACGTGAGGAGGAAGAGGAGGACGTGAGGAGGAAGAGGAGGACGTAAGGAGGAAGAGGATACATGAAAACTTTACAAGCAGACCACATTTAAGTAGAGTACAGCACTTACAGTACCTGCATGTTAGGCTAAGTTGAAGTCTGCATATGTGTTTTGCAGGTGTTCGTATTCTGATTATGGGATAATGATGCACGCGATTGTTGGTGGATGATTATGATGATAATGAGAGTTGTGATGATCCTATAAGGGTTATTATTGCAGTCAGATCATCTCTGGACTATTAATCACTAGGCACTTTGAGATGTGAGCGTTTACAATTGCCCACCGGCTATTTTGCTGTTTTGCTTGGTACTTTTGATTGAAGTCTTGCACATGCAGTGCCTGTTGATAAATAGATCATTATTAAAGACCTTCAGCTGATTAGGAGAACCTTAAATGTAAACATTTATGACACAAACTTGCATGTTAGCCCATAGATTTAAAACATATAAATATTTGAATGAAAATCTTTCATGTCATTCTAATCTGAGCAAGATAGGAGTGGTTACATATCCTCTTTGAAAATGAGTGAGCGAGGGAGCGCTTATGTGTGTGAGTGTGTGTGTGTGTGTGTGTGTGTGTGTGTGTGTGTGTGTGTGAGAGTGTGTGTGTTTGTGAGAGAGTGTGTTTAACCTTTTAAACTGGTGCTGGTTACAAAGCTGGGCTGATCAGCTCATCCTCATTGTGGCGTTGGGGGAGTCTGCACTCACTGCTCATGCATATGGATGAGGGAGCTCCACCTCTGAGAGCAGAGGCCTGCTGGCGGCTGGGACGGATTAAGGGAGCGGGCAGCTGCACCCTTATTCTTTGCTTTTCCCTGTCTTTTCCTCACCTTTACTTTCTCCCCTCTCCTCCCCTCTCCTCTCCTCCCCTCTCCTCCTCCCCTCCCCTCACTCCCCTTCTCCTCTCTTCTCCTCTCCTCCGCTCTCCTCTCCTCTGCATGATCTTCTCTTCTGCATGATCTTCTCTTGTGCTTTGAAAAATGGTTCAGGTGTTCAGGCAGTAAAGATCCTCCTTATCTCAGGTGAAACACACACGGTCAGGTATCAGCCCACGTGCATGCAGGTGTGTGTCCAGAGTCAAACGCAAGCAAAGGACTTTCCCTGGGACGTCTGTCTCAGAACGATACGTGTGATATCTGTGAAATGCTGAGCAGTCCGTCGGGTGCTCCATACGTTGCTGTTTTCGCGAGCTAAGAGCGAAGAGCTTCCCAGCGACGTTTTTTAGAACCGCTGAAGCCAAATGCTGCTCTTTTCTACTTTTCTGCTTAACAGGAGGTTGAAAACATGATGCCAAATCTGCAACGAGGGCCTGTTGCGTAACTCTCGAAATGATTCAGGCTTTTATAACTCCAGGACTGCAAACGAGTGCAGAGTTCTCAGCATGAGACCCGTCCGTCCCTGCAGAGGTGCGGGCCACGACATGGCCCAGGGCTCCCTGCTGCTCTATGCCTGTATGCCTGCTCCAGGCCCTGGACCTACGCTAGGTGCTGGACATCGGCGCGGTTGCTGAGAGATGCCCGGATCCTGTATGTTACCATTGGCGTCCTGGAGATTCCACGGCTAGGCCCCCACTGGTGAAAAAGACTCTTTATTGTGAGGCTGATATTGAGTAGGGCAGGTAAGACAGTGATAATCAGCGTCTGTTCATAAATGGAAGAGTATATGAAATAGAGGGACACGTTTACCTTCTGAACGCAGCTCTCTATATGAGCATATAAATATGCACACCTCCCTCTCCCTGGGCTCCATGCAGTGCTGATTTGATGATGGTGCAGTTGTTCCTCTTTTCTCCTCTTCTTCCTCCTCCTTGGTGAGGCTCCCATTGGCCCTCTGCCTCTCGGAGCCGCCTCGGAGCCGCCTGGATGAAGCCAACTGGCAAAGCCCATGAGGTCCTCAGGGGCCCGTACGCCGTGCCAAACTGTCCCCGCCCCCAACCCGCCGGCTCCTCCAACTCCCACTAGCCCACGCCCACGCAGGATGGCAGGCAGTGTGGCACAGTGCTAAGAGCTGGAAGGAGGGTCAGGTATGCCCTTCCTCACGCACTGCCTCCTCCTTCTCTTCCTAGTTTCTGTTGCGAAGCTGCTCGCTGGGCTTTTGTAAACGGCAACGCCGCAGTGATCCGGCGTTCCCACTTGTTTGCCGGTGTGTTCTGGAGGAGGGCGCATAAGGCTAGGCTGTCATGTCTTGAGCGTTGGATTATGGCTGATCGTTTAACCTGGCTTCCCCTGCGAGCTGGGCGGAGGTAGCACTCCACTGCCCAGCTGCCACGGTGCCTTTGGCATGGCTGTGTGTGTGCGTGTGTGTGCGTGTGTGTGCGTGTGTGTGCATTTGTGTGTGTGTGTCTTACCTTCATATCCTAGCTCTATTTCGATTTCTCTTGGCGACAAAATGTCATTTGGAGCGGCCGCTCCCCCACGCGCACCTGAGAGCTCCAGCCCTCTGCTCACAGCTGACAGATGCTACTGCTGAACACTTCTAATTAAGGACTCCCTCCTCACTCCTTAATGCTCCCTTCTCTCCTTCCCTCTCTGCTCTTTCCTTCCCCCCCTCCCTCCATCTTACTCCTTCCCTCTCTCTCCTTTTGTCTTCCTCTCCTCCCTCCATCTCTCTCCTTCCCTCTCCTGCTTTCCCTCTCTCTCCTTCTGTCTCTCCCTCTCTCTCTCTCCATCTCCTTTTCTCTCTACCTCTGCTCTCTCCTTCCCCTTCCCTCTATCCTTATCGATCTGCTTCAGTCTCCTTCTTTCTCTCTCCCCCTCTCTCTCCTTCTTTCTCTCTCCCCCTCTCCCTCTCTCCACATACTCTCCCGACAGTTTTCCAAATGAATTCTATTTTCTGCATAATTTGGCAAATGTTGCGTCTCTGTAGATTTGGTAGGGGAGAATGTGAACTTGGGTGGCTGTCAAATTATAAGGATCTGTTCCATGGAGCTTCTGTCTTTGCTTTAGCCTGGAAAGTCTGGGCTGTAAAATCAGTGCAATTAGACGGTATAGGTGAGTGTTCCTCTGTAAGGTCCAGTCCTGCTGCCAGAGCGTCTATTCAGTTTTACACAGCCAGCTCATTGAGTGCACAAAGGGATCCGTGTGGAATGGACCCTGGCCAGTTAGAGGCCAATTTGCACTAGAATCTTGGCCAGGAAAGGCACCTGTTAAGAAAGGAAGTGATCATGAACAGAGATGAGTTCCTTCAGTATATGTGATATTCTGAACCGAAACACCCCGCGAATTAGAGCAACTGGAATTAATCCGGCGTATTTAAAAGACACTCACCACACCAGCTCAGCGCAGGGGCGCGGGGCGGCAGGATCACACTGAGAGCTCAGTCATTCATCCACTGACAGCTACGGTTCTGCCTGGTGGCTCAGCCGGGTGGGCGGGTTTGGGTTTATGTGTGTAGGGAGTGAGTGCACACGTGTGTGTGTGTGTGTGTGTGATGTGCGTGGTGTCCTTTAGGGAGCTGTTGGCTCCCTGCAGAGGGGAGGAAGAGGCCTCTCGGTTTGGCGGCCGCGGAGATGGACGGGGTCAGACCATAGCTTTTACCACAGCTGCACAGGCGCGGTTCAAACTCAGCACAGCCAGCACCCCTCCCCCCACGCACACACACGCAGCCTCACCAACATACAACATCTAGGAGCTCTGTCACACCAATTTGTGATTGTGCATGTGTGTGCAAGCATGCGTGTATGCGTGTGTGTATGTGTGTGTGTGTCTCACTTCTCTTGGTCCCCCTGGTGAGGTACACTTCCTCTTTCAATAAGAATATAATGAGATATTGTAAATGCCTTCATGGTTGGGCAAAATATTAGCGTCCTCCCCCAGGCTGACATTTGCTTTTAGTATGAATCATTCACTCTGGCTGCTCTTTTCTCTCCCCTGTTATTGTTTCCTAAATAAATAAATTAACAAACATGCTACAAACGGAGCCTCAATCACGCTGAAAGATCTTTTAGGGTTCGCAGTGATGCTGCATGTGGAAGAATGAGAAACTCTGCATTCTTGACAGGCATTTTACACACACGCTCTTCACTTTACTCTTTACACTTCACACGTGTGGTTTACATGCGCAGACATATGTGCATGTTGAATGTGAATATTTTAGCAAAGGATTTTCTGGGTGTGTTTTTTTGATGTGGGCTTTGATCTTGTTGTATTTTGCATGTCTGTTATGACTTCTGACAAGACTTGCTGCCTTTTCCCTGGCTTCTTTAATTAATTGGACCTATTCCAGTATCTTATAATGTCTTGATACAAATAAAATGATGATGTTATTTATATCAGCACTAAGTTGATTTCTGCTGGTGTGGCGTCTTGGCCGTCCTCAGTCACTTGTTGTTAAAGATAAAAAAAAAAACAATTAATTTGCAATTACTGAGGGGAAATGATTGGCTCTTTAGCGGATGATCTGTTTCCATAAATATGTATGCTATTTAGGCTCACTCAATGGGATTATGTTATCGTTAACGCACCATGAGTCTGTAATTTTCTTCCTCTAGCTGAGAGAGTGCATTAGGCTCTTATAGCTGTGACAGTATCTGAACAAATTCTGATCAGGTCTGATTATATTTCATATCAATCCAAAGAAGATATAAACTCTAAGCCTAAAGAGATTTGTCTATGATTTCTTCTACAGAATCAGTGTGGCACTGACCGAGTGGTGTTTCTTCAGAGAATACAAAAAAGAACCTAAACTCAGACACATCATGAAACCAAACAGAACCTAATGCAAAAAACGTTTTGTGTGGCTATTGTGGTGAATATTATTGTTCTGTTAGCCTTGATCAAGAAAAAATGTCCTAGTGATGTTTTAGCACTCGCAGCATAACCCTTCTCCAAAGAAAGCACTTCACACACTTGGAAAGGTTTTAACAGGGGTGTTGTGACCAGTCTTTGGTCATCAGAGACAAGAATCTTATCCACATGATCACTAAAAGAGACTTCTGATATTCCATTATGTGTCTGCCCAGTTCCAGGTAGCTACTTCCTCCAGGGGCTCCCGCTCTATGGGTTGTCTGGCAGCGAAGGTCAGCCAGGCCATTCTGGGGTCTGCGCTTTTATAAAGCTCTTACACAGCCGGTGCATAGACTGGCCACAATACGTAATGCAGGTTAATTATAATCATATAAAAGAAGATCAACACCGTGTCATGAAACTCCACAGTTCGGTTGGATCGGTTTCCTGCAGCCGTCGTAGTTCAGTACTTCAGTACTTCAGTTGTCACTGTCGGTCCATATCAGTGCTCTCCGAGTTCAATATAGGAATGCAAAGCTCTCATACATCCTTTGACCACCGCTCTGATCTGGGATCTGCCGTGTGCACGCGCCCGCTCCTGCTCTCACCTGGCGCTTTGACGCAGCGTGGTTATTAGCCCTGCCCCCCCACCACACTGCTCTCTTAAACTAGCGCAACCTCACACTGGCTTGTGCTGTCGCTAGAAAGGACCACGACAAAGCATTCTGACTTCAAACGGAGTCAAAGTGCATTTGTTTGGCTACTGTTACAGCACGACTGAATCGGGAGTGTCAGGGACATCGATGATCCTGTTTCGTTTTGACGTGTGCGAACTCACCTGCTCTCTGCCCTCAGGTGCCCGTTCAGTTAGGGCCATGAAATACTGACGGGTGATTCAAATCTGACATTAAAGCAAAGGAGAACCCCACTGAGGCATAGGCACCTGCACTCTCAGCCATCTTTGACATTCCCAGAAAGGAAATCATTAGCATGTCGCTAAACTTTCACTACTGGCCTTAGGATATTTTGTTACTGTCTCTGTGCATCTCACAATCGCACAATCTCGCAGAAAATTTCTTTTGCATGCATGCACGCACACACACACACATACAGACGAACGCACAATCCACCGCACTGTGTGCCTGGTGGACATGCTGTGTGAAAGAAAAGTGTGTGATCTTGCTGTGATCAGAGAGGCCGCTCAGGTCATGTGAAGATGTCTGCCAGGACCAGAGGGGAGAGAGACGGGTGTGAACATGGTGCCGCCGCCCCTCCTCGCCCCCTCCTCCACCTCCTCCACCTCCTCCCCCGCCTCCTCGCCCCCTCCTTCGCTTCATCTAACTTGCCAACTTACACCTGCTTTCTCATTCTCCCTTAGGCCTGGGTGACCAGCATTTTCAGTACTGTCCCACCAAAAAGCAAATAGTACAACAACAAGAAGGAATCAACTGGCAACCTGAGGCCATTGATGACCTGTAAGACGTTGAGGCATGTGTGCTGTGTCTCGTTTCAGGTGTACATCAGGATCATGGACAACGAGTGGAACGTGTACCGGCGCTACACTGAGTTCCGAGCGCTACACCATCAGCTGAGGGCCCAGTTCCCCCAGGTCGACTCCTTCAGGTTCCCCCCCAAAAAAGCCATCGGAAACAAGGTGAGAGCAGCCCTTGCACACTTGGTGCCCTTGGTTTACACACACTCGTCCCCTCCCTCCCTCCCTCTCTCTCTCTAACATGTTCTGCAAAAGTATGTGTGTATGCTATGTGAAATCTCCCTGAAAGTCGGAGGGCTGCTTCAGTATGTAGCGTGAACGTGCAGTGTGTACGGATGTCAGGATGTGGCTGAGAAAAAGCCGTGTGCACTTGGAAGTTCAGAACCAAAAGTGCCATTTTGATCGAGGACTTCAGAGTACACCGGCAAAAGAAGCTCCATTGACCTTTTGAAATCACTAGTCTCGCTCGTCTTTCATCACAAAGCGCTGATGGCCAGATCAGTGCCTTAAAGTTTGAAGCGCACTGATCTTTTACATCCTTGCTGAGTATTCCCTTCGACCGTTTCTTCTCTGCTTGAACCTTTTCGGTTTTTCCCCTTTATTCATCTGCGACGGGGCCCCTACTTCTGTCCGCCTGCTTTGAGGAGTGTATAGGGCCTAGCAGATTACTTTGGCAGAAGTTATCCATGGCCACACCCAGCTCTCTGCCCCAAAGCCCCTTTGGTCCCATCCTGTTTCCCTGCTTATTCCATGGCATGTTTGTGGTGGCCGATGATGATTGACTCATCACTTCCTCTCCCACTGCTTGAGATTTCAGAGCTGTTGCCAGGCAGACCCAGTGGCTCCCCACTCAGGCCCTCATTGGTGGACTTCTCGGACACAAAAGAGAAGTGTTCGTCCAATCATTGGGAGTTTGCAAGTTTGCTCCCCATTGATATCATGGACATCCAAGAGAACAAATAGGCAGCACTCTCAAGGAGGGAGGGAGGTGTGGCATATTTCAGCGACACTGGCCAATCATGGCTCGTGATTCTCGAGCTCAAACAACAGAATGGATAACACTGTTCCCCGATAGCACTGTCCTTTATCTTGAGGTAGTTAATTCACCTGGACCCAGCAACAGCTTGGCCAATTAAAAATGCAATTTGCCAATTAACAAAAACAAGCAATTGTAAGAAATATGTCAATTAACAAAACTTTTGTTTGCACTGTGAAGTTTCCTGGCAGTCTGCTCTCTGATTGAGTCCCATTGATGGAAACTGTCAATCAAGCTAAGGACATTTGAGTCTAGGCTAGCAAACAGGGAGTGATGGCGCTTGGTGATGTACGGACATGTATGCGCAGTGGATGTTGGACGTTGGCCCACCCCTGCCTCATTTTGGGATAATTGGTCATATTTAGTTCAACTACTTTTACTTACACGAATGCATGTTCTGTGCTTAGCTAGCTAGCTATCTTTTGTTGGTCGCATTCCAAGGTAGCGTATCTACCGTTAGCTGGCTAGCTATCTTTTGTTGGTCGCATTCCAAGGTAGCGTATCTACCGTTAGCTGGCTAGCTATCTTTTGTTGGTCGCATTCCAAGGTAGCGTATCTACCGTTAGCTGGCTAGCTATCTTTTGTTGGTCGCATTCCAAGGTAGCGTATCCACCGTTAGCTGGCTAGCAGTAAGTGATGCGAATGTTATCTGCTGTGTTTGTTCAAGCGGAAATGAACGAACTGCAGTTGTGTGACAAATACTGGGTAGCCTTGTGGTCCAGCCAAGCTAGTTTGCCTAGTCATGATAGTGGTCCAGGAAAACTATGTATAGCCTTGTTTGTGGTGCCAGGGGCTCGTGGGTTAGTTGGGCTGAGGGAGAGTGAGCACAAAGGCTTCTTCTGTTCTCGGCCTTCACCGCAGAGCCACTCGCCGCCTGCCTCCAGAGTGTTGGCAGGAGCTTCAACGTGCTAATCCAGCTAGAGTGTAGAAGCCCTCGGAGCTCTGTTAGAACAAGAAAGCAGGGGTGAGGGAGGGAGACAAGGGGGAGAGAGAGATGGGGGGGGGAACCCGGGGAGAGAGACAGAGAGGGACTTTACAGTGTAATAAGCATGGTGGTGGAGGTTTGATGGCAACAGCGTTTTTTCTCTCCCTGGCGGTTATCACGGCGGCCGCTGAGATCAGCTGTCTTGCTGCTCTTAATCCCGTTGTTGTCCCCTGCCACAGTCCTTCGCAGGCACTCCTCAGTGGTGGTGTGTAAAGTGTGACATGGCCTGCCTCTCCTCCAGCTAACACGGGGTAATGGACATGCCTCCTCTAATATCAGCTCTTCTCTGCTCAGCGGGGCCGGTGCAGGTTCTCCTACTGAGGCTGTTTTAAACAGGGACTTCTCATCTCCAGAAAATCAAAGCTGTGACATCCTCAAGCATGTTCGTGGCTCCAAAAGGTTAATAAATGATTTTTAATTATGAATACAGTATTATTAGAGCTAATAATTATGTATATGTATTTTCACACACTTTATTTTCCAGTAACTTGTTGAATCTGAGAATGATTGACGTTCATGGGATGGATAGAAGGAGCCAGTTTATTTACATTTACATATACAGCTACTGCCAGACGCCCTTGTCTAGAGAGACGTACGGAACTGTAGTAGTAGTATAATAATGCATTTATTTCTAGATAAGATGTGTATTTTTCTAGATAGTCAGGGATACATTATAGGTAAAGCTTGAGTGAAATAAAAAGGCATGACACAAACCCATGAAAGGGGCGGTGGAGGAACAGGAAGGATGAAAGAGGTGGAGTGGTTCTCCTGTGGTCTGAGCAGAGCTTTATGGAGAAGTGGTTTTCCTGTGGTTTGAGTGCGTCTTTGAAGACAGCCAGTGTCTTCGCTGTTTGGGCAGTCATGGGAAGTGCATTCCACCACTTGGGTGCCAAGAGAGAGAAGAGACTCCCTAGTGCGCCTTCCTCGTGTCTTGAGGAAAGGAGGTTCAAGCTGAGTCATGCTGGAACCTCGAAGGGAACCTGGTACACGGTGGGATCTGAGGAGCAGGTGGAGCCTTTAGGGAACCTGGTACACAGTGGGATCTGAGGAGACCCTTTAGGCAGGTGGGAGCTGGTTCATTTTGGCTTTGTAGCTGAGTGTCGGTGTTTGATGTTGGATATGAGCCGCTTCAGGGAGCTGGTGGAGGGAGTGTGGCAGGGGGAGACATGGTAGACCTTCTGGAGGCAGTAAAGAGGGTGGGCAACTGGTCCGGTGCCATAAAGGGGAAGACGAGCCAGAAGCAAGTTACTGTACCCGAATATGGAGATGACGAAACACTGAACGAGAGAATAGTTTTCCTGATGATGTACAGTAGAAGAGGAAGTTGCGAGACCAGGTGAAGTTTGCAGTAGATATTTGGCGTTGAACTGACTGTCATCACACATCTGTTGTCCCAGTGTCCTGCTGCTTGTGGCTCTGCGGGACAACATCCTGTCCTTTTCACACAAGTCCACCTTGTCTCAACTGGAAGTTGCCTCTAGCCTGCCGGTCCCAACCCCTCATGAGCAGTCACGCGTGATCTTCTCAAGCTTCACTACCCTTTTCATTATGGTGCCCCAGACACTCTAAAGTTATAACCCCACCTCTACAGGACTCACCGGCCTCCTCTGTGCATGACTTAAGTGCACACATGCTCATTTGACACTTTTTCCTCTTGCTCTGTTTGACTAGTTTTGATGCATTGCATGGTGTTCTACATGTAGGTCGTTATAGTAATACAGGGTATTTAGGGCTTTGCTGAAAACCAGAATGGTCTAAACCAAGCAGCTGAACATCAGCTAGCAGTGCTGTTCATCTTTCCCGTGCGTCAGAGGGGGGAGCATGATGGGTAGTCCTTCCTCAGGCTGCATACCAACTCATGAAGCAACCGGCCTCAAAGCTGGACCCCAGCTCTACAGCCCACCTGGAGGATCAGAGGGTTTCCTGGTGCTCCTCTCAGTCTGATGTGCCATTCCTGATCCGCCAGAGGTGTATGAAGAATAATAAACAAGCTGGACAAGCAAATGTAAAAAGTCTTAATTGAAATTAGGCGTGTCTGTGTGTGCTATATGGCACATTTCAGACAGTGGAGACAGTGAGAAATCCCACCACACTCCCTTTTTGCGAATGAGCTGGAGCAGCTGTGTGTATTGGGGCTGCTCCTGCAGGAAGAATCTACGTGCTGTGGCGCAAAGGGGTGGGCTCAGCGGAATTGCATGGGGCTGGTGTGGAGGGTGGTCGTCTGCATACTAGCACTGAGGGAGCGAGGGGTAGGGAGGAGGGGGTAGGGAGGAGGGGGTAGGGAGGAGGGGGTGGGGAGGAGGGGGTAGGGACGAGGGGGTGGGGAGGAGGGGGTGGGGAGGAGGGGGTGGGGAGGAGGGGGTGGGGAAGATGGGCTGGGGAGGAGGGGGTGGGGAGGATGGGGTGTAGAGGAAGGGGTGGGGAGGATGGGGTAGGGACGAGGGGGTGGGGAGGATGGGGTGGGGAGGAGGGGGTGGAGAGGAGGGGATGGGGAGGATAGGGTAGGGAGGAGGGGGTGGGGAGGATGGGGTGGGGAGGATGGGGTGTAGAGGAAGGGATGGGGAGGATGGGGTATAGAGGAAGGGATGGGGAGGATAGGGTAGGGAGGAGGGGGTGGGGAGGATGGGGTGGGGAGGATGGGGTAGGGAGGAGGGGGTGGAGAGGAGGGGGTAGGGAAGAGGGGGTGGGGAGGATGGGGGAGGATGGGGTTGGGAGGAGGGGGTGGGGAGGATGGGGTGTAGAGGAAGGGGTGGGGAGGATGGGGTAGGGTTGAATGAGGAAGGGCTAGGGAGGATGGGGTGGGGAGGATGGGGTGGAGAGGAAGGTGTAGGGAGGAGGGGGTGGGGAGGATGGGGTGGGGAGGATGGGGTAGGGTTGAAGGAGGAAGGGCTAGGGAGGATGGGGTAGGGAGGAAGGGGTAGGGAGGATGGGGTAGGGTTGAAGGAGGAAGGGCTAGGGAGGATGGGGTAGGGAGGAAGGGGTAGGGAGGCTGGGGTAGGGTTGAAGGAGGAAGGGCTAGGGAGGATGGGGTAGGGAGGAAGGGGTAGGGAGGATGGGGTAGGGAGGAAGGGGTAGGGAGCAGGGTGCGAGTGTAAGGCTGCAGCTCATTTGTTTGCTCCCAGGTTCTTGCACTTGTCTTTCTGCAGATGACTAGACCTCTTATATAGCAGGAAAGGCTGAGCCTGGTGGCTCCGGTGCTCACGTCCTGCTCCCTGCACGGAGCCGAGGCTCCTACAGCAGTTCTGCTGCACACACACTCACTCTGGCCTCTGTGTATTGAGGCACTTTGCTCCATGGGAAGCTGCTGAATTGCTGAACCATCACATTTGTCAACTTTGTTAACTGTCGCAGAAATACTTGTCTCATACACACAATATTGCTTTACCTTCATATTCCAAACTGAGCTACATCCGGTTCTAGTTTTTTCCCCCCCTTTGCTTCTGAGATGTCCCCCTGTGTGCTGGTCTCCAGCGCTGCTGTTTTGGTGAGGGGACACAGCGGTGGACGTGTTGTTCTGAGCTCACCCGGCTTCCCCGGCAGGTGTGCTGAACAGATGGAGATCTGAGCCGGAGTGCAGCGTGGGGGACGGAGCCGTGGGCGAAGCTGGAGGAGGACGGACAGCTGGCTCGGGGTAGCTGCTCCACCGAAGGGGACGTCTCCGGCCCCGCCCCCCGTGACCTCCCTGAGAAGCTCCCCCTTTCCTGCAGGCCGTGCCTGGTGCTAGGGGGTCACCTCACCTCACCTCCCCACCTCACCTCACCTCCCCATCTCCCCACCTCACCTCACCTCACCTCCCCACCTCTCCTCATGCCTCCACTAGCAGAACCTTACCTGATGTGCCTTTAAAGATTGGAGCCCTCAGGTGAACGTGGACAGCCCTCGTTTCCGCTGTGTTTCAATCGTGCCTTCGTGAGTCCAGAGTGAATGCGACATGACTCCTGTGGAGTGTACGTGTGTGTGCATGTCTAGTGCCCCCCCCCCCCACACAAGCTCATGTTGTAGGGAACTGTGTGTGTGAGAGAGTTTACTGGCCGGGTCCAGGGTGCTTTTGTCTGTGTTACACACGCTTTTGTGAGTGTCCTTGAGGAGCAGTGCTGTTGTTAAGCCCTCTGTAATATTAGCTGGGTGCTGTGGATCCCTGTGTTTCCCAGCAGATAGTCTATTTCATTAAATGAAGGGGTCAGAGATTCATTAATCTACTACTTGAATACCACAAAACCAGGGGATACCCAGTAAAAGGATCAACGTATTATCTGTGGGCCTTGTTCATATGCACAGCACTTGGAAGCCACACCGACTTCCTATAAAATTTCATTTAATCACCCTTGTTTTAAATTAAATTATCTTTGTATGTGACACTATAATAACTTACTCCTTGCCTATTATAGCTTTTTTCACATTCATTATTAAGGATTATGCAGTTATTGCAGGTCTTAAATCAGGTTGCAGTTAACATCTTGGCCTGTCTGTGCCTCTTAAGCTGAGCTGCATCCTGTGAATTGAGCTGCTTTGACCTGAACAGTTCAGAAAGAAGTCCAAAACTGACCTGGGCTCAGCGGTTTGACGACGGACCCGCACAAGCCCTGGTTAAACCCTAATGGTTAAACCTTAATCTCCTCTTGCTGCAGTCACCGGCAGCTTGACCCGGTGTCCCACTCTTCCAGCCCAGATCTGAGCCTCTCGTTTGGGGAAGGCGCTGCTGCTCTGATGTGCTAAAACCACCCGGCCTCCCGCTCTTCATTGTGCTCGCCGTGTCCTCTCTGTTCAGCACGTGCACCCACCCCACCCCCCCTCCCCAAGACCGCATCCCCGCTCAGATGCCTGTTTTGCCAGGCGCGGTGGATCGCTCACCTGGCACTACCCACCTCACCCTGGGTGTTTACCTGTCACGTGCTCTGCCCTGACCATCTCCTCCATTGCTGCTGCTCCATCGCTGCTCCTACATTGCTCCTGCCTCTTCATCATCATTTCGCCACATCTGTAGTGTTGTCGCGCACTGCGGTGTTTCAAGGTGGCTTTGCTCCTTAGCAGTAAGACTAATTCTCAAAGCCATTTCAAATAACCACACTGCTCCTAATTGGGGTTGCTTTTTAAACCTCTTTTAAAACACTTTTTTTTTTACACACATGCCTCGACTTTGCTCTCCTGAGAGGGATAATGGAGCGTCGTGCATCTGGTGCCTCCACGCTGAAGCAACGGCTCAGGCAAGACACGTGAGCACACGTGAGCACACGTGAGGACAGAGCCAGAGCAGCAAATGCGACCTGGCAAGCAGAGGCCGTGCGGGGACGCCGCCGTGACAGTCCCCGTCCCCACCGCATCCCGGCTCATGACCCACGTCCCTGCCTCTTCATGCCTGTTACCGCGGAAGCACTATTAGGACGTCATTGTGTAAGCGCAAGCTAGTCTGGCTGTGCTTACAGTGGGCAGAAGAGTGCACACGTGCTCCATGTTCTGATAGACAGGGTCATGTGACCACGCGTGTACAGATATCTGCACGTAGATACAGGACATCCAGAAGCAGGCCTGCCTCACCTGGCTGTCACAGGCTTGGAGGAAGAACTGTCAGTCATCCCATATGTAGCAGGGCACGTCAGGCCCCAGGGGAAACTCCCCAGGCACGTTTCCTAACCCACTCACTCCTTCACGCTTTCTGTGTGGTTCTACCGCAGCTCTCTCCATCTCTCTATGTCTCCATCTAACTATCTCTCCATCTCTCTCTCTGTCTCTCTCCATCTCTCCATCTCTCTCTCCGTCTCACTCATCTCTCTCCATCTCTCCATCTCTCTCCATCTCTTTCTCTGTCTCTCTCCATCTCTCTCCATCTCTCTCTCCATCTCTCTCTCTGTCTCTCTCCATCTCTCTCCATCTCTCCATCTCTCTCTGTCTCTCTCCATCTTTCTCTGTCTCTCTCCATCTCTCTCTCCATCTCTCTCTCCGTCTCTCTCCATCTGTCAATCTCTCTCTCTGTCTCTCTCCATCTCTCCATCTCTCACTCCATCACTCCTCGCCTCTTATTAATTTGCTCTCATTCTTGTCTGCTCCTCCAGAACACGTCTCTCTGCCGACGGCTGCGTCATTGGATGCGAGACTAGATGCTCAGAGGAATTACCCGAGGAATTTGTGCACAATGTAAATATTGTAGCCTGTGTTCTCACTCTGTGTGTGTGTGTGTGTGTGTGTGTGTGTGTGTGTGTGTGTAGGATGCTAAGTTTGTGGAGGAGCGACGGAAGCAGCTGCAGGGTTACCTGCGCATGGTGATGAACAAACTGATCCAGACACTCCCCGAGTTCACCGCCCAGCCCAGCAAGGACACACTGATGCAGCTGCTGCCCTTCTGCCAGTGGGTACACACACACACACACACACACACATGCATACACTCACACGCATACGCACACACCGCACACACTGCATCACACTCACCTCACTGCTGCAGTATTGTTGACACTGATATTAGGGGTCCACTGCTCAAGCACAAGCTAAAGTGCCTTGCTGTCACATTTGTATAATTCATCATGTCATTTACGCTGCCTGCTGCTGTTCCGTGTGTGTTTGTAAATGGTGCGGCGTGGATCTGTCATTCCTCAGTCTCACTGGCTCAATCTCCACCACGTCTCAGAGCCCAGACTTGGCTCATCTGTTTCTCAGCTTTGCCGTCCTTTCACGTGCTGGATGACACCGAGTTCCTGTCAGCACACCGACTCCCAACCAGCTCCAATCACAAACAGGAGCTTAATTAAAGCACGCTCTTCCCCTGCATCAGAGTGATCAGGATCAGTTCAGAGGGAATCCTTGCTCAGCAGATCGGGAGCTCATCTAATGGCTTTCGGCTTGATATAATTTGCACGTCGAGCCATATGAGGCGTTGATGGGTCCAACTGGGGTGTGGAGGAGGTGCGAGGTGTGTGTGTGTTGTGTGTGTGTGTGTGTGTGTGTCTGTGTGTGGGGGGGCTCTGCCAAAATGTGGGTCCCAGCCCCCAGTATGTTCTGCCGGGCTGCATTCTCACGGCTCGTAGTACGGGCTGATCCTGTACGACTGTGTGCAGTGTGTGTTTTGATGCTGTTCGCCTCTGTGCAGTGTGTGTTTTGATGCTATTCGCCTCTGTGCAGTGTGTGTTTTGATGCTGTTCGCCTCTGTGCAGTGTGTGTTTTGATGCTATTCGCCTCTGTGCAGTGTGTGTTTTGATGCTATTCGCCTCTGTGCAGTGTGTGTTTTGATGCTATTCGCCTCTGTGCAGTGTGTGTTTTGATGCTGTTCGCCTCTGTGCAGTGTGTGTTTTGATGCTGTTCGCCTCTGTGCAGTGTGTGTTTTGATGCTGTTCGCCTCTGTGCAGTGTGTGTTGAGCCTCTGTGTGTGTTTTGATGCTGTTCGCCTCTGTGCAGTGTCTGTGTACTCTGGTGCCTCTGTGCAGTGTGTGTTTTGATGCTATTCGCCTCTGTGCAGTGTGTGTTTTGATGCTATTCTGTGCAGTGTGTTTTGATGCTGTGCAGTGTGTGTTTTGATGCTGTTCGCCTCTGTGCAGTGTGTGTTTTGATGCTATTCGCCTCTGTGCAGTGTGTGTTTTGATGCTATTCGCCTCTGTGCAGTGTGTGTTTTGATGCTGTTCGCCTCTGTGCAGTGTGTGTTTTGATGCTGTTCGCCTCTGTGCAGTGTCTGTGTACTCTGGTGCCTGTGCTGCAGACGTCTGTTTGGTCTCTACTGAGTGCCTCTGCTGTTTGGTGTTTACGAGCTCGTTCCTCCAAATGCGGCTGCGCTGCACGCGTCTCCTTCGCAAACATCTTGGAGACCTTTGCCTTTCGCGCCCGCTCCCATAAATTCATATAAACAAAGGCCCCCAACTCCCCAAATCCCTCCCACCTGCACCAGCTGGCCCCTCCCACTCGGTAGAGGTGCGGGGAGCTGTGTCCGTTACGCTGGCACGAGTCAGTGCGACTCGGGTGACCCTTTCATGTGAAAATCTGCAGACGTGTGCACGCGAGTGTGGAATCCTGCCGCCTCCACGATACAGCAGAGCCCCTTATGTGGGTGAGGGAGGAGGGCATTATGTGGGGGGTGTGGGTGAGGGAGGAGGGGGCATTATGGGGGGGGGTGTGGGTGAGGGAGGAGGGCGTTATGTGGGGGGTGTGGGTGAGGGAGGAGGGCGTTATGTGGGGGGTGTGGGTGAGGCAGGAGGGCGTTATGTGGGGGGTGTGGGTAGGGAGGAGAGGGCATTATGTGGGGGGTGTGGGAGAGGGAGGAGAGGGCATTATGTGGGGGGTGTGGGTGAGGGAGGAGGGGGCATTATGTGGGGGTGAGGCAGGAGGGCGTTATGTGGGGGGTGTGGGTGAGGGAGGAGGGCGTTATGTGGGGGGTGTGGGTAGGGAGGAGGGCGTTATGTGGGGGTGTGGGTGAGGGAGGAGGGCGTTATGTGGGGGGTGTGGGTGAGGCAGGAGGGCGTTATGTGGGGGGTGTGGGTGAGGGAGGAGGGCATTATGTGGGGGGTGTGGGTGAGGGAGGAGGGCGTTATGTGGGGGTGTGGGTGAGGCAGGAGGGCGTTATGTGGGGGGTGTGGGTGAGGCAGGAGGGCATTATGGGGGGTGGGTGAGGGAGGAGGGCGTTATGTGGGGGTGGGTGGGTGAGGCAGGGGGCGTTATGTGGGGGGTGTGGGTGAGGCAGGAGGGCGTTATGTGGGGGGTGTGGGTGAGGGAGGAGGCGTTATGTGGGGGGGGGGGGGGTGTGGGTGAGGCAGGAGGGTGGGTGAGGCAGGAGGGGTTATGTGGGGGGTGGGTGAGGGGGGGCGTTATGTGGGGGTGTGGGTGAGGCAGGAGGGCGTTATGTGGGGGTGTGGGTGAGGGAGGGGGGGGGGGGGTGTGGGTGAGGCAGGAGGGCGTTATGTGGGGGTGTGGGTGAGGGAGGAGGGCGTTATGTGGGGGGTGTGGGTGAGGGAGGAGGGCGTTATGTGGGGGTGTGGGTGAGGGAGGAGGGCGTTATGTGGGGGGTGTGGGTGAGGGAGGAGGGCGTTATGTGGGGGGGTGTGGGTGAGGGAGGAGGGCGTTATGTGGGGGGGTGGGTGAGGCAGGAGGGCGTTATGTGGGGGTGTGGGTGAGGCAGGAGGGCATTATGTGGGGGGTGGGTGAGGCAGGAGGGCGTTATGTGGGGGGTGTGGGAGAGGGAGGAGGGCGGGGGGGGTGGTGAGGGAGGAGGGCGTTATGTGGGGGTGTGGGTGAGGGAGGAGGGCGTTATGTGGGGGGTGTGGGTGAGGCAGGAGGGCGTTATGTGGGGGGTGTGGGTGAGGCAGGAGGGCGTTATGTGGGGGGTGTGGGTGAGGCAGGAGGGCGTTATGTGGGGGGTGTGGGTGAGGGAGGAGGGCGTTATGTGGGGGGTGTGGGTGAGGCAGGAGGCGTTATGTGGGGGTGTGGGTGAGGAGGGGGGGCGTTATGTGGGGGGGGGTGGGTGAGGGAGGAGGGCGTGTGGGGGGTGTGGGTGAGGGAGGAGGGCGTTATGTGGGGGTGTGGGTGAGGGAGGAGGGGGGGGTGTGGGTGAGGGAGGAGGGCGTTATGGGGGGGGTGTGGGTGAGGGAGGAGGGCGTTATGTGGGGGGTGTGGGTGAGGCAGGAGGGCGTTATGTGGGGGTGTGGGTGAGGGAGGAGGGCGTTATGTGGGGGGTGGGTGAGGGAGGAGGGCGTTATGTGGGGGGAGGGAGGAGGGCGTTATGGGGGGGGTGTGGGTGAGGGAGGAGGGCATTATGTGGGGGGTGTGGGTGAGGGAGGAGCCCCTTATGTGGGGGGTGTGGGTGAGGCAGGAGGGCGTTATGTGGGGGTGTGGGTGAGGGAGGAGGGCGTTATGTGGGGGGTGTGGGTGAGGGAGGAGGGCGTTATGTGGGGGGTGTGGGAGAGGGAGGAGGGCGTTATGTGGGGGGTGTGGGTGAGGGAGGAGGGCGTTATGTGGGGGGTGTGGGTGAGGCAGGAGGGCGTTATGTGGGGGGTGTGGGTGAGGGAGGAGGGCATTATGTGGGGGTGTGGGTGAGGGAGGAGCCCCTTATGTGGGGGGGTGTGGGTGAGGCAGGAGGGCGTTTTACACAACCAGGCCTGTAGCGACAGGGTCTTTGTAGAACAAAGCATGCTTGCCGCACTCGGGAAGCGCTTTGAAGCAGATGAGGCTCGGCTCAAGGTCGGCCGGCTGAAGGAGGGGGGCGGTTGGGGCGGTGGGGGGTGGGCGGGGGTATCGGGGGTGGTTGGGGGTGGGGGGCTGGCGGGCGTGGCCCACGGTGCACGTGTCCCGTGACTGACAGTCTTTCGGTCTGCCCACAGACACTTCCCACAGTCTTCCTTTATCCTGGGCTGGTCTGTAAAAAGGTCTCCCTGCTACGGCGAGCACGCAGGCCTGGACGAGGCTGTTCTGTGGTTGGGAGATGAGCCGCTCTGTTCTGGGGGGCTTACGCTGGGGCTGAATGGGGCTGTTTAGATTGCAGCCCAGGCCGTCTCTTTGTGTACAGACTAGTGTATGCGATAAGGAGAGGTGTGTGTGTGTGTGTGTGTGTGTGAAGGCAGAGATGGATGAATAGATTGAATAGTGTCTGTGGGAGAGAGGGGATGGATGGCAGTGCCCCACTTACCTGCGGCTAACTTCTCCTGCTGTTCAGGCTTGATTGAAAGTTGCTCAGTGGCACCTCCCCCCCTCCCTCCCTCTCTCTCCCTCTCCCTCCTCTCTCTCCCTCCCACTCTCTCCCTCCCTCTCTCCCTCACTCTCTCCCTCACTCTCTCCCTCCCTCTCTCCTCCCCCTCTCTCCCTCCCCCTCTCTCCCTCCCCCCTCTCTCCCTCCCCTCTCTCCCTCCCTCTCTCCCTCCCACTCTCTCCCTCCCTCCTCTCTCCCTCCCCCTCTCTCCCTCCCCTCTCTCCCTCCCTCTCCTCTCTCCCTCCCTCTCTCCCTCACTCTCTCCCTCACTCTCTCCCCTCTCTCTCCTCCTCTCTCCCTCCCACTCTCTCCCTTCCTCTCTCCCTCCCTCTCTCTCCCTCCCTCTCTCTCTCCCTCTCTCTCTCCCTCTCTCCCTCACTCTCTCCCTCCCTCTCTCCCTCACTCTCTCCTCCCTCTCCTCTCTCCCTCCCTCTCTCCCTCCCTCTCTCTCCCTACCCCTCTCTCCCTCACTCTCTCCCTCCCCATATCTCCCTCCCTCTCTCCCCCTCTCTCTCCCCCCCTCTCTCTCTCACCCTCTCTTTCTCTCCCTACCCCTCTCTCCCTCACTCTCTCCCTCCCCCTCTCTCCCTGCCAATCTCTCCCTCCCTCTCTCCCTCCCCATATCTCCCTCTCTCTCTCTCTCCCCCGTCTCCCTCTCTCTCACCATCTCTCTCCCCCTCCTCTCTCTCACCCTCTCTTTCTCTCTCTCTCTCCCCCTCTCTTTTTCTCTCACACTTTCTCTAATTCTCTCACTCACACTCTTCTCTTTCTCTCTCTCTCTCACACACATACACATACACACACACACCCTGATCTGAAGGCAGAGTGGTGTACTGGTGTATTTAGAGGAGACACACCACCCATGCAGCCATGTGTCCATGTTCCAGGGCTCTGTGCTTACTAAACTCACACGTCTCCTCACTGCCGCCCAGCCTTTGTCAGTCCTGATATTATTAGCTGTGTTCCTGCCCGTGCTCTGTGTGAGAGCCATTTCCTTTCACTGCTTTGTGCACGTGTGTGTGTGTTTGTGTGTGTGTGTGTGTGTCTCTGTGGCCTGAGGAAACAGAGTTAAAGGCAGAAAGGAAGCTCAAAGAATCATGAACTCTGATGGCCCTTTCTCTCCAACCTCCAGCAGTCATTAATAGAAGTCTTGGTAAATGGTTGAAACAGACAGCGTCTCTGTCTTCTCAGGGTGCGGGGTGTGTCCCCCCAGCAGAGACACTACACAGCATGGACTCAGCACGACTCTCACCCTCAGGGCAGAACATCAGCTACGCTTCTGATGTCTTTGTTACGTCTCCCCACCGGCACATCCATGCACACGCATGCACACACACACACACGCATGCATGCACACACACAGACACACACACATATGCATGCACACACAGACACACACATGCACACACACATGCACGCACACAGACACACACACACATATGCATGCACACACAGACACACACATGCACACACACACACCCCTTGTATTCATGAAGAAGCCACAGGGGCATGATTTTCTCAGGTGGTCGATAGCTCCCCTGGTTCCTGTCTAGTGTGGTTGTCATGGTAGCCAGTGAGTGAGGTAGCGTTGGAGCTATCTAACTGTATGGCACGTGTGTATGTGTGTGTGTGTGTGTGTGTGTGTGTGTGTGCGTGCGTGTATGTGTGCGTGTATGTGTGTGTGTGTGTGTGTGTGTGTGTGTGTGTGTGTGTGTGTGTGTGTGCGTGTGTGTGTGTGTGTGTGTGTGTGTGTGTGTGTGTGTGTGTGCGTGTGTGTGCGTGTGTCTCTGATCAGCACTCTGTACTACCCCAGGGATGTGGTGCTGCCTTTAACACTCATCCTTAGCAGCCTTAGAGACCCTGGCTGTAGAGCTCATCTCCTAGTGATCACTCACGTCACCCCGCACACCCACAACTGCCTGCAGAAAACTGCTCCACATTTCCAAGCGATTGTTTGTGTGTCGGCTAAGCTAAGGAGATTCCTTTAAGCTAGCGATTCTCACAGCTGAGTCTAAAGCAGCGAAATAATTTAAAATCACCCATGTCCACCACGTTCCGTTGTGCTGAGCAAACTTGTATGCATGATCTGATCATACATTTTTGTTTGCCATGTGCTCTTTCAGACAGAAAATAAATCAAATTGTTTGTTTATACAACAGTAAATATTTCCCATGTTCTTTCATTATGATTTCATTATTATCTATTAATATGATGCCGCATGTCAAACATTACAGATGTAAATTTTTTCTGAAAGAGCATTTAACCGTTTTGTTTTAACAGCTTATTATATAGTACAGAAATCCAGTATTACCTTAACCAGCCCAGGGCCGCTGTGGTGACCAGTCCTCAGGGCCGCTGTGGTGACCAGTCCTCAGGGCCGCTGTGGTGACCAGTCCTCAGGGCCGCTGTGGTGACCAGTCCTCAGGGCCGCTGTGGTGACCAGTCCCCAGGGCCGCTGTGGTGACCAGCCCAGCCCAGATAAGCACGCCAATCAGGTCACGGATCTGTGTTTCTGCAGGGACACGCCCATCTCCGGGGAGGGCGGAGCCAAGACCAGCCGGCACAAACCCTCAGCACGCCTCTCCCGCCACGGCCGCGGCTCCTATCGCGAGGCCCGCAACCCCGAACCCCAGAGCGGCGACCTTTAACCTTCTGCTTGAGCGGCGACCTTTAACCTTCTGCTTGCAAGACCTGCAGTGGGAAAGCTGCTGACCTCTGCCTCACGGGCTTTGCGTGGGAAGTAACCGGTCGGTGAGAAAGGGGGGTTTGGAGGGTGGGGGCCGTCACCCCCGCTCCCTCCCCAACCCCCTTTCTCACCGACGGAGGACTCGCCGTTGGGGTTATGCTCGACATGTGGGAGTTCTGCAGGAGTGGAGTCTGGAACATGCTCTGGTTCCTGTATCTGGGGTCTTTGGTGCGGCGTTGCACATGGTCCCGCACACTCGTCCAAAACAAAGGAGATGCATTTATTTTATGTCTAATTTGCTATATTGTATGTTAGGTTAAACGACAATAGTTGTTTAATAGTTGGACGAAGCCAATAATCCTTTTTCTCCCCAGTGCTTAAATGTCGTCTAAAGTTCGCGTTGTGTCAGAAAAAAAGAAAACGTCGAAGGTTGTAGCGGAAGGTGACAACAGTGTACTTCACCATGCTGCTTGGGTCAACTGGAGGTCAATGTATTGGCTTGTGTGGTGAAGGCAGGGGGACTGATTTTACCCCATGCCTCTCAAAGCATGATGGGAACGTCCACTCTCATCTCTGCCGACCCAGTGTGTTGGAAGAGAGAAGCCGGCGACACACCCGGTATGGACTAGCAGTGATTACATCAGTGGATGGAACTCCATTGAGCAAATGAACAAATCCCGATCCTCTGTCTTACCTTGGAGCGCAACGGGACGCCCCGTGTGTACACACACACGCGCGCGCGCACACACGATGCGTTTTTCATTTCATTTAGCCCCCCATGACAAATGACAATGTCATTGCTAACTGACTGTTAAACTCGTAATGTACATTGAAATGAAATCATATTCAAATGAGTATGTTGTTGAAATGCATTGTATATGTAATGGCACTGCTATTAGTCTGCATTAATGCTCTGTTGTTGTGTTAGGACCCGTTGCCATAACACGGCTGCGTTAAGCCCTGCGTGTTCGCCAGTCTTTTGTACTTGCACTCCACTGTGTTAAATGGACCCGGTGGTGTAGCTTACACGAAGCACCTCCTGTACCCGGTTGGATTCACAGATATCGGCTGTCTTTTGATGGCCACCAGCCTTAAACCAGTAAGAACAGGGAAATGAATACCTGAATAAATGTATAAAACTTAACTTTGCTATGTTGTGTCAAAAGTGGACTTGTTGAATAAATATTTATAAACAAACACACACCAGAGTAAAAGAAGGACATATACACAGTTTCCAGAGAAACAGGATGTTTCGGACAGAGGTCCATCATCAGCTGTCCTAAATGTCCTGTTTTTCTGGAAACTACTTCACTACAGTTTCTTTCTCATGTCAGCCTAATGAAGCACCTCTGGAACATGCTGTTTGTCTGGAAACTGTATTTCACTGCAGTTTTAAATATCTACATCCTTTACACTACACTTACTTACCTGGAATCTTACACGTATATATAAATATAATATACACATTATATATATAAATGTAATACTAATAATGGCATTGCTACACTTTCTTATTTCTACTTCAACCAGCTTCTTAAAAAGTAAGTATGGTATGTAAGGTAACTGAACAAAGTGTAAGGTTGTACTCAAAAAGACACTTCACATTTCATCATTCATAAGGCTTCATAAAATGCGATACAAATAAGCTGCTATGCTCATCCAGCAGTTTCTAAGGTACAGTACGTCCTTCTTATAACCCACAATGAAAGTTCTGAAGTTTAGTTTGAGAATCTCGCCTGATATATTTTTTATTCATCAACTAGAGAATGAGGGTGTAAAGGAAAATCCAGCTGTAGACCACTGAGAAGGCCAGACAGCTGCCTGTCTGTCTGAGTATCTGTCTCTCTGTCTGTCTGTCTGCCATTTGTCTGCGTTTGTCCCTAAAATTTTAGTTACAATGATATATTGAGTAAATAATGCATAATGTCATACCCATGGTAGGTATGCCATGAATTTATGAATGAGTGAATGAATGAGTTTTGTTACACATTGCTATGAAGTATGTTATACTCTAATGAATAGTACAGTTGTGATATAACAGTGACTATGTAAAAGTGACTACAACATAATGTGAAGTTGATTTTCATCTGTGAGACCTAAATCACTGCTAGCTGGAAGGCCAGATAAATGTCCTTGCTGTCACTGCATACTCGCCGTTGACCAGAGACTGCAGTGTGTCCGTTATGTATGGTGCGCTCTCTTTTCGGGCCCTTCCTCATCTTCGCTCCTCACCTAGACCATCTACACTCCTCCTCACATTCATCTACGCTCCTGCCCATCCTCATCTACGCTCCTCCCCTCCCCTTCCTCATCTCCGCACTCATCCTCCCCACCCTCATCTACGCTCCTCCCCTTCCTCATCTACGCTCCTCCCCTTCCTCATCTACGCTCCTCCCCTTCCTCATCTACGCACCTCCTCCCCACCCTCATCTACGCTCCTCCCCACCCTCATCTACGCACCTCCCCATCCTCATCTACGCTCCTCCCCTTCCTCATCTACGCACCTCCCCCACCCTCATCTACGCTCCTCCCCTTCCTCATCTACGCTCCTCCCCTTCCTCATCTACGCTCCTCCCCACCCACATCTACACTCCTCCCCTTCCTCATCTACGCTCCTCCCCTTCCTCATCTACGCTCCTCCCCTTCCTCATCTACGCTCCTGCCCATCCTCATCTACGCTCCTCCCCTTCCTCATCTACGCTTCCTCATCTACGCTCCTCCCCTTCCTCATCTACGCTCCTCCCCTTCCTCATCTACGCACCTCCTCATCCTCATCTACGCACCTCCTCATCCCTCATCTACGCACTTCCTCATCCTCATCTCCGCTCCTCCCCTTCCTCATCTACGCTCCTCCCCTTCCTCATCTACGCTCCTCCCCACCCTCATCTACGCTCCTCCCCTTCCTCATCTACGCTCCTCCCCACCCTCATCTACGCTCCTCCCCACCCTCATCTACGCTCCTCCCCACCCTCATCTACGCTCCTCCCCTTCCTCATCTACGCTCCTCCCCTTCCTCATCTACGCTCCTCCCCTTCCTCATCTACGCTCCTCCCCTTCCTCATCTACGCTCCTCCCCACCCTCATCTACGCTCCTCCCCTTCCTCATCTACGCTCCTCCCCTTCCTCATCTACGCTCCTCCCCTTCCTCATCTACGCTCCTCCCCATCCTCATCTACGCTCCTCCCCTTCCTCGTCTACGCTCCTGCCCATCCTCATCTACGCTCCTCCCCTTCCTCATCTACGCTCCTCCCCTTCCTCATTAGGTACATGCGACCCTGCGGCCGTGGAGGTGTTGCTTCAGTAACCCACTCCTTTCACCTGTGATCCTGCAGAACTGATTATAGATGTTCCTGTCGAGCCCGTCGGCTTCCCACGTGACTGTGCTGGTATCCAACATTTTATTCATACAGTGCGTTTTGCTCATCTAGAATGTGATTTCCATGCATTGTCTTTAGCTGCAGGACAGAGATGATGGTGACCTTACTTAAGATGAGGATGTTGTATAAATAGCTGCTCTAAGTCACAATGATGAAAAACAGAACAAAAGGAAAACATTACCCTGCTGTAACTGAACTGTAGAGGCTTTGGCAACAACTGAACAGACAAATGTGAACTCCAGCTTTAATTATATGGCCTCGTGTTAAAAGAACCTGTTTAATATTTGGATACACATTGCCTTTGGCTTGCCAGTTCTTTATATTGTAAATAATGCATTTTCCTTGCCAGTCCACATATTCCTGAGTTCTGAGAATAGTTTAATTGTATCAACCAGGCGAAAGATTGGAAAAGCTGAAGTGTCCACTGTCGTGGACCCTTTTACAGAGGACATGGGGTTCGGCTGTTGGGATTGGCTACTTGATGTGATGTCAGATTCCATCCTCATCCTGCTTCATTTGAATAAACACTCCCACTCTGCGCTTATCATTGCGGTTCACTGCAGAACTCTGCCACCACTGCACAATGTCCAGGCTGCCACACAGGCAGCCAATGAGGGCAGTGGTCATTAGCATGCAAAATTAATGCCAAGAAAATGACCTTTTCTTCATAGTGGGTGAAAATGGCAGGACAGAACAGACTGTACAAAAGCTGGATTTGGTACTCTTCACAGACGACTATCACAGAGCACAGGAAACTGTTGATAAAGAAACTGTTTCCTGTAAGACGTTTTTACCAATCCAACACTGACACTCTTAGCTGTGTGGACAGAAAATGGTTCGGTGAAGCTGTGGTCTGTGATTAAGCCATTTTGAATAATAAACAGATGATTTTAATTATCTGTCTGTGCCTGTGACTGAGGGCAGCAATTCGATAGACTACAGCAGCTAATAAAAGCCACACAGAATGAGGCCGTCTGCCTGCAGCGTTCACCATCGACACCTCCGTCAGACCCAACGCAGCGGCTGGGTGGGGAGAAGCCGCCGACGGCTTTGTCAATACACGCCGCATTTACATAAACAGTTGGGCTGGGAGGATGAGCCAGTCTCCGATGGTAATGTGTCGTAGCTCAGAGATCATCTGCTGCTCTGGGTCTCGTCTGCCTGGAAAAAAGAAATCCCAGCCATCTCACTTTAGGCCCATCTGGGGGGTTTTAGAGGGAAGCCCTGCTCTGCTGTGGAAGATCTCGCTGGTTTGTTTGCAGGATCACCTTTAGAGCGCCGTGTTCCAGGCACGTGTGGAGTCAACTTAATTACCTTGACGTCGGGGATCCTTTGGCGAGGGGTCTCCAAAGCTCGGCACATGCCCAGTGCAAAGATACAAGCCACGTGTTGTTTGCTGTCTACTGAGATTATATGGAGTGCGAGGGCAGGCGTATGGCTGGTGAGCGCTGCTCTTGAAGGAGACGGGCGCACACGTGATCTCATTACAGCGAAGATGCGCTGCGCCTCGACTGGATCACTGAAATCAGATCACAGGGCATAATGCAAGATGCAGACAGGGCTGGGGACTGTGGCGTGCCATGCTGGGTCTTATGGGTCTGGGAGACCTTTTAGTTTGTAATAAAACTATAGATTAAAACGATAAGATTAATGGAAAGAGAGGCCATTTGCTTGACCACTGAAAACCGCGGGCAGTCCAGAAAGAGCCATGCACGTAACAAGCACGGATTTGTGTGCTGTTTTTCAAACAGCTCCTTTGTTTGTACTAGATGTAATTATCAGTAATTTATGGTGATTATGCTAATTTAGGGTGAACCGGTATTAGACACAAACAAGCCAAATGGTGATGAGGGGGTTCTGACAGGAGCAAGATCCATAGGGCGTTTCCAAGGCTCTTTAAAACTGCGTCTCAGACATTTCAGAGGTTCACGCAGACGACGACGATAGTCCAAAAAACGCACGTCTGGTAGTGCCCGCACGTCTGGTTCAGGGAAGGTGCTGTTCTCAGCCGGCTGTGATGGAGGATTCTCTCTGCGAGCAGGGGAGAAGAGCCCCGCCCCCCTCCAGGCGGAGCCCAGACGGGCGGAGGCATGTGAGTGATCTATCACAGCGCACAGCCGCCACCTTCCAACCCGTCAGCCACCTGGACACGCTCACTCAGCCATGTGGCCCAGCGATTGGTCAGCCTGGCACACGTGCTCTTCGCTCCTCTTTTGTCTCTTAAGTGAAAGTACGGGGCGACGTCAGTCTCCGGTCTTCCCGGTCTTCTTGACAGAGGAATACGTTATAAATCACATGTCAGACCATGCAGAAAGGGCACAGGTGAGCAGGAGCTGCAGGCTCTTTACCTGCAGCACAGCAGAATCCCCACCACTGCAAATCTGCTCTCTGATGGTGTAGCGGACAGAGGACTAGGGACACGGTCTAATTAGCCACTTAATCATGGCGAGTGGAAGCTGATGGTGAGCGCCAATACCTCGAAGTAGCTGAGCAGCAGAGCCAAAATATGAAGCTACCCAGAAAGGGGTTACATGCAACAATCTGCTGCCCTACATACAGTGTGTTGATGTAGTGGCTGAGGGCACCCCGCGCTAGTTTTACCAAAAGCCACCATGTTCTTCTTGCAGAAGGTCTGCGAAAGAGGCCGAAGCAACCAGGCAGCCATTTAACCTTCCTAAGTTATGGTGTCCATCACAAAGTCTGATTCAGTTCATGTTGAGGATCAGACCAGGACCAATTTGGGTCTTAAGAGTCATCCTGAAAGATTTGTGAAGCTCTGCAGCACATCCATATTGGAGTGGCTCCCTGCATTTGCAGAAGATGAGGTCAGGTGTCCATGTTTTTACACAGCGGGGTGATGGAGGGCAGCACCATTTGTCGAGCGTTTTTTCTTTACTTCCGACCTGGTGGACAGATGAGCGATGAGCTGCTCTGCTAGAGGCACGTCCACTCTCATATTACAAGATCTCTGCTGTCAGCCATGAATATTGTTCATAATGAACAGACCTGACCAACGCACACTTACTGTGCCAACATGAGCGTAAAGCTCCAGAATGTGACATAGAAAACTTCTTTTTAAAAAGATCAGCAGAACAAGCTTCTTCCTTTTTCCTTTTCCCCCATGAGCTGCCACGCTGACTCGTTACGTTTCACACTCGTTCACCGCAGTGTTTCCCCCCAGCTAGTGCCTGTCTCAGGTGATCCCTCTCCCCCTGCTCCAGCTCATATCTCGCCAAACATGCCCGACGCTTTCCGGCTCCGCTGCGGCCGCCGCTGGCGTGTGGAAGGACCCGCGTCCCTGTCGTCTCGTACGAGCCACAGTCCCTCTTGGCCGTGTCGTCCTGCTTCGCGTGTCCCTGGCTGAGTGTTCCTGAGGCTGCAGGTGAGCCTTGTGCTCTTCCACACCAACAAAGCACTTTATCCTTGAGGAGAACTGAACTGTCTAGCCCAGGGACCTGGGCCAGGACCTAGCAGACAACTGACATTCTTCTTGGCAAGAATTTGAGGTGTTGGGATGTGCTGAAGAAGAAAAATGACTGCAACATAACGTTTAATGGAGGAGTGAGTTGAACCTAAAGAGAGTTTTGACTCAGGCTGCATTTCACTTGAAGTTTGGTGTCAGGTTGTTAATTTAAAGGCTTCTGTTAGTGGTCAATAGATATCTGGGGTGTTTTTGAAGAGATACCTTTCAGTTGGTTTTGAGCAGCAGAGGCACTCCAGATAAACTCCAGAAAAATCTGCTTCTGTACCAGACCAGATCTGCTTCATGCTGTGGTTTAAATGCTCTTTTTCAGGTATGATTGATATTGTTTGTGACCTTTCAGAGAATTGTAGTGTTTGTTCATGCGAAAGCATCAACGCACAGCCGTGCCGTCACGTTCAGTTCGACACTGAGTCGGTCACTTCCTCCAAGACGCTTGGGTTGCCATGGAGTGTACTGTCCTGTTGCATTATTGTGTAAATTGCCTTCTGTGTGTTCACGTGAGGCCACATTTGTTTTCGCAGGTGTAATATTTGACTGTAGCTACAGTGTGAAACAAAATCTGCTTCCTTCCTCTGTTTTGGTAGTGCCTTAACCGTCAGGTTTGGACGAGTGTCAGAGCTAGCTGTCGGAAGCGGGGAGACGCATGGTGGTTTTCTGCACTGGTGCTGCCGGCCGCCGAACATCTCTGCTCCCACTGGAGGAGAGCGCACCATTAATGGAGCGGGAGGATCACATGCACTGGCCTGTCAAACCGCATAAGCCCCCGCTGCCTGGGCTGAGGAGTGTGGTGAGGACGAGCAGCTCCCGGCAGCACTATCATCACTAATCCTCTCCACAGCGATGGCGCTTGCTAAGGGGGCTCTGGACGATGGCTTGACCCAGCGGGGTGGCGTTGTGGTGGGGAGGAAGAGCTCTCTCACATGGGCCAAGCAGCTGGTGCTCATTTACTGAATTGCAGTGGCATCGTGTCTCCTGGTGGCTGTTCGTACCACAACGAGGTGTTTACCTTTCACTCTGCTGTTTTGATTAATTTTGAAATAATTTTGCCCATTATTTCCACTTCTTGACATACAAAATGCTTCGATGATGTGTCATGTCTGCAGGAAGCCATTTTGTGCACAAATTCAGGCCCCTTCTAAGTCCAGCGCGAAAATCATGTACCACTGCACATCACCATGGAAACGTGGCTTTTCTCTCTTTCTTCTTTCTGGCAAAGATGTTAAACCCACCGATGTCTGTTTGAACATCATTTTGAAAACGACTGGAAAACACACTTCACTGAGTGAATAAATGCACCCCCGCTCTAAAAGCACAGAGCCTGAATACATTTGCATTCTGCATAATGGCAGACTTTCATGTGGGACCGTCCAGCTGATTCAAGGTGGTGCTCTTTTGCTGTTGCGGTCTGAGTGGGTACCAGGGCTGCTCTAAAAGGCCTGCCCTCTCAACCCTGCATTTCAAGCAGCTGATTAATCGGTTCTTGTGTTCAGCTGCTATACTTTACTGGCACAGAAATTTCATAAATCCAATGATTTGAAAGTAAAAAAAAAATGTAATTATTTTTTATGGTAATAGTTATAGTTCTTCTAGATAAAAAGATACAGTCCTTCAAATATTATTTAAAAAAGAGAAGTATGTCTGGCCTTCAGTGTAGAAGTCTATAGAAAAGAGCTTGAAGATATCTTAGCATTGTGACAATAAGCATGAAGTAAAAGGGTAAAGAATTGTGTTCAGTATGAGTGTTGTGGCGTGTGCTGTGTTTATGTCTCTGTGATTCCCACATGGGGCTGTGAGTGGTTGTTGTTGGGGTGGAGTGGTTGGTGTACTGGGTTTCATGAAGGCATCTGCTCCTTATGGGCTGAGGAGAATGCCCCATAATGGCTGCCACATCTGTGCCATCAAGGTAATCCCTGTTAACGCGAGTGAATCAGCGTAGCTACAGCGTCCATGGCACAACGCCTACACAGAGATGTTCTGCATTAGCACATTCTATAGAGTTACCAGTTATAATAAAGAATCACCATTGTCTACCATGGTCTGTATGTCTGGATAGATTTCATGACTTGTAGCTTGTTACTGAGTTACTGAGCAGCTCTGAGGAAGTCAGGACTTCATTTTGATGAAGTTTATGAGGTGGTTTTCAACATGGTCTTTGTGCTGGAGGTTCGTTATAGAGAAGTATAGTGTTTCTCCTTTTGGAACACATTTAAAGCAAGTTCCATGACTGCTGGATCATAAATGAACAAAATGCGTTGGTTGGGTGACTAAACTACACAATGTGTTACCACACAACAACATGGAAGATGGGAGTCAAATACATTGTTGTTGTTGTTATTATTATTATTATTATTATTACTGTTATCACTGTATACCACATCATAAGAAGGCGATTGACTAGTCCACATCCGTACAAAAAAATTTTAGTTATGTTTCTCAGGCTACAAACAGCCTAAAATTAAGTGCAGATACATGTTTTTAAATGCAGAAGATACTTAAAAGTTATGATAAACAGCTTTCAATGAAGTGTGGATGCTTGGGCTGGGTTAGTCATCGCAAGTCCAATGTAAAGGTGAGGAGTCAAATCAAGTGAAAAATTGAGTTAAATCCTGTGTAAAGGTGAGGAGTTAAATCCTGTGTAAAGGTGAGGAGTTAAATCCTGTGTAAAGGTGAGGAGTTAAATCCTGTGTAAAGGTGAGGGGTCAAGTCTTCTTGTGCATGTTGTTTTCTGCTCATTTCTTACCAGTTCTTACCATTTTTCAGTTCTCCTCAAGAGAGCAACTGTTCCATATAGCCCCAGGCTCCGCCCATGTCTTATGTCAGTTACCCTAGTCCCGCCTTGTTTCCATGGTTTCCCCGTTTTGTGTCACGCCCCAGTAGCGTGTTTCCTTGCCCCGTGATTATTGTTCCTACCTGTGTCTTGTTAAGGCACTGGCGTTTCAGTGTATTTATTCCCCGTCGCATCTAGTCTAGTCTCCATTGTCGGTCATCATTTCTGGTCGTGTTGTGTTTGTAAGTTGGTATGTTCGTTCATTCTTGATGTGCACTCAGCTCTGAAGCAGGAAGAATGTCCCCGTTTCACTACACCACTGACGGCATGGAGAGGTTTTTACAAGAGCAGATAGCAGTGAAACCTTCAGTTTACATTACTGACAAGCTCTGACCAAGTCATTCTGACAGACCATAACACTGCCCCCCATTCCCAAAGCCTCACAACTACTATTCAGACTCCTCAGTCCTCCTAGAAGGCTGATCAGCCTCCGGAGCGCCATCACGGCCTTCCGCCCTGCCCTCACTGACCCTAAACGACCCCATGTGCGACTGTTGCTAACTTTGCTTGATGCTTCACAGTGTTTAACATCGGTTTTTCAACCATGGTTTCAATGTTAGGATGTTGATATTAGATGACTGGTATTTTACTGTGGTTTACCGTGAACGCGTCTTCCCTAAGCTTCAGCTAATATCAATTAAGAATTTAGAGGAGAACTTGCCTCTTTGTCAGTTTACATTTCCCCACATGCCTTTGCACTCTGCAGAGATCAGACCCCTCAACGTAATTGGTTTGCTATTGTGTCTGCACTTTGCCCAGTGGAACTCTGGCGAGAGGCGGGTAGGTGGGTCAGTGGCTGTGGAGAGGAGGAAGAAAACGTGATGGTGAATGCAGCTGTATTTTCACTGGGATGAAAGAGCCGCGTGGCTTCCTTTGAGTGGTGGCAGTTTTTGGTGTCTGTGAAGAGCGGGAAACGAGCCAGTTACAGTGCCGAGCTGAATTAAGCAATTAACCTCGTAGTTTGGCTTTTCATGTGGAATAAAAATGTGTTCTCATTATGTCTGGTAGACGAATCACTGATAGATTTATGTTCAGTGTGATGGAGCAGCTGTTTCAACAGCTTTGTGTAGTGTGTAGGTCCTGCTGGGCAGGACATGTTAGGCTGGGTTTCATTTGTCCTGTAAACCCAGTGTCTTCCAATAACTGGTTATTTTAGGTGAGTCTGGACTGGACAGTTGCCTGGAACTGGATTGGTGACGCCAGCTGCATTTATCAATGGCCTTTCCCATGTCTTCTGCTGCCTGTCTGAAGCAAAGTGTTGTAGATTATCATTAATGTAATACTATTATTTATTTGTTTATTTTTGTGGTAGTAATAACTCACTGAAATCAACACTATTCTCCAGAGTGCAGGTTTCATGTGCTGTTTTCAGAGGACACTGATAGTCAAATGGTTATACTATGAGATGCAATCATAGATCATTAGAAGCAGAACCATCAAATTATTCAAAGTATTCCATAAAATTGCAGATTCTATGGCCAGAAAAGAAGAAAAAGAAAAACACATGCTGATCTCAAATCTACTGGAAGACATACTGGGGTCTAACCATGCAAGTCCGTTCCTGGAAGTGGCTGACTCACTTTTATTGGTGTAACTAAAGATGAAATACAAAGATTTCAAAAGAGTGAATGGGCAGTGTGTCTCTTCTATTAAATATCCCCAGACTCCAGCACGATTTAAAACACACTGACCGTGGATTTTATAATTGGAAAAAATAGAATCCGTGATGCCAACGTCCATCTTCTAATTTATTTCCAATCGGGTGTTTCAGCTGATTAAAGAAAACTTAGAAAAGCAAAGACTTGGCATGGCAAATACCTGGAGAGCACTTCAGTGGATGATAAAGAAAATATGATTTCAGTGGGCTGAAGACTTGATGTAGTTACTTTGTTCAAGGCTTATACTCTTATTTACCCTTGTATGTTGGTTATGTTTTCCCCCTGTAAGAGCTGTAATTCTAAAATGATGAAAACGTCTGTGAAAGTTGTATTGCTCTCAGAGAGAGCTACTTCTTCCCTCAAACTCCAGAAACTCTTTCAACTTCCATGGTTCCTAGTCCAGCTTTTATTGCTGGCCTTTAAAGGCCTCTGAAGTCTGCTTCTAGGGGGAGAACATGAAATTACAGCATGGAATGCGAGATAGAGGAACCTTTCAGAAGTATAGTCCCATTTGGTATCAATACAGCATTCCCTCCCACTCCAGCTTTTTAGTATTGTTCTCATTCACAGACAGGCAACGCATTGTGCTAACTATATCATTCATGTCTTTCCTTTTTAATGAATTACACCTCAGCTCAAAGATCATCGCTCCAGTGCTGGTGCTGATAGGGTGTCTCCTATCTCCCTTCAGTCACTCAGTGTTATCTGGATCCCCACCAGCTTCTAATCTGCCTTTGGTTCCACATCCATCAGCGATTGGGATGCTGCAGTGCTATCAGCCCTTTGATCTTCTCTTCATGTCGTGTCATTTGGTGCACACAGTGATGCATTGCTAACTCCGCTTGTTTGTATAAAAATTGTGACCTCAAAATCTTGCGATGCATTTTTAGTTCTGATGAACAAACCGAGTCACTTGGCCGAGTTTCTGCACATGCAGGAAAGGGTTATTGCGGTATTGCTGTGTTGCACATGTAGGCTGTGTTAATTTTTATGTGTGTGTATATTTGTGTTTGCGGGGGAAGGGGAGGGGGGGTACGGACCCCATTGAGGCTTGCCAGCTCTCACAGATCTCCCAAACGGCCACTGGAGACGGCATGCACAAGCGCCATGGTCCAAGATGTCTGAAACAACGGCCTCTGTAGCAGGGGGCAGCCCCTCTATCGCAGGGGGCAGCCCCTCTATCGCAGGGGGCAGTCCCTCTGTCGCAGGGGGCAGCCCCTCTGTCGAAGGGGGCAGCCCCTCTGTAGCAGAGCCCATGCTGAGTTCCATGTGCAGCTCTGTGCAGTGAATGTGCAGCTCTGTGCAGCATCGTCTGGAAACATCACGCCGGAGGTGCAATGGCATGTCCCTGTGGACTGTAACGCTGCCCTGGATACAAGACTTCATCACTCAGTCTTCATCACCCAACTGCAGAGCGTGATGGCTTTGCTTTGATTCACTGTGCTGTTCTGCCACCTCCTCTGCTCTCTGCTCCCAGGACTGTTTACGGCTTTCCCGGTTTCTCAATTGTACTGTAGCAAAAATCATCTGCTAGCAGGAGGAGGGTGGTGTTTAACCCAGGCCACTGGCCGTCTGCTCTGAGCAATCTGTGGAGGTGCTTGTCCTCCCTGTGTGATAGTCCTCAGCACCCCTCTGCCTCTCACTCCCAGACAGGCAAACTCACTCTCTCACTCTCTCACACTCTCACTCTCTCACTCACTCGCTCACTCATTCACTCGCACTTGCTTGCTGCAGAAATGAACTCCCTCAAAGCGCATACACGCCTAATCCAATCATTTCTGTTCAGCTGCTCGTGCACACAGTGTTCCCTGCCTTATATATTTAGTGGAGGAAATCCTTTAAAAATAATGACCCGTGAGGCGCTGTGAATGAACTCAGCCGTTTGTTTATGCCTGAATAGCTCCTGCCATTCCCGCTGCCTATTGTTCCCATTCGTGGTGAAGTGTGGAGTTTGAGCGGATGTGTCAAGTGCTCCAGAGTTCACTCGGTTTTGCCGTATAATTGATATTTATATTGGGGTCTTGATGTTTTTGAATCCTTGTCTTTAATCTTTTTTGGGCCAGTGTTAGAGGCACAGTATCAAAGTGGAATGGCATGGTGGGGAGGAAGACAGAGCATCATAGTACAAATGAAAAAAAAATCACTCCTGGCATTTTCAGCAACCTCAAACGCAGAAACTTAATGAAGCTCATTAAAAACAAGGTTTACTATGATGCACAAAGGCCATTAGCTCAGCCTATGATTTATTCATTGCCCTCATGGACAATAAATATGGAAATAACTTTGGCCTGTTTTGGAGTATAGGAGTAGGGAGAGCTGAACTTGGCTACACCGCTGACCTGTGTGAGGCGGCTTAGCGCCACTGGTACTTTTACACAATTCGTTTATTGTGCTGCTTCAAAGATGAACCTTCTCATGATCATATTTTAGACAAGAGAATTTTGGATGTGTATTTGATGCCAGCATTTTGAATGATATAAGCTGTAAATGCTTTAATACTCATGGCTAGTCATACAGTGACTATATGAAATTCTGCAGAGCAGGGATAAATTTTTTGGGGTACTATATCTGTTGTGGCTGCTGCATTTTAGCAGCCTTTACTGTGTATTTAAGAGTGAGTGAGAACTGTATTCTTGAATATACAGCTCATCCCCAGCTCTGTACTGTCACACTCCTTCAGCACCATGGACAGCTCTGTGTTTCCTATTGCATTGCATACATTCACTTTTTCATTTGTTGTCTTTTACAACACTTTTATCCACAGTAAGTTTCAAAGTACTATGCAAGCATAGCAGCAATATGTAGACAGTCTGGATGGGCTTGTATCCCATTCTGCGGTTCCACATGACACAATATTACACTGATTCCTTAACTGAACTAGTTTCTCACTCTCACACACAGACTCAGATATGGGGGTGTGTGGTGTTTTGGAACACAGTGAATTGAGCACACAAACAAGGGTCCATAAACTGCGCACAACAGTTGAGCAGATGAAAGGCAAGCGCACTGTGCAGCGATGCTCCCTGGGGCTGTGCCGGGCTCGGGGAGGCACACTGGGCTAATGAATCGGGGCTGCATTCTCTGGAGGCAAACTCATGGAACACTGAGCTAATCTCAGCGCCAATCCTGCTTTCACTCAGCTTATCACGGCTTCCGTGGCCACGTAGTACTCGTACACGCATACTGAAATGTTTAGAGGCGGTTTTCAAATTCTGACGTAGCTCGGATTCTGGTTGCTCAAGGTGGAGTAACGTCCTTGTGCGGAATTGAAAACTCATGTGTGCGATCCAGTAGGAATCAAGTGGCGAATGTTTGACGTAGTCGGATTCACCTCCGTGGCGCTGTGGCCGTTCTAGAGAAACGAGCCCGTTACTGGAGAAGCAGGACTGAGAGACGGAGATTGATTGGATATCTCTGGTGCAGCACCCCGGGGACTTCCAGCATTCGCATGCCCACACCTACATGTCTGGAGGTATAGACGCCACCCCCTGCCCGCCTCCCAGTGTTGGATACAGATACAGCTCCAGATGTGCCGTCCGCCAGCTCAGCTGACACGTCTGTGGTGAGGCCTCCCAGGATTCTCGCTGTGTCCCCAGTGACGTGGCCTGTTCCACTGCCCCTGTTCCACTGCATGGGAACATTCCCGTCAGATGAAATCAACCTGAACTCCTCGGGTATCTGATGTTGATGGGAATTATGAGCTACACATGTGACTCACAGCCTTGTCTTTGGCCTGAATTGCACCTACTAAAATGTGTGTACTTCCAAAGAGCTTCGCTGTTGCTTTCACAGCTTATGTTTTTTTAAAGACATGGTTGTAAACACGTGTTACTGTGATGTGTAATGTTTTATAGCTAAGTTAACTTTTTACACTGACAGTAATTTCTCATTTTTATTGCAAAACATTATCAGGTACTTCCAAGCTGCCTGCAAAGATCTGAAGCTGTGAAGTTACCCTCAGGCGAATAATCATACCGGTGAGTTATTGTAATCAGTAAACTGATGTATATACTTTGTGTATTTAGTCCACAGACTGACCCATTAAGGAAATAAGAGACAGTGTCCCAGTGCCAGGGCACACGGCCGTGGGTCTGGAACTGAGCCTGATTTCACGTTATTGCATCATGCTTGGGTTGTGTTGACTTCACTTTGCTTATAATTTAATTGTTCGATTATTAAGAAGATTGCAGGAAAGGATTTGGAGACACATTGTAATTTAAAAGTATAAAACTGCTTTTTAATTCTCGCATAAAATCCACACGGTCTATTAAAAGAAACCAACATGTAAGATGAATTTTCAAGTTGTTACACAGTTTAGCTCCCATAAGCCCCTTGAACGGATCCCAGAGTAGATCTGTTCATTCTGTTACACGCTGCTTCTGTTATAGGACACGTTTTTAAGCTGGAACTCAACAGTATCTACACAACACACACGACTCTGCCTGCTCATTTTCACAAGGCAAAATGTAAATGTACAAATTCTGCTGTCTCTCTTTTTGCTCCCAAAAAAGCTCAACACTGAAAACACAAAAGTGATATTCTGCAGCAGGAACGCTACATCTATGAGCCTCAGCTCCAAAATCCAGTCCTGGGGTTTGGAATTAGTGCTAATACATCTGTCAGAGCTGGAGTAGGCAGAGCCCTCCGGAGCTACAGAGTTGCCTATGACTCAGGTGTAATTAAATGGCAATTACATCTCCTTTTCAGTTTGTAGTGATTGCAAAATCCAGAACAGTATATTGGGTTTGAGGTACCAAGCTGAACATCTCTGTTCTAGAGGAAATGATCACAATATTCAGATGTGTTAGCATGTTAAGTTTAACTGACCTCACTCTTTTGATGAACAGTGCTGATGTAGTGAAGCTACCGTGTCAGTGTGATTGGATTGTTCACTCCAATGTGCAGAGTTGTGCAGGCGACTTCAATTAGTTTGGACAGTTTGACCGGCACATTTTGCATGAGGAGCAAAACAGTTTTTGGAAATCAATGAAATTATCAAATCACACAAGCACAGGCACAATTGTGTAAATACTTGTGTTGTGTTTAAAACTCCATTATACTGAAATAAACTAAAGATAATGTCACTGAAAAAGACAAGACCATACACTCCAGATCTATCACGCACTCACGAGATCAGGCTTACAGATCTACATGTGTTCGCAGCACTGAGAACATCCCTACATTACTGCCTGCTTCACTTTTGAGTGCTTGGTACTGTGCGTTCTCATCCTCTCTGCTCAGACCACTTGCGCAACAAAAAACAAATCGATATCTTCAGAAATACATTGATATAATTTATACAGGCGGTGATGTTTCCTAACAATGATCTTAGTTGTATTGTTCATTTATTGCAGAGTGAAGACTATTTTTTTTTATATTTGAATTACAAACTTACATTTCTAATGTTTGCCTGGTTTAATAACACATTTTTAGATGTGTGGAGATCTACTTATGTTGAAATTATGTTGTTCCATTTTAAGTTCTAAACATTTAGTGAATTTTTTTTTACATAATCTGCAAATTTTCTTTTTTTATGTATAATGTTTATTAAAGGGCATTTTCATGGTGCGACACTTCATGAAACATTTCATCAATATATAGACATACATATGGAAAAATTTAGATATTTCCTACACTTTGGACACTTACTTGCTCTGTGTGGGATATCAAACAAAATTTTTTATTGATCTGCTCATGGAGAGGATATTATGTGTGCTGTTCTTCTAATGTTTTTCTGCCTTTGTTTCATGGTAAGGGAGACACTCTCTGCTCTAACATCTAAAGACTCAGTGTACTACCACTTAGAGCACTGGCTCACAGAGAAACATCAGATAACGTCTTACCAAGACAAATGTCTCACTTCATAAGATGTTCAGTGAAGCTGTTGTTTTCTGGAGGGAGGTGAGGTGGGGTGATGGGAAGGGAGGGAGAGATGTGTTGGGTACTCTGGGGCCATGTGGTCATGCATGGCATTGTGGGATGTCTTGGTGATGCGCTTCCTGTTGATGAGATGTGACTGGACGTGGGATGGGGAGCACACCTGCTCACCCCCGAATCGCATGACTGCCACACCGCATGGTGGGACCGGGCACCAGGTGTGTGTTGTCTTGGAGACAGATGTGACTATTAGGAGGGTGTATAGGAGTGAAGTAACTCACTACTGCACTGTACTGCAACCTACTTAGGAAAGTTTCTGCTTTGTAGATGGTGTGACTATACTTTTCATATGTTATAATGTATATTGAGTTAAAAATAGTAAGTAGTAACTAGCTGAAGTCTCCTAGAGAAAAGATTGTAAATATTGTAAAACAGCTAACAAGCAGCTATTGAAACACGGTTTTGAAATATTCCGTAGTACTCTAAACATTTTCTCTCCATCTCAGCGTTTTAATGCAAAATGTATAAACGTGACACCCTAAGATCCATTCTTCATCACGCAGAATCCCAGATCGCTCCTTGGCCTCGAGGGGCGCTGCATATAAAGATGGAATCACATTCACATCTCATTGAACACAGTCCTAGCAGCTTGGTTACCCGCTCAGCCATCTGTTAATGCTGGCCAGGGGCCCGGCACAAGGGCCCAGGCAGCATGGCCAGGTTGGCTCCGGCCTGGGGTGTGGAAATTAGCATGGAGATGGAGGGCCGCCTCGCCCCGCTGCACCCGCCCCGCTGCACCCGCCCCGCTCCACCCGCCCCGCTCCACCCGCCCCGCTGCACCCACCCCGTGCCTCCGTGCGCCCCAAACTCTCACTTCCTCTTGCCCTCCTTTTGCACGCGGATACAGGTGCAACGTCTTGGAATCAACTGAGGGGAAGTTCCACTCTTAAGTTTGAAGTGAAAGCGTTTCGCATTTGAATAAACAAATCCCGCCCTGTTCCCGCGTATGCTAAATGCTTCTTGTTCCCTAAGGATAATGAGATGGTAGGGGTTGTGGGTAATTACAGGTACTTAGACAGTAAGTTCTGCACGCAGTGATTACACCTGGAAGCGTCTGAGTGTGTGACTGATTGATGATTGCTTGTTGTGCTTGTGAGTGATATGGAAAACATAAGCCATCATATAAAAGTTTGAAAGAGAAGAGTTTCATGGAGATCTTAACCTTTGTCACAATGCACGAAAACAGTATTTTAAAACAAATAAAAACCCAACAATACAGTCACAGTTGCAATGATGCTACAGAATCAGTGCGGCCTAAACAAAGCACGTTTAGGTAATGTGGAAGCTAGTTTATTTTATAAGACTTTAACATTCTTTTTGTTTGTGTTGCATGTTGCTCGGTTGTGTTAGAGAAAACATTCGCATTTTTAAAACGAACATTTATCGATGGCATTCAACCAAACAATCCTAACAAATAGGAGACCAACCAGTTCGTTATTCTCTAGCCATCTTACCCAGGCACAGGAGCCGCATGTGAAGGTAGCAGAGTGCTGATGGACAACAATACACCTGTACTGTGTGTACACGTAGTGGCATACGCATAGGGCTCCATCTGTGTGTGTGTAATGCCAACAGTGCTGCCTTTCTCTGATATGCCATCTTGCTGTTGCCTGGCACCATTAGCCCTCCGAGTTGACCGGGACCCTCCTGCTCACAGATGAGGTTGCGTACCACACTCTTATAACGAGACAGCGTGAGTGTATTTATTCCCAATTGTTATTAACGTCTCCTTCCTGTCATGAAGCAAGATTGCATTCATCCCAGCCCTGCTCCCTCCCTGGATGGTTAGAGGACGATAGTCCTGCCCTTGGCCGTAATCTAGTGCTTAAGGTAGGAAGTGCTCTACGTAGCTCTGGTTGGAGCTGTTCATCTGTGTTAGCGTGCAGGGCTGCACCGCTGACTAATGCCCTTGTTTTGGATTTAACGCAGGCGACCGTGCCCGTGCATGTCGGAACATCAACAATGCGGGCATGTGAATAACTGATACCCACCGTACTTCCCACACCGCCCCGACCCACCACCACCCCCTCTCCACCTAACTACAGTTGTTGCCGTGGAAACATACAAAGAGATTTCTAAGCAGGCGGCACTAGTTCCGTCACCGTGGCAACGGTTGGCTTTCATCCAGGCGTTTGGGGTCTGGTTCTCTTCGCGCTCCTAATTTTGTCAAACTGACCACCAACAGACCAACTGCTTCCCTACAAAAGACCTCCAAGCTGCTCCAGATTGCTTTAGTATGCGCTCGTAATATAGACGTTCCTGGCTGTAAAATGGGCCCAAAGCACTGGACCGAGCTGGTACCTGCTCACTTAGCATGCTGTTTGGATATGCATGGCACACTTCATTAGTTTTCCCTGATATGAAAGTTCTTGCATTGCTGGCTATCTAATATATGCTGATATATTAGCATGAGCTAATATTAGGCCTTGATCTTAATCTAGGAGTTCATCCCCTGCAAGGTTGAGATCTACTGAACACTGACCTGGTGTAATTTCAGTAGTGTGAAGGACCCTTGTCCAGATCCTGTCAGTAATAAAAGCTTCCAGCCTGTCAATCGGCTCCTAATTAGTCCAGATGACAGCCCAGCATGGAGCAAAAGGACCTATCTGGATATTTTTTCCAAACCAGCACCTCCCACTAGCTGCTCTTATGACCTGCCATGGTTTATTCATCACTGTAATGCCTCTTGAAGCCAATGCTTAATCTGTCTCGCAGGTCTCTCTCTGGCCTTGTGGGTCTCCTCTGGGGGTCGCGGTGATCTGGTCAAACAGGACACCAGCCGCACTTCGTCACAATTTGGGCCCAGGGACGTGCTGCGAATGTCGTTTAGGGGCGCAAAGCCTCGAGCCCTTCCTGCACTGCAGCCTCGTGCTGGGGGAGAGCCTCCCCAAGGCCTGATGGGCCGGGCGGACTGTGACTTGCCTCTGCTGAGCAATCGGTCAGGGAGCAAGGAGGCCCCGGCGGCCTTGGAGGGAGGTCCCGTGTGAGGGCCTTTTTTTCGGGCTTTCTGCGGACCAGATGGCAAGCCACAGGTCTGGCCGTCTGGCTGCCCTGCCCCGTCGAGATGGGAGGCGGCTGGACTCTTGGCCTCCCTCAGATGGGGAGCTGGCCTGGGGCAGGAGTGCTGCCTCATTACCAGCTAAAGATCAACAAAGGCAGCGCTTCAGCAGGAATATTAAGCTCCGACGATGACGCATCGGTACCAGTCGTTTGCGAGTGGTGCAAATTTGCATCTCGCCGCCGTGCCTCAGCGTGTGAACTCTCCTCGCTGACGGCTTGCTTGTCTCCTCGGCAATCCAGAGCCTCTGTGCTGGATGAGAGCGAACCGCTATACACACTGGACAGAGACCAGCGGCACAGCTCGGAAGAGAGAGGTCTGGCACTACCGGGAAGTGACATTTACAGCAGGAGCGACAGTGGGGAAGTCTGGGATAGCCATGCGCTCAGGTTTCACAACGGAAATTTCACAATGTTGGTGCGGGCTCGTTAAAAATTCCTATACGCAATGATCGCCTAACAGATTGCGCCCATGATTGTTGTTTGGCCTTAATTGGGTCCTTTCAAGCAGACTAAGGAAGAAGGTGCTGCTATAATTAACCGGCTTCTCTTTGTTCTCGTTTCAGCGCACTCACGAGAAGCACTCGCGGACGAGAAGTGAACGCGTGAGAGAAGCACTCACAGACAGAATCTCTGTTTGTGTTTTCAAGAATTGCCAGAACATCTGAGGCGAAGGAAAGAAAAATAAATAAATAAACAAGCAAAAAAAAAGAAAAAACAAGAAATCATCAACCTCAGCAGCAACACAGCTGAACAGAAGGTTCAGGTTTGGCTGGCACAGAGTGTCATGCTTCATTCCAAATACATTCATTCAGTGTAGAATATGCATTTATCACAATGATGAAGGTTTTTTTTTTTTGCAGATAATCAAGTAGAGGAGACTGAACACAGCATGCAGTTTATGGGAAATTGGCCCGTTCCTTCTCTTACTGCAACAGGATACGGAGAGAGAGAGTGTTTCTGTTAAATAACCGAAGTCAGCAGGCGGCTGAGGTGGATTAAGGAACTGATCTCTCTGTAGCCGTGCTGAAATATTGGGAAATGGGACATGTCTTTGCTTTTGTTCTGCTTCTGCTGGAATGAGCATGGCCTCTTCATGTCCGTGCGTCTCACATGTTTAAAGGGACCTCTCTCTTCCAACAGATCCACAGCAGAGTAACACGTCTGTTTTCCAGCTGGTGAGCGTAGCTGTCTGTGTATGTGTTACATGTGCATTATGGGTACCATTCACCTATGCAGAGCGTTGCAAAGCAGCCTGGGAAAGCTGCTTAGGACTGTAGTCACAATGTCTCTTAAGACATAGACGAAGAGAGTTTTGAATCCATAGGAGTTTGTCATAAATGAATGTTATATTACAAACGCCATTTTTACAGTTATGAAATCAAGTCGGCAGTGTGAAATCGTAGCTTCTTTAAAATAATGACAAGCAATATAAATTATATTCCTCATTGCAGAAATGATGCATGTGGGTGCATGTGGGTGAGCCCTTGAACCTGATTAGCTGCTACACACAAATGAAAATATTCAGTGTTTAATTGAATCATAAAACTAATAGCCATTTCATACTTATCTCATAGTCTGTATCTCCAGCACAATCTGTGGAGTTTAGCAAACTCATTTCACACTTAAAATTCAATTAGTATTTGCTCAAACAATTTACTCTCGGTACAGTCAAGGTTTCCCTGTCTTTTGACTGCAAATGTCAGAGTAATTTGTAATTATTACACGCTTGTGTGATTGAGCATTTCCTGCTGACTCTTGGGACCTCTTGTGTGTATGCCATTCTGTAAACTTAGACCTCATGAAGGGCTGTTAGAGGGGATGCCTGACTTCTAGGATGGCAGTGTCACCTTCAGTGATCCTCCTGAGGTCCAGTTAACTTGGAAGCATTTCCCTCTGTGAAGATATGTTGTCTCATGTGATTAGAATGTAAATTCTAATCAAATTTGTAGCTGTGGAGATTCAATTTATGTTTTCTTTTGTTTCTATTGTATTTTGATACATACAATACATTTTGATTCCATAACTACCACATATTTATCTCAGGAAGTAAGGAAGTAAGAACTTGTGCTGCAAGTTCATCATAACAAAATGTTGCAGGGTAGGGAACACTTTTAGAACACATGATGCTTATGCATAGATTAGGTTTACCACAGACACCTGACAAAATCAGACACTAGACGAAATCAGACACCAGATGAAGAACGCATGTTCTTAGCAACGTTTGTTAAATGGTTTTTATTTTCTGCACTGTTGCTGTGCTGTTTTTGCTTGTCCATTGTATGTTTTCATATAACATTTACTGATGGATTTCAACACTCCTCTCCCATACAAAGCACATTCTTAAAGACACAGCCGTGACCTCAGCCGGCGTCCTGCAAAAGTAAAGGTTCCTGCCTGAACGTACACGTCTCCCTTTCCCCACTAAGAACTCAGTCTGAAGACCAGATTACTCAACCATCAGGATGACAGATGGAAGAGATGAAAAGCACACTCTCACAGTGGCGAGTGTCACAGCAAGCAGAACAGATCCCAGTACGGGAGAAGATCCGGCCGGGCTGCGGTGCCCTCCCGGGCTGACCGGCCCACTCGGCCGGCCTGCTGAACAGACAGCGTGCTCAGAGAACTCGCTGCTGCTAATTTGGTCCCCCGCACCCGGAGCCTCGCCGCACCTCCCATCAACTGCAAACTTTGTTTCCTGGCAGGGCAGCCAAGCCGCGGCGGAACTGAGCGTGCTCAGTCGCTGGCTAATTCCAGCCACCTGTTTTGGAGGTGAATCAGTTGATGAGTATCAGCTGAGGACTGGGGCAGCTGCTTCACTGCTCCAAGAGCCCAAATCGAATCAACCCGAATCGATCCGAATCATCCCGAATCGATCTGAACCAACCCGAATCGATCCGAATCAAGCCGAATCAAGCCGTGCCACTGTTTCTCCTCAGACCCTCTTCAGGGAACTCAGCTCAGCCAGTGAAGATGAAGCACTTGAGGGAGGCTTCTTGTCCTAGCAAAAAAATGAAATGTGATTCCGCTCTTTGGGATTACAAAAAGTTTCATTTAAGAATGTGCAGTCAACTGTCTGGAGAACAAATCCGTGTGGTATATTGTGTGTGTGTGTGTGTGTGTATTGAAATGGTGTTTCCTATATTTGGATTTGGAATGCAAAGAAGAGAAAAAAAGGGAAATGTCTTTTTCCCCACGTCCCTGTGTCTAAACCAGAGCAGACCGAGTCCTGGGCAATCAGGAACACAAAGCAGGAGAACACATACATGGAGAAGCACATACATGGAGAAGCACATACATGGAGAAACACATACATGGAGAAGCACATACATGGAGAAGCACATACATGGAGAAACACGTTCATGGTGAAACACGTTCATGGTGAAACACGTTCATGGATGTCATCTGGAGACCCATAAATCTTCTGTTATTATTCCAGCTGATCTGACAGAGGGATGTAAGCCCAGGCTTCTAGAGTTCTGGGTTGATTTTTCCTGGATTATGCATTGCTGAATTAATTCAATTGAACCCACCAAAGTTCTCTAAAAATGTTCTCTAAACGACTTCCCTTTGACAGTGTAGGCAGCAATGGAGAAAAAAAATATTATGAGGAGAATGAAGAAACAAATGCTTATTTTATTCCAATATTATAACTTGATTTTGAGAGATACCGTTATTTTCAGAATAACCACATCCATTATATTGTGATGCAGTAGCAGAAAACAGTTTTATCTGGAATGTACAATTGAGTGAAAAAGACAGATAGATAATAAAATTATACACAACTTCAACAAGCTAATTCTTGGCACAATGTACTGTATCATTTGCATACATATACTGGCAATAGTATAAATATATATACTTTGAAAATCATTTTCACCAGAATGTCTGTCTGAAAAAATAATCTTCCTCCAATACTAAACACTACTGAACTAAAAACACTAAAACCTCGTGGTTGTAACTGAGCTGCAAAACCACCTACTGTCGTGGAGAAACACCAGACAAGTACTTCAACATGCTCTTATGTGCTCAAGAGGACACAACAAAACACAGAAGAAATGAATGTTAAATATCCCAATGGGAGGTCAAACACTTATTTCCAAAGATCGAGGGCTAACAGGCACAATTTGTAGCAAAGTGTCCTGTGTTCTTTAACAGCGCTGTTCCCTGCTCCACCCCCTTTTACTCACGGTAGTCACGGTGACAAATCTAGTAGAAATGGCCACTTATGAGATCACACTAGCTCTTGAGAACTCAAATGTCGTTTCGTGAAGTTGGTTACATGGCAGAGATTTTAGAGAGTAACTGAATTAAATGACGGCGTTTATGAAGTGAACGTGGAAGTTACAGCCCTAGAATACTGGCCCTTTATACAACGCTTGTTCACGGGTGACTCATCGCGTCTTTCAATAGTATCTTTAATTAAGGCATCTGCCACCAGTGAAACAGTGAAGGCCAAGGGAAGATCCTTCTAAAGACATTGTGTACATCACGGAGCTGTGATTCTGCACCACCCCTGGCCATGTGTTATATGCTCCACATTAGCCCTTGGGTCTTTGGGCTCAATACCTTAGTGCATTAAATTCCTTTTAAGAGTCAACATTTTGCAATCTTTCTTGGTGTTCCAGTGTATTTGATTTTATTTATTGCTTGTTTACTTTGACTCTTTTTGTTCCGTTTTTTTTAAACTGTCTACCACCATCGCTGATTGCACATGAACACATCGTTGTAATGGATATACGCTATAGTGAACATTTCACAGAAACAATGGAATTTGCCAGGTATCACAGTCAGCTGTTGTCATGGTGAGGTCTCTAGCCCACTGACCCCCTGTCTCGTGCTTGGCCAATCACAGCATGACTGGCTCATCTCTGCAGTTGTGCCTCCATTCCACAAGGGGGCAGAGTGATGCTTACTGTCAGGATAGTGATCATTCCCCGCCTCTCTCCTGCTCTGACCGGAGGCTGACAAACCCCGTGAAGGCGTGCCCACACCCTCACACGGTCACCTCAGTCTTACTGTTGGTCACGAAGTAGGGCTGTGTGGGTAGGTAGTGGTGACTGCGGGCTGCGTGGAGCTGGTTCATCTGTCCCACGGCGCAGGGCTTCTTCGGCATGTAGGTCTTGCGCCGGCCCAGCGTCTCCGTGGCGTCCCAGCCCCTCAGCATGCCCGTGGTGGCGATGGTGTTGGAGCTATATGCCACGTGGTGCGGCACGTGGCTCTTGATGACCTTAGGCTTCTGTCCGTTCTGGTTGGGACATGGGAGCTCGGTGACGTAGGAGGCGCTTGGCTCCACGTGCTCCATCCGCATGGCGTGGAGTGGCAGGGTGCCTTTAGCCGCCATCTCACTCAAACGGTGCTGCTTGTTGTAGAAGTCGCCATTGGCTTTGGCCGCTGACAGCAGAACAGAGGAGAAAAATTAATGAGGCAAAGAGAAATTAAATTGCGTCTACAGAGCGATTTGTCTTACTTGGTCATTCTTTAAAGAATCATTCTGCTTGTAAAAACTGGTCATGCTGTGTGTCTTAATAAACCACCTTCTGGTATTTAATAGTGGCTTTAAAAGAAGGTTATATTTACACTCCCTAACAGATGATGATTGTGATGACAACAATAACAACAATAACAACAACACTGGCGATGGCGTTATCATTATTATCCATCTTTGTCATTTAGGTTTTTATCCATCCTGGATTGGTCTAGCGAATGTGTGTGTTTTTTTTACTGAGTTGAAGCAGGCGCTGCTCATTAAAGCACATAAACTCCACCTATTAGTCATGCACCAATGAGAATGGCCGTCTTTTGCTGGTCTGGTGAGATGACCTAGACAGAACGGGAGCGCGGACCATTACATTCTTATGGTGGAAATGCTCATTGATGTATGATTGTGCTGTCTGCGTGCCGCTGCAGTGTGGCTGGCCTTACAGGCTCACACAGCTGCCCCGGGGGCACCAATGTTTCCAGTGGCATTTGTTTATCAAATGTCTTCTTCTGACCTTTAATCTGTCATGCAGTTCATGGAGAGGAAGCCCTCCCCTGCATGGAACCGCTGGTCCTGTCACTCTGTTGCACTAATGGGACACTTCAGTCATTTGTAAAAGTCTTCAACTAAACTTGTTTGCAGGGGGATTTGAAACAAGATCTTTTTGATCTTTTCAACATGTCTTCGATCACCTACAAGAATGACGGGTTAACTGCAAATGGGTCTACACTGATATTCTGAACACCAGACATGTTGTTGTCAGTAATGTGAGTATAATGTCACAAAGTTGATCACTCAGCAAGGTCTGGCTAGGGCACGCCAGGCCAGCAGGACTGCATGCTGTCAAGTAACGTGTATTTTTGCTTGATGATTCACGTCCAGCTCTGAACCATCACTCTTTAACCCAGAGCACACGTTATCCTTACTGTCTCAGTCTGAGCTTCATAGCCAATTACTTCAGCATGCTTGAAGATAGATGTCCCACACATACTGAGTCTGGTGTGTGTTGCAATGATGAATCTTGTGTTTTGCTCACCAGTCCTGCCCTGAGTGAGATGCTATTTTCCATGGCCATAGATATTGCACTCACTCAAACATTACACCAGTTTCTCAGCAGTCTCGGTATTCAGGACCAAATGTTCGGCTCAACCATGATAAGGCAAAACCTTTGATTTTGAGACCACTGGCTCTAGTTGGAATTAACAATTACATTACTGTGCCCAATGCTTTAGTTTCAACTTTGCTCACGGAAGCTCAGCATCTGACCTTACACAACTGATCTATAGTTCAGGAGAACAGAGCGATTGTTAATGTTGTCATTACTGTTTATATACAGGGCACTTTGCTGAACTGTGAAGAGAGAATTCGACCAACCACATATCAAGCTGAAGTATGGACTACATAGAAAGGCATGTGTTTGCTCCAAACATATGAAAGGTAATTGGCCAGAGATTTGTTCACATTAAAGGGAGATAGGCTGTCCATATATCTCTGGGGTGGATTTCCTGGTGTTACTTTATTAGTTAGTGCCACGTCTCCATGTCCAGGAGAAATCCAATACTGTGACCTTAGAGGAGCGTTGGAGGGACAGGGAAGATAACTATCGATTGGTAGAACTGTGGTTTATCAGCTCTCCAGCTCTCAGCCTGTGGTTTCGTCTCCTTTGGGAATTTACAGGAGAAGGCAATTAAATAAAAAAGAAATAACAGTGACTCCACGGAGTCTGTTTCCCTCTTCTGGACCACGGTCTCGGTGTGTCAGTCATAATGAGGGGAAATTAGGCCGCCTAACTGGCCTTGCAGGGGTTGGGAAACTGTGACCACGTGACTGAATGTGTTTAATGGGAAACAAGGTGATCCTGGCTCCCATTTCGAAGAGTGTTTCTCAGTCTTACCCACAGCCTTCAGCGTGGCGTATTTGTTGAGTTCTTTGCCGGTCTGTTGCTGTTGCTCATAGACATGGGCGAGTTGGCTCAGGGCAGGGTAGGGGTGAGCATGGCCTACACTGTGCATCTGGGGGCCCTCTGACAACAACAGAAGAAGCAAAAGGCAAGAAGGTTAGACATATGCATTGTTCCTGGACACAACAGTGTAAGAGCAGTTTGCAGCTGAAAAGGTGCTCTGGTTCCACCCTGGAGTTTCCTTCTTCTCCATGGACCTATTTTGTCACTGCAGGGGCTTCATTACCTCAGACAAAGATAGAGGACAGCAAGAGTAGGAACAACTGCACAAGAGACTCTGAAACTTCTGGCCTCTCAAAAGTTGAACCGCCAGTTCTGCACCAATCAGAGAGAAGAGTGTCTGCACGCCATGCAGCTCTGCACAAAGAAAAACCTGGAAAGAACCACCGAGTGCTCACGCTGTCCTGGAGCTCCGACCCCGAGCAGCCGCCGCATGTGCGTGGTCGGCTTCATTGATTTTCACTCTCACCTCTCTCCAGTTGGGGAAGACGGATTGTCAGCGCACGAGCGCCGATCAAAGCACCGTAACCTGCCCGCCGTGCCTGTCAGCGAGCAGCTCCTGTTGTGACTAATTAATCACTTCACCCTGCTGCAGGGTTGCTGACACACGTCGACGCCGAGCGCCACACAGTCACACCGCGCCAGCTGAGCCGGCCGATCCGGCAGGCTGGGTGAGCCGCAGAGCCTCGTGGGCCTTCGTGGAGTAAACAAAGGCAGCAGAGTTCGGTGGACTCGCAAGGAAGTTGTCATCAAAATAAATGACTATTCCCGTCTCGACACTTAACACGGGTTAAGCCCATCACTGAGTCATTAACCACACATGCAACTGAACCAGAAACTGGGCAAAATAAGACATGTTTTAATATTAAGAGGATAATTTTAAAAAATGAGGTAACAGCTTCACAGAAATGAAGGCATTGAACTGTTTCAAAGGAAATTGTACAGAAGGGTGACTGTGGAAATGAGAAAGGATGAACAATATCAATTTGAATTGTATATGTTAAATAGAAATAAAATTAAATACAATTATATTTATCATATTCATATTTTTAATATTAAAATGTATTCACTGTGAAAGTAACTCATTTATATTTATAAGTGTCAATTTTCTATTTCAGAATACTGGATAAGATTAGAATAGTGGATTAGGTTTAAAATTCCAGTGTAAAGATTCAAACATAAAAACATTAATTTCATGTTCAGTTTTGAAAATTAAGTTGCAAACGGAAACAAGGACAAAGGTCAAAAGTTCAGCTTCTTGGGTGAAACTGAAGTCTGTATTAACGAAAGCCCTTTGGACAATAGTAGGACAACCAGCCTGCATTAGCAAGCGCTGCGCCATCATGCCAAAACACTGTTCCAAGAGAAAAGAGAAAGAAAAGCTTGTTACAAAGCAAGTGTGCACATGGGTATTTTGATGAAGTCAAGGTTAATGTAGTACTTGGAATGAATTATTTGGAAAAAACAACCTTATAATTTCACTGATTAGCCATTACAGCAATACCTTTGCTATAATGTCTTGTTTGTATCTTTGCTAGTGACTGAAATTGATGATCTGCACATTTAGGGTTAGAATGGAATTTGAAACTGCTGGAGTCACTCCTAAATATTTCAGAATATATAATTCACACTTCATTAATCCAAATGAATTAGCTTCATAGGGAACTCATTGAACTTGATTAAAATTCACACCCATATTTCTATCAAATATTAATAATTTACTTCATTATTCGTTATTTTGTTCTTTTTTATTCTCTTGTAATGTGACTTCATGCTTCCTCAGATATGTGGAATTCCCCTTCACTTCAAACCACTTCTCCACTGAAGAGGAATGATTTTCAGGCCTGCTGTGCTTTTATTCTGCCTTAACATCAAACACCTCATCTCCTGTCCTGCATCCCGAGGCCTTCCACAAGAACGCAGACACCACCTCCTTTTACTCTGTTCCATGTTGGAGTTGGTGAAATATGTGAGGTACACGAGCCAAAGATAATGATATGAACCAAAACCAATGAACCAAAACGAACCACGATGGTATTTACATTTACATTTACGGCATTTAGCAGACGCCCTTATCCAGAGCGACTTACAAAAAGTGCTTCATTGTATTTAGCATGATTGACGTTTTTAGAAGAAGCCTTTTCTTTGGACCAGATCACGTCTGTTAAATGTGCATGCTGTTCGTTCAGCTCACCACAGATTTCTCAGCCTACTCGCTTGAAAATTTGACAAAAGTAGCCTGTTAGTGGGAGTGATCCTGTGCTTGGTTCTGCTCTGGTGCGAGTGGAGATCTCAGAGTTTGGTTCGCTTTGTGCTTGGAGCTGACTCATCTCTACAGGGAGAACCTCCTCCCAACTATTCAGCTGCAAATTGCCTTTACACTATCTTATCTTCACGCTATCTCTCTCGTCATGGCAACACATCTGTTTGCGTTCCATTTGTGATGCAAGGAGCCTGCCTCTCGCATGGCGTCCACCACCCACATGCTAAGGAAGTGGTGTTTGCAATCGATGGGAGTGCGATGCTTATTCATGTGTCTAGAAATAACCCGTTTGTGTCAGACTGCAGAGTGGGGAAACCATGTGTGCTTGGAGCATTAATGAGCAATTCTCAGTTAAACACACAAGACAAAGAAATTAAGCATTCTCCGTTTGGCTAATTGGCAAGTGTAGGTCTCCATGTTTGCACTCCAGTTGAATTTGTCAGAGAGACGGAGTTAGCAGTGGAGGGAGAGACTTCAGACGGCATTAGCAACAGAAGGAGGGACTTTAGACGGCGTTAGCAATAGAAGGACAGACTTCAGACGCAAACAGCGCTTCGTGCGTCCTGCTGACTCAAATTGCCTAACTGAGAGTTTGATGTCGGGAAAGGTTTACATCTGGAGTAAAGTGCTGGAGCCCCTCTGAGTTCAGACATGCACAGTCCAAGGTGCATTTGAGATGCCACCCCGATGCCAGACGGGCAACTCACACAGACCAGAGCCTGTCGCCTCTCAGAAAGCTCTGCAGCGTGGACATGGCCAGATCACGGCAGGGGTCCACGCCCCCCGCAGCTCACTACACAGAGGAGGTACCTGAACCCAAGCTTGAGTACACGCGTGTTTGTGTGTGTGTGTGTGTGTGTATATATATATATAATCGTTTACAGTGTATCGGGCCTTCTAGGCCTTCTAGAAGCCGTGAGATTGACCAGACTGGTGTTACAAATGCTAGTGTACATAATCAGCTCCATATGTTCATCTGTTCATTTATGCTCCTTCCTGCTTGTTAGTCTTACTGAATGCTGTTTCTTGTGAGACTCGACAAACACCTTCTGTGCAGAACAAGCCCATCCAGTTTAGTTGACCTGCTGCCAATGTACCGTAGTGCTGGAATTTAGGAGTGAGTGTTAAACCAAAGGTGGTGAAGTACCATGCGTGACAAGGAGAAGATTCAACTGACAAAAATCAGGAACAACAAGTGTTTTCAGGTTTCATATATGAATCTTTGGAAGAGGGCAAAATGGATGGGGGTCTTTGGTTCTGCTTTGACAGCTAACAAATTGTTTGCTATTACCCAGCTGTTGAAACAACAGCAAACATTACAACATATAGTGTTTTTCTGACATCAAAAAATACAGTTCAGTGAGAAAGACAGAATAATGCAACCGAATCAAAGGCAGACGTATGGCACCTAGTTATCTACAGGACCCATTAATCACAGCAGTCATCCTCCAGAATTAAACTGAATCCCTAGTGCCCAGAGATTATTGGCCATCAGGTTTTCTAAAGGGACTCTGATGACATGCAGAACAGCATATGACACCCTGAAATTTAAAATCAAAAGTTAGACTACATGAAAGTGGCAGCTTTGGGGCAGGTGGGCTGAAATTCTGTTCGTTTCCGTAGCAATTCCTCCCTGACAGCACAGTCACTCAGACTGCTCATGCTGGTTCTCTAGTTAACAGCACATCTGAACAAAGACTGACACGTGATTGTTCTAAGCACACCTTTAAATGACAAAACAATGGCAGAAATATATTTGTATTTGTAAAATATACGAAGATTAGAAATGTTTTTTTTCTGAAATCTTTGTATATGCATTCTAAGGCAGAGTATACATACATGTTAAAACGTGTGTGTGTGTGTCGGGGGAGCAGGTGGAGGAATAATTAAATCTGCGTTTAAAGGCTGTATCTCCGCATCTCTTGCAAGCACTGTGCTGAATAAATAATCAAACCACAACACCATTACTTTGTGCAAGTGCAGGTAGTAAGTGGAAATCTCCACGGAGACTGATGTATGCTGACGGAGTAGTGTTTTCTCCTACCTCATAACCCTGTTTCCTTTCCACCAACTACCTTGTTAAATCTTTATTGGCCTGGAAGAGAGGCTTTTATTAGATATACCACCTTGAGGTATGTGTGCATGTCTTCCGCACGGTATCTGGGTCACCAGCCCTCCGTGTGTTAGGGACAGGAGAAAAACACCATAACCTGCTCCCATCCATTCTGGACAGGTCTGTTGTGACAAGTGTGTCCTGCATGTTAGTAATTTAATACCACATAATGACGTAAATCCTTCAGACTTAATGCTGACAACATTCTTTAATGGATCAACCCGACTCAGGTCTCCAGGTGCTTCCAGTCCGGGGACCACTTGACTCAAACGGACAACATCAGCGGAGCAGAACAGGAGACGTGCACTGCGCTGCGTTCCCATTTCAGACGCTGATTTGCAAAACGCCACCTCTTTGATATGAGCGATCCATCAAGCCCGGCTGGTCCGCCGATGGATGTGACTTAGCACGTGTAAACAGAGGTGAGGAAAAGATCATCCAATAACTCACACGGCACTGTTTCCTCGGGAAGCTAGATAGCGAACAACCAAGACATACAGATTGGTCGCGATTATTTCAAGCCCTGAAGCGCACTGGTTCTGTCTCTCCCTGTGATTGTCCGTCAACATTGGAGCAAAGGAAACACATCTCTGAGCAGTTTAGCTCCGTGTCTGTTACGTCTAACCAAATGTGGCCTGTCTTGCTTCTGTCTGAGCACCCACGGTCCCCAGGAAGATGACTGAGCGAGGTTAAATATATCAAGGTTGCCATAAAAAGCAGATAGAGAGCGAGTCAACACTGTGGCCATGAGACACCTCTCCCCTGGCTTATTAAAGGTGCAGGGGGGTATTTCGGGAGCTCTGTGTCCCAGCGGACGGTAGAGTGAGAAGGGCAGCAGCGCTCTCCACCGCCTCCCACTCCACATCACACAGGACTTTTCTGCTCATGGCTGCCACTCACGGCCCTGACATTACAGAAACGCGGCGAGGAGGAAGGCTCTAACCGCATTCTGATTGCACTGCGTCAAGTTTTGCCTCCTCAGGGACCTAGGGTGCCTAAGGTCTGTCTCTGGTGCTCCCTTTCTTTACATCAGAGGCCAAGCTCACAGTCGGGTGAGCGTGAGGACTTCCCACAGTGATTTTTTCACTCTTAACATTGATAATGAAATTAGAACAATGCATCTAAAGCCAATTTGTACAGCGCCTTTCAGAGTGCCTTACACCGACATAAAATAAGTAAATAATTAAATATATTACATCCTGAGATGTACTGCATGTTTGAGAATTTTAGCAAGATAAAAGACAAAACGTTACATAAAACAGTTAATTAAAATAGAAAATATAATAATTATAATAATACACCTAAAACAGTTGATTTGAAAAGAGAAAAATAAATAATGGTGAATGAAAAGAAGTAAAAATAAAAGACTACAGTGCAATAATAATAACATGAAGTGCTGCCTGTGCATAAGATCAAACATGCATGCACAAGAGATTAGAAAATGTTTTAATCTGGATTTAAAAACTGCCACATTTGGGGTACAGCTAAATTCATCTGGGAGTCCCAGTGTTGTGTAGCATAAGAGTTAAATGCAGCTTGGTCATGTGTTTAAAGCTCTAGTCTCTACACTGCCCTGTGTCCATGGGTCTAAGACCATCCTGGGTTTAAACTCTTTTTTAAAGCATACCTGTATATTCAGGGTCTAATCCATTCATTGATTTATAGACTAGCATTAATGCTTTAAAGACCATTCTATAACTGAGTGGAAGAGATTTTAACACTGGGGCAATGTGTTCTGTTCACTTTACAGTCCTAGTTCAAACGCTCACAGCAGAACTCTGCATATGTCCAGTATGACTTTGTCCAGTGAGGAGACAGTTCTGGAGCCAGACTTGCTGAATTGTGCATGCATGAATTGTGTTGGAGATTTTAAGCCTTTAACACTAGCCAAGATGATAGAAATGTGTTACGGTGGTTGATTTTTTACTGGGTCTTTAGGTTTTTTAGATCCCTAGTGATCCCTCCATTTAGCAATAGTGGCGTGTCTTGGCTGTTTGTTTATATTGAGTTTTTCTGTTGCACATGTTGTGTGTTTTGGTGCCACGTCCCACACAGGTGGTGCATATTGAGTTCACTGTGTCACCTGTGTGCAGTAATGTCGTTGTTTCTTTGTTGTTTCTTTATAAGCCCTTTGTTTTGTATGGCTGACAGTCACTCATTAACATTACACTGATGTCCTTTAGTTGTGTTTTTTTGTGATTTTGGTCATTTTTAGTAAATTCGCCCATGACATCTGTGGCCAAATATCGTAACCACTGCTTTATGTTCATTTAACTAAAGGAAATTCTCATCCGGTCATTTATGTGTTTTTAAAATGTGTGACTATTGGGCTATAATCATCTGGTGAGAAAAACTGATATATCTGTGCATCTTCTCCATGACTGTGATAGGAAATTTTGTTGTGATGTAGAATTTGTCCTAGCGGGAGCATATATATATATATTTAATAAAAGTGGCCCAAGAACTGATCCCTGGGGGATCCCTGGGGAGTTCCTAATCCTACCCAATTTTCCAACCTGTCTAGAAGTACACTGTGATCTACAGTGTCAAATATAGCACTAAGATCTAGTAATACCAGGACTCACATTACAGAGTATTCAAGTTTATATCATTTGGCACCTTTATGAGGGTAGTATTAGTACTATGGTGAGGTCAGACACTCAGTTATGTTACATACACTATATAGCCTAAAGTATTCGCTCAGCCATCCAGATCATTGAATTCAGGTGTTCCAGTCACTTTCATGGCCTCTGGTGTATAAAACCAAGCACCTTGGCATGCAGAATGCTTCTACAAAAATTTGTGAAACTATTTCACTCTCAGGAGCTCTGTGAATTCCAGTGTGGTACTGTGATAGGATGCCACCTGTGCAGTCATGAAATGTCCCTGCTACTAAGTGTTCCACAGTCAACTGTCAGTGGTATTACAACAAAGTGGAACAACAGCTCAGCCACAAAGTGGGGCCACGTAAAACAACAGAATCAGCGGATGCTGCATAGTGCACAGAGGTTGGCAACTTTCTACAGAGTGAATCGCTACAGACCTCCTAACTTCACGAGGCCTTCAGATTAACTCAAGATCAGTGCACAGAGAGTTTTGTGGCAGGGGTTGTTCAGTGGCCGAGCAGCTGTATCCAAGCCTTACATGGGATGCAGTGGTGTAAAGCACGTTGCCACTAGACTCTAGAGCAGAGGAGTTGTGACCAATCAGGCTCTTCGTCTGGCAATCCAATGGGCAAGTTTGGGTTTGGCGGATGCCAGGACAACTGTATTTAACTGCATTGTGCCAAGTTTGGTGGAGGGGGGATTATGGTGTGGGGTTGTTTTTCAGGAGTTGGGCATGGCCCCTTAGTTCCATTGAAAGGATGCTTCAGCATACTAAGAGATTTTGAACAATTTCATGCTCCCAAATTTGTGGAAACCAGTGCACAAAGCAAGGTCCACAAAGACATGGATGAGTGACTTTGGTGTGGAAGAACTTGACTGGCCTGCACAGAATCCTGATCTCAAACTTGATAGAACACCTTTGGGATGAATCAGAGTGGAGACTGTAAGTCAGGCCTTCTCGTCATCAGTGTCTAACCTCACAAATGTGCTTCTGGAAGAATGGTCAAAAATTCCCATAAACACACTCCTAAACCTTATGGAAAGCCATCCCAGAAGAGTTTAAGCTGCTATAACTGCAAAGGGTGGGCCAACATTATATTAATCCCTATATATACTATATCTAAATTCTTTTGGCAATATAGTGTATAATAGGATGATTTGAGTCAAGGGTGTAGTAGTACAGAAAAATCCAATGTTTTCTTTTTACAGAGAGACTCAAGGGCAGTGGTTTTAGTCATCTGAGGAATTTATCTAATAACGACGAGCCGTTAGCTATGTTAGCAATTACCACAGAATTTAACGTTTTTGAGAGTCAGTTGGCAAAATATCAAGACAACATATATTGTCAGGTATTTTAAGGTCTATTGTATTACATTGTGACAAAATAACCTGATTGTGTTTGGCTGGTGATGGAGATTTGTTTCATTATTTGACCATGAGGTATCGATGTAATGGTGTAATGTTTCTGATTTTATCATCAATAATTCATTGCATTTGTCAGTGGGGTTCTGCAACCCTCTGCTTTGGGGGTTTGTTAGCATTTCTACCATGATAAAAAGAGTGTGAATATTGTTGTTATTCCTGTTAATGATCGTAGAGACATGAGACTGTCTAGACAAACTCAACGTTAAAAATAGAAAATAGATGTCACAGTGTTCCTCCATGGAGATTTCTGTTTGACCAAAGTCTTCTGAGTCTTTTGCGAAATCCCAGACAATCAGAAAATTCCATTTGAAATGATCCAGGGGTACATTCACAGAGCCTACACTTATGCATGGTAACATAACTCTAACATTCATAAACTGATCACGTGCATTCATTTATGTACTTTTTTGAACAAGAACAGCTGTTTGAGAATCAAGAGGGATCAGTTTTTCAAAGGAAAACACAATGATCAGAATGCCAAATCCTTAACGATGTTAGAAATCTTGAGGTCCTTAGTAATGAGTGTGTCCCTTTGTGTAGGTTCCCATGCTGCAAAAGACCAAAACTATCAAATAAAGCAGAAAGTTATTTGATATTATTTTCCTTGGCACTACCCACATGCATGATAAAATCATCAGTTATAACGAAACAGTTTAATCAGTGGAAATAACTGGCAACAGTTCAGAGGAATCATGTAGAATGCATGCACAGTATTTTGGAGTATTTGGAGGATTTAAAAAATAGGATTCTGGGAGGATTGTAGAAAACAGAGGTATTCAAAAGAAAAAAAGATGCCAAGTGAAATCTCCTTGCATTGGAATGTTCAGCAGATATTCATAACACTGAAGTCTGGAGTTGTTTCACTGAGAATAGCAGTACTGCCTTCTGTCAGCCTTGTTTCAATGTGACTTTAGAAAGGTCAATTAATAAAAAATATGAAGCTGGCCAAGGAAGAGATGTTGAGAAGTCCTGTCTTTGTACTGAACATACTCTGCTCCGAGTTGCCCCCGGGGGATGATGGAAGGGCTGCTTATGGCAGTGCCAGACTGACCGAAGAGACCTTCAGATCGAGGAGTGGGAACTCAGGAGGATGTGCCCAGTGCTTTTAAGGTAGAACCTTTGGGCTAGCTGCGATGGACTGAGGTATCCATAATCCCCCATGGTTCCCCCAAGTCTTCCACCTTTTCAGAAAAGTCCAAATGTGGATGGGAGGGTGTTGAAAGAGAGAGAGAGAGAGAGAGAGAGAGAGGGTAGAAGTTGAAGGGGTGGTGCAGATTCTGGTGGTGGTTGCAGAAATCTTGGTGGATAATGCAGGTTATCGTGACTCTCATGCAGAGTCAGATGTTCCACCTGAGTCATGTCAGGTCGTCTCTGTTCTCTTCGGCTGTGATGTTTGAAGGCCCATCATCAATGCAAAGTGCTAACAGGCGACAGAGTGAAAAAAGATGGTTGTCCTTAAAGATTTAATAGCTTCATCCAAAACATTTTTGCAAGAATAACAGCTTAAAGTAAACACCCAGTGAAAACTGGAATGCATTAATTGTCACTGTTTTCCCCCCAAATGTATTCAGTATGTAAAAATATTTTGTATTTTCACTCGTGTATAGTGTAGAAATCGATCAGCGTGCAGTCATCTGCGAAGAGTTAGAATAACAGGCCATGATAAATCATTCGGGGGCAGTTTTCATAGCAGAGCTAGTAAATGCATTATGCATGTGTTCAGCGTCACCTTCAGATACAGAAGTCCAGTGATTCTCCCACAAATCCCATACCAAAGTCTGCATGGTACAATATGCACAGTGGTCTTAGTAGTGTGTGAAACAGCTGTAAAGACTCGACTTTAACGCCAGTGTGTGTTTTCCACCCTCGGCGATGTCTGTAATAACGCGGGGACCATGAAACATCCATGCTCCTCGTGTATTATGAGGATGCAGAACAGACAGACGGTTTATGTGTACCCTGATAGAGCAGACGCCCTGGGTGCCTGTCAGCCGTCTGAGCACGCTCTGTTCACCCTTCTCTTTAAGGAGACCAGAAGCAGGCTAGAGGGCCCAAGCCACGGCGCCTTAGCAACAGCACTCGAGAAAGAGTTCTCCAAGGCAAAGGACCTCCTCTTGGAGATGGGTGAACATTCTCCTGCCAAGACATGCTTTGCTTCTGAAGGAGTTTAAAAAAAGCCTAGCTCCCATATGGAGTACCAATATCCCCCCCAGAGCAGAGTTCCAAGCTCTTTCACCAGCAGAGAGCACAGATATGAAGAGATGCAGCTTACCCATCAAAGCTGAACATGCAGGACAGGACCAGGGGGTGTCCAACACACCCATACTGCAACAATATGGCTTTTCTTTCTTTCTCATGTTGTTTTGTATGATCATATTTTTTCCTGACGATAGTATCACAGGTTGTACTGTATATGCCTGCTGTGTTGAAGTGAATATGTAAGGCACTTGGGACAGGAATGAGTCCCTTTTCCATAGGATCATTCTCTCTCTCATACACACACACACACAAGCGATTACTAGAATTGTTTCAAATGGTTAATTATCAAGTCCATCCTGCTTAACATCTGTTATGTAATTTATGCCAACTATAGCCAGGGATTTTATTTTTATTCTTGCTGCCAAAGTGTTTGGTTACAGCTCATTATATATTCTGACCTCTACACTTTCCTTGCTATTAACAACTGGTGTGAGGTGTGAATACTCAAACACAAACAAATGCACATCGTCATCTTCACCCACACCTAGTCCCTGTACCACAGACAGCAGGCTCTTTAACCAGGTGCCCAGATGTATTCATTAAATCATTGTGCTAATACTACACACAACTCGTATTTCCCGGGAGAGTTTTAGCATTATAACAACTGTGAGACCTGATATTATCTGAAGGTGAAATTTTGTTCACTTAAAGTGTGAGCTGAGCACACAGAGGACAGAAATTATTCCAATTTCCGTCATGTAAAATGATAAATGGTTGCGTGCTGCTAAGTGTTCTGCTGGAAATCCATTAACCTGTCACTTCCTTCATTGCTGAATGTTACACATAATGAATTATGCATAATTTTTGGCCACAGATTTGGTGATCTAAGGTGATCTAAGGACTTAGGAATGTATGTGTGTGTGTGTGTGTGTGTGTGTGTGTTCGCGTATGTGTGTATGCATGGACATGTGTAGAAAGGATGCTGAGGTGCGCAGTACAGGGTGTGTAGAAAGAGGAAAGAAACCAGCAGGTGATGACCAGGTGAAATGAAAGCTGAGTAAAACAGAAAAGGGTCTCGACCTTCAAACAGGAGACAGAATATCCATGTAGGGAGCAGTGTGCTTCCATCCAAATGTGAAAACCTCATCCCAAGCACGCTGCTAATCAATGGAGTTATTTCCTTTAGAACTGCACTAACACTTTTACATTGTTCTGACTGTAGTCTGGCCTCTGTGGAAGAGAAACGAATATCTCTAGCTGACAAACTAATGTATTCCTTTATATACTATCAGACTTTACCGTTCATTAACTCCTGTTACGTAATACCGCCTTAGTTTTTGGTCAGGTGTTAAGGTGATTTACCTTAAATGGTCCCCTCTGTTCTTGGTTCGTTTTAGATGTCCCAGCAGTGAGAGGTATCAGCTTCCTGCTAGCGTGTGAATTTTCACTGGCTCCGTTCTATCATTGCATCTTCCTCAGTGAGACCTGGACATGATTCCTCTGGGGTCCCCCAGTGTTTGGCTACACTACCCAACGGATCAACAGTATGTTTCCTTAATCACCCTGTTGTCAACTATTACTGTTGTTCTCCTCCTGATATACGCCTTTTGTAGTTCAATAGTAATGTTTGAGCTAAATATGTCTTTTCATCATAGTGTTTTTCAGTCAGAGAAATCATCCATACCGTGCGCTTATCAGCTTCTAAAAGTAATTTCTGTGTGTCCGATACCATCGTTTTTGCATCCAGCTCGTGGGTCAAAACGTTAAGGAGATATTATGCCTTACCTGCTGTCACGTTAAGCACCAATGAGATGGAATTCATGATGCCTGTCAGCTGAGTTCCACAGACAGGACCTGAGATCTACAGCGATACTCAAATGGTGCATTTGCATAATATGCAGGAGAAAAAATAAAAGGATATTTCATGCTAAAGGGCAACAAACCTCCAGCTCTCCTTAAAGTTTTTCCACCATGACGGTGTGGCAGGAATGAGGCTCCTCAAATCAAGAGGGTAAATAATGGAAATGCACACTTTGGACCTTAGTAAGCAATTAGGGTGGCCCAAATTTCTCTAAACAGGCTTCAAATCAGAATAGTTAGTATTTCTAAACAAGCATTTCTTGTTGATTTTATTCTTTGCTTTTTTTGCACATTCCTTCAGATTTTGAATTACTTGCAATAACAGCAATGACAATAGTGTTTATTTCTTGTGAGAATGGACAGCAGCCTTGTGTATACGAAGTAAAATTAGCATTGGCATCTAGAATAGACCCGTATGTGCCCCCAGTTCAGTGACGCACATCAGATGGCCACGTGTCCCTTTCCCCCAATGTGTTGGCGGCCCAGGAGGAAGAGGGCTGCCAGTTTGTCCTGTGGGTGTGAAATTGGAGCCAGTTCTGTTCGGCGGAGCTCTCTGAGAGCGGGGAGGCCATGCTGGCCCAAATACACTCCCGGCAGGGGGCTCCTCTCACTGTAGCGTGGCGGCAGTGTTGGTGGCTGTGGTCAGGGAGCCAACAGAAATATGCTGCCTGCCTCAAGGAGCATGAACCGTGGCCCAGTAATCAGGGTGGGATGGTAGATCAGGAGAACAGGGGCCAATATGCTGCCATGGACATACACATGGTGTTTTCACCCACAGCTAACAGCCTCGGAGCAGGACAGAGAGAGAGAGAGAGAGAGAGAGAGAGAGAGAGAAAGGGGAGAGAAAGGGGGAAGGAGGGAGGTTCTGCTTTGCAATGGATTATTTATAGAGTGTTATCATTGAGAAGCAAGAGCAGAACACATTGATTCTTTACAACAGAACACTGAGAAAATGAGAACTCCTTAACAAAAGCTCAAGATTAAGGGGGATTTCTCACCATCAGGAATTACAGAGCGCATAATGGCACTTTAATCCACCATTGTGGCTTTGTCCTCCTTCTCTGGACCTTTGGCTATAAACAATATGTCACTTGTTAGCAAGACAACTCTTCCCACAGACTGACTTAGAAATGTACAAGAATAAAGCTTACTGTCTGATCTGACAATAGTTGAAAAATCAAAAAGTTTTATGTTATTAAGGATTACATAAAATCCATGTTTGAATGTTTATTTTTATACAGATGCAATACAGTAGTCTGAAATTCAAATGTAAGTGATCAAAAGATCAAAATCTCACCTAATTAAACAATAAAGTATTTTTATCAGTTCCCTGTGTATGTGGTCCATATTATAAAAGAATTTATATAAAGAGCTGGATGGTATGATGTAAAAGGACAGAATCTTTCTTTATAACCACTGTTCTCTATAGAATCTTCATGAGCAGTCGCACTGTTTTAAAATAGATTTTCAACCTTTTACTTGCTAAAATCTACAAGGTGAAACATATAAACTCATTAGAGACGTTTGTTAGACACAAAATTTGATGTTAAAGATTTACTTAACATTTCATTACTTGCAAATCTGATTTGTAAAAATGACATCATAAAAATTGGTTAGATTTCTTCGATTGCCTATTAACATTCGATTTTTGCTGACATGCATCGTTTAGCTTTCATTACACTCACTCAGCCTTTGTTGGTCACTGTGTGGTGTGTGTGTGTGAGCCATGTGCTAAAGTCCCTTCTTATTCGTCCTCTAGCCGTACGTGTCTCATCCTGCACGCGCTCCAGACTCTGCTTCTCTTCCTCTTTATCAAACGTGTCAAATGCCGCTTTCACCTAATAAAGGAGAAGCCCAAAGACACTGTATGTTCTTACAGATATTTTCCGAATAGTTTTATCTTCCCCGGCCCTTGAAATTAATGTAATAAATAAACCATACCCCACTTTTAACAAATGAAAGAGGAAATCAGGTTTCAGATCTTCTGTAAACAGGCGATATAGTGCTACAGATGACTCCAAACTACTTAAAATTGGATCATGTTTCAGTAGATATCTGTAGATCTATGTAAAAAGAGTAGCTATAATTGCTTCCAGAAATTTAAAAGCAAGTTCACTTTTCTTTTCTGAAAGTAATGCAGTCACACTGTAACTGTAACACCTTTAAGCATTCAGGGAGCAGAAACTACAGTCAGAGTAGGACATCCATACGTTCTTCGACTCTTAGCCCCTGTATCGGAGATTATTCCAGTTGCTGCCTGATTCTGGATGTCTGCTGGCATAAGGCTCTAATAAACAGAAGATAATAGATCCCCGCTGCTTCTTTGGGAAACTCCATTAAGGTAATTAGTTTGAGAAAAGGTATTTGAATGAATCCCTTGGACTCTGTGTGTGTGTGTGTGTCAGAGAAAAAGAGAGAGAGTCCATGAGTGTGGAAACAAAAATGATTGCAATGAGAAACCGATTCCCAGGGACAGAATCAGTAATTGGTTGTTCTTGCTGTTCTGTTTTGTTTGATGGTATAAACATCGTTCTGTAAACTATGCATTTCATTGCCCTGACCCAAAGACAGAATGTTATTCCTTTGTTCTGAAGTCTTGTACAGACACTGGGAAAAGTCAGAATCAGAAGGTCAGAGTGGACATAAGCAGGAAAGGAGAAACTCAGATTACACATTAACATCAAGATTACATCAAATTACCAAGCCATTAAAAGACAATTATTTTAAACATTCTTTCCTCTGATTTTCAGTTCAAGTGCTCATTGCCATCCGCAGGCTTTGTGAGTACTGTTCACCGGAGCTCCGAGGAACAGGTCAGAGCTCGGTGAGCTATAACACAAGCCCCTAATCATGCCCAGGCCCAGCGATTAGCACGGGGGAGAACAGCCTCCACATTATTCAGCAAAGGCCAGAAAGCATTCTGCTTTTCCTATTGACTTTCACCATAGGCCTGAGGGGAAAACATAAACGTAGGAGCTATAGCAAGGCTGTTTGTAACTGGTGTGAAACAAACAGTAATTAATTAAGCTATTCGCTGGGTGATCTAACTGAGAGTCTTCAGGATAAAAATCCAGTAGCCTTAATGACCCACAGATTATCCAGATGTTCTGGTGCCTCCGAACTACAGCAGTGACTAAACGCATGAACCATAAATAACCACTAAACCATAAATGACTAAGTGCACTAAAGTCATTAGATGTTAAACATGTTTAGTTAATAAGGGCAAAGACTATGTGAGATGGAATCTGTATTAGTGCTGTAGATATGCATGTGTCATGCATGTCCTAAGTGCAAGGATTACAGAGTGGTCTATGTGCATATGTTCTTCAATTAGTTTGCGATACAGAATTTAAACAGGGTTTTAGCCACTGATTCATAAACTTACAATTACGTCTGCATGAGACACTGCTGCTTGGAGTGCCGTTATCTCAGTGCTAAACTGCGAAGGAAATACCCCAAAGTACACACTTGCGTTCTCAGTGTAAAACAAAATGGATCCCTCATGGTATTTGAATCTTCACCGCGCTTTGGGTAATTCCCACACATTTATGTTGAGGGAGCTGATTGCCACATAAGAGGGTGATGTAATCACCAGGAGTGGATTGTAGGTTTATATGTCTAAACACTCCAGACCAAACCCTTCACTTGGAGCTTTTAGATCCCAGTTTAAAACTACTACAACACACGAAACTTCATCCTAAGCCCACATGGCCTGTCATAAATAGATGGCTTTTGCACACAGTGAACAAAAAACAGTGATGTCTAACAACTGATATGCACAACTGTGCATTATGTACAACCAAAGTTACACCATAACTCTGAATATTCAATAGTGGAAACATATCGTACTTTAGCATAATATATATATATATATATATATATATATATATATATATATATATATATATATATATATATATATATTGTACTGTAGCATCTAAATACAGAGGTTAGAGGATAGAGGTTAAAAATTCCACGCGCTTAAAATGTGTGCTGCTGGCTCATACTTCGGCACAGCTGCCGAAAACGTCACCGATAAAACCAAAGCAACTCCAGAGTGACTTACGCATATTGCTCGCCCTCGCTTGCATGTTGTCATAGTGCTGTGTTTGCATTCCGATGGCTTCTTCGTGTTGAGCTTGGCACGCGCCTTGCATCACGCTTGCTACGGCTCTGTGGCAAGGACAAAGATTTTACTTTAGGGAACAGCAGGTTATAACTGGAAACAGACTTCAAAAACAAATTACGATATATCACGCATGTAGACCGTGTCTAATTGAGAAGAGCTTTATTTCTAGAGTAGTCTGGTATAGTTTCAAGACTGCCTGCGCGCAGAGCGCGCCGTGTGCGCGTTACCAGAATATAGTAGCTGTCCATTGTGCTGCCTTTGGAACATACAGGAGTTTTAGTTTTTATTTGCTCCACTTGCACATGGTGAGTGGTGCTTTTTTTCGCAACATGGAATACGAGACACGGCAGTCCGAGCGTAAAGGAGTTGACTACGTGGAAAGCAAAATGGTTGCTAAGGTCGCAGCCTTCATGTGTAGTGTTTGTAAGATATGGAACATACTTTGTCAAGAGCAAAATAAACGCACATAATGACAATTACAGCAGTGCTGAAGTTACTGCGCCCATGTCCAACTACACTGGGCGCATGTTTAACAAACCTCGGCGAGGAGCCCAACTACGTTGCCTTATATAACCCTATACTAGCGCATAGTGTTAAAAACAACCAATTCCCTATTATGAGTAGTTATGTGTCTCTCTCTAAATTTTATATATATATATATTTACATACAAACCAGCAACCATGACCGATGAAGAAGTACAGAGGCTCGCAACCTGCAGTGTCATTTTATATGTTCAGACGCAGTATGCGAACAATAGCTTGTCAATCTCCAACGTCTTTTTTCAGTTCATGTAGGTTATTTCGACGTAATATCCGAAAAAATGCTTATTGCAGTATTTGTAACGCAACATTGGAATATTTTTTCCTCCAGACGTGTTTCTGTGTATGTATGTGTATTTACACAGGCTATGTGTGTGTATGTATGTTTTGTTGTTTTTTAAACGCTGAAAAACTTGCAACCTACCGAGACATGTTTTCTCTGTGTGGTCGCTGAGCCTTCTCAAGTCCAAGTTTAGTAAATATCCCGACTAGTGCCATGATGGCCACGACTCCGCAAATTACATACACAATTAAATTAGTTTTATCCCTTGTTGGGTCGTGTCTTGGGTCAGTTTTCTTATACGGCGTTTGACCTTTTAACCATACAGGGGTATCGTAATTCTTACACGTGCTTTGATCCAAACGAGAGTTTTTATAAGCACAGCAAAATCGGAAGCCACAGGTGCCACAACAATACAAATAATTGCCTGTTTGGCAAACAAACGGTGGATCCCACTGGCCCATTACATCGTAGTATCCCCGACATTCGTCCTGTGTGTTTGGACTTTCGGAAACGCCGTTCTCTTCGTCCCTGGACCCGTTAGATCCCGACAGCATAATAAAGCCCTCGAGCTGCTGTTCGGGTTCACCGTCCGCTTTGCACACCAGCACCATAACTTTGACCAACAAGTACTCTAAAAGCAGGACTGTCCATCTCATTCTGTTGTCTCCTTCTTTTGAACGCCAAACTCGGAAATAGAGAGGAGTTGTTGCTAGCAGTCGTAAAACATAAATCCAAGTATGGAAATATAGCCATACGGGGTGGTTATCATTTTCAACGATTCTTTTTTCCGCGTGTGGCGAATAATCAGTTTTTAAAAATACACTATAAAGCCCACCCCGACAGTGGGCGTCTCTTCACTGTGTTGATTCTCTGTACTTAACGCCGTTCCAGCGCAGTGCAACAAGGATCTGAGTGATGCTGGAAGAGATGCGATGCGCGCTCGTGCACTGAGACTCAGAGCAGAGGCAAAACTGTACGCAACAGTGGATTCAAACGCGTCACATTGAGTAATAAGAAGGAGAGAGACAGAGACTCTGGTGGACAGGGCGAGGATGAGAGGGGGAGATTGAGGAATGCTGTGCGCGTGGTAAAGCTGATTACCTAAAGTTTATGAGAATGCTTTTTATACACCAAATATTGAAGTCTCACGCAAACACGCTTTTGGTTTTGGAATACACATTTCCACGTGAAACTCAGAACAAAACACAAAATGAATACGACGACTGTTCCAGGCGCACAATGTTCTCCATGGTTTGTCTATTCGTATATTCGTCCACAATGACATCCCAATGATCTCTTTGTGAAAAAGGTCTACACGTAGGCTATAGGTTTTCAGGTCCACAGGCACTGCAAAACGAGCATCGCCATAGCTTTTTGTTACCCGCTTATATGTATACAGTGCTGTTTAAAGACGTCCATTACCACCATTGCAGGCTCTTCATGAGGCTGGTTTCAATGGGCGAAGGCGGGAGTGGGGTGTATTTTATATGGATACACGTTCTAATAATGAACTGACATTAACAGAAGACAGTACAGTATGTGTTATTACGAAATAGCTCGCTATGTTCTGATTCTGCCAATAGCATGTTTTTCTGCTTAACTGAAGTAAAGATAATACATAAAACTTCCTACAATACACAACAGAGGACTCAATTGTGCAACTAAGTAAGCCACTCCCTTTCATCCAGAACTGCAGCAAAAAGCCAATAACTGCAAACTATAAAAAATATATATATAAACACTAGTGTAACATTAGTTAATTCAGACTAATAACACATTGAAAAACAAATTGTTTAAAAAATGACACTTTTGACACTTTTGGTCTTAACTGTGTCCTTATTAATTTTTCAGCTCAGCTTCAGACTTATAGGTACATGTGACACTACATTATCTTGGTTTACGTCTTACTTTACCAACAGTTCATTTTCATATAGGCAGACACGAATCATACTTTATTTTCACAGGCAGACACAAATCAAATACTCTAGTGTGTCTCAAGGTGTTCCACAGGGCTCTGTTCTGAGCCCATTTGCTATTTATTATCTGCATTCTTCCTCTTGGGGATATAATTTGTCAAAACAGTTTGCAATTTAATTTCTATGCTAATGGTACACAGCTTTATTTTAACAACCAACAGTGTTGCTTACATGTTCTTCCCTAATAATATATCTATAGGACAAAAAGAACTGGATCTCAAACTCAAAGTCAAAAGTCAGCCACATACAGAATTCACTAACTTGGCTGCTTAAACACTACGATATCTGCATATATCACAGTGCAGTCTACTGTACGGTATATCCCATCAGTTACATTAATTTTCCATATCTGCTTGTATTCAGTAATAATGATGCATCACTATGAATCCCTAAACAGGCCACTAAATGGACCAAATTCATGCATGTATATCTTGTTCTTTTTTGTGTATGTCAATGTGTATTTTCAAATATTGTTTTACTGGCTTATAATTTTGTTCTTCTTGTATATTATACAGTGACCTTTTTGCATGAGAAAGGCACTTCATAAATAAAATATATTACTATTATTATGATCATTGCAGAAGGTTGTAAACACTTACCAGCCTACTGGAAAAACACTGTTCCTCAAATAGCTTGGAATGTATGCACAGCTTTTTCAAGTCTACTGCCACACTACACTACTACTATCCCACCATCCAGAACATGAGTTCAGCAGCCCTGAGGAAAGACTGAGTGGATCTTCTAAATAAGGGAAATTGTTTTTTTAATTGAATGCTAGATTGTGGTCCGAACTTAACATTAACATTACTAGAACAGCTGACACGATTGTAGGTGTAACTCACATAACCCATGTTTAGGTCTCATACAAGTTACCTTTAAACATACATATTTCCATGTATACAATAATCACTGCATGTGAGTAGAACAAAATTCATATCTTTATTGCTACTGTGCATTGATTGTAGCCCATTTTATTTCTACTGAATGGATGACCTGTACATATCCTGGTAGCTATTTGGCTGCAGTTGTTTACTGAAAAAGTCTAATGGTGTCTTTTGTTTTACAAAACAGCTGCTACATGGAGGCTACGTAGACCCTAAATGACCTACTGGTCTACTTAAATGACCTATCACTGTCTATTTGAATTACCTATCACGGCCTATTTTAATTGGCAGCAGGACGCACTTGGTCCTTTTGTGTTTCTACTGAATCAGCATAGAAGGGTCAGCTAATGTTGTAGGCTTCATGTTCCATAAATAGACCCTTCTGTACTCTGTTGCTACACTTACCTGATTTTATCTATCTATCTATCTATCTATCTATCTATCTATCTATCTATCTATCTATCTATCTATCTATCCATCTATCCATCCATCCATCCAACAGAAATTATGCAATATATCTTAAATCAACTGAATCAGATTGTCAAATCATCCATCCATCCATCCATCCATCCATCCATCCATTAGTAATGATGCAATATATCTTAGATTAACTGAATCAGATTGTCAGATCCTCCACGTGTGGGTTACCTCACAACTCCACGGACAAATTTCAAATAGAGTGCAATATGCATACGGGAACTAGCATGAAGATCAATCCTCAGATTTTGACAAAAACTGACGGGCCCGGACATATTTTTTCCTCTTTAGTGTAGAGCTTACGCTTGGCTACGGAACAATGAACACTTCTGTCCTCACGCGCAATCATTTCGCCAGTATTGTCATGCTTTACTAATACATTGTCGAACACATCGATTTTAGGCTACACTAGATCAGGCAAAAGCAGCGGCACACCTAGCCAGCGATATAACTTTAGTGGACTTCTGCGGACTTAGCTAACCTAGCTAGCTAGAACCAATTTATTCTGAATGTGCTTTTGTAGTAGCAGTTATCTATGGCAGGAGACGAGGACATCTTTCTAAGAGCAAAACAGCGCACCTATAAGGGTTTGACGGAAGGTAACAGCACCCAAATAAATTAACCAAGTCTGTCGTTAATCTGTTCGACACTGTAGTTAGTCAGCTCGCTTCGGAGTTAGCTAACTAACCTTCAGACAGAGATCAATTCACCGCTAGCCGTCTGTTGCCGGATTGTCTGGTTACTCGTCTGGTCAACAATTAATTCATGTTTTATTTACTTAATTTGTGTGTGAGCGGTAATATATTACGCATATTTTGGGTGTGGTTTTTCGGACTTGGTAGATATTAGCCACGAAATGTAATCTAGTTCGCTAGATCTGGATAACGTTTAGTCTCAGTGGAAGTGTATCTAGTTAGTGAACTGTTTACGATTAGGGCTAATACTCTCCTGACATTTAGCACCTGTAGGCAGAAATGCAGCTAATAGTGTTTAGTAGCTAATAATGTTAAGATGTACTGCAATATTTAAAATATAATGTATTTTAAATAATGACATTTTGACTAATGACATATAGTTAAAAAGTAAATTTACTCATGTTCATTTTCTCAGGGGAATGCTGTTTAAAATCAGCAAAACGTCGAGGAACATGTCATACTAATGTATTTAAAAGTTGACATTCTGCAAGGGCTACAGTATAACTAAAAGTCGTGACTTGCTTGAAATGTCTTACATGGCTGTCGGGTGAAAGCCGACACACCCGGTGAAGGAATTCGCTTTGTTTTGTTTTTTCTTCTTCTTGCTGTATGTCTAAAAATGTCAGCATGGATTTTATCACTTATTTTCATTCAGGTTTATTACGCAAGTCTCCATAGACACCATAGTCTTTGCAGATTTAAGTCACTTTGAGGAAGGCTCTAAATCCATGAAGCCTGCATATGGTGTGTTTAGATGATATCTCACCATCTTTGCTAAGCTTTGTAGAATTTGAGTCTGGGTTCTGCTTGGGAGCATACGGTTAGCTTGACCTGTCCACCATGTTGCTGGTGATAAATAGCTCTTCTGTTATCACACATGACCAGCCCTCTTGGGAGGAACATGGCCACTAAAATCAAAAGTGTTTGAACCAGGACAAAGTACACATGCATGTGTCAGTGGGCAGTGCTGAGCTTGTGCAAATTCGATTACTCTCTCAAGATGCCTTTTGGGGAATAACTGATTTAAAAATCCATGATGGGGATCTGTTATAAAATTACCCTACACAAACACATGCACTCTCCCATGGGCCCACCACCTGTGGGAGAGGTAGTACTAGGGGTTCGGTGCATTGTGGTTTGGGCGGTGGCCGAAGGCGGGGGCCTTGGCGCACCGACCCTCGGTTACTGAAGCTGGCTCTTGGGACATGGAACGTAACCTCTCTGGGTGGGAAGGAGCCTGAGCTGGTGTGTGAGGCTGAGAGATACCAACTAGATATAGTTGGGCTCACCTCCACACACAGTTTGGGTTCTGGAACCAATCCTCTCGAGAGAGGCTGGACTTTATTCTTTTCTGGAGTTGCCCAGGGTGAAAGGCGGAGGGCTGGAGTGGGCTTACTCATAGCCCCCCCGGCTCGCTGCCTGTGTGTTGGGGTTTTCCCCAGTAGATAAGAGGGTTGCTTCCCTGCGCCTTAGGGTCGGGGGAAAGGGCTCTGACTGTTGTTTGTGCTTATGCACCGAATGGCAGTTCGGAGTACCCGGCCTTCTTGGAGTCCTTGGAGGGGGTACTGGAAGGTGCCCCTTCTGGGGATTCCATTGTTCTGCTGGGGGACTTCAATGCTCACGTGGGCAATGACAGTAGGACCTGGAAGGGCGTGATTGGGAGGAACGGCCTCTCCGATCTGAACCCGAGTGGTGTTCTGTTATTGGACTTCTGTGCTCGTCACGGTTTGTCCATAACGAACACCATGTTTGAGCACAGAGGTGTCCATAAGTGCACATGGCACCAGGATACCTTAGGTCGCAGTTCGATGATCGATTTTGTAATCGTATCGTCGAACTTGCGACCGTGTGTCTTGGACACTCGGGTAAAGAGAGGAGCTGAGCTGTCAACCGATCACCACCTAGTGGTGAGTTGGATCAGATGGCGGGCGAGGATGCCGTACAGACCTGGCAGACCCAAACGTACTGTGAGGGTTTGCTGGGAACGTCTGGCAGAGGAACCTATCAGAAAGGTCTTTAACTCCCACATCCGACAAAGCTTTGACCGCATCCCGAGGGAGGCCGGAAACATTGAGTCTGAGTGGGCTTGGTTCCGTGCTTCTATTGTCAATGCGGCAGATCGGAGCTGTGGCCGCAAGGTTGTCGGTGCCTGTCGTGGCGGCAATCCCAGAACCCGGTGGTGGACACCTCGGGTAAGGGAGGCCGTCATGCTGAAGAAAGAGTCCTATCGGGCCTGGTTGGCCCGTGGGACTTTGGAGGCAGCAGACAGGTACAGGGGGGGCCAAGCGGATCGCGGCTTTGACTGTCGACCGTCCTGAGTTCCTTAAGGCTCTGGATGTTGTGGGACTGTCTTGGTTGACACGTCTTTGCAACATCGCGTGTACATCGGGGGCAGTGCCTCTGGATTGGCAAACCGGGGTGGTGGTTCCCCTTTTAAGAAAGGGGACCGGAGAGTGTGCTCCAACTATCGGGGATCACACTTCTCAGCCTCCCGGTAAGGTCTATGCAGGGGTTCTGGAGAAGAGAGTCCGTTCGATAGTCGAATCTCAGTTACAAGAGGAACAATGTGGGTTCCGTCCTGGTCGTGGAACACTGGACCAACTTTTCACCCTTGCGAGGGTCCTAGAGGGTGCATGGGAGTTTGCCCAACCAGTCCACATGTGCTTTGTGGATCTGGAAAAGGCATTCGACCGTGTCCCTCGGGGATTCCTCTGGGGGTGCTCCGGGAGTATAGGGTACGGGGCCCGTTGCTACAGGCTATCCAGTCCCTGTACAAACGGAGCAGGAGTTTGGTTCGCATGGCCGGCAGTAAGTCAGACTGGTTTCCGGTGGGAGTTGGACTCCGCCAAGGCTGCCCTTTGTCACCGATTCTGTTCATAACTTTTATGGACAGAATTTCTCGGCGTAGCCAAGTGGTGGAGGGGGTTCGGTTTGGTGGCCTCAGGATTCCACGCCTTCTCTTTGCAGATGATGTGGTCCTGTTGGCATCATCGGGCCGAGACCTACAGCTCGCTGGATCATTTTGCAGCCGAGTGCGAGATGGCTGGGATGAGAATCAGCACCTCTAAAACTGAGACCATGGTACTCAGTCGGACAAGGGTGGAGTGCCCTCTCTGGGTCGGGAGTGAGTCCTTGCCTCAAGTGGAGGAGTTTAAGTATCTCGGGTTCTTGTTCACGAGTGAGGGAAGGATGGAACGAGAGATTGACAGGCGGATTGGTGCTGCGGCTGCAGTATTGCGGTCGCTGTACCGGACCGTTGTGGTGAAGAGAGAGCTGAGCCGAAAGGCAAAGCTCTCAATTTACTGGTCAATCTACGTTCCGACTCTTACCTATGGTCACGAGCTTTGGGTAGTGACCGAAAGAATGAGATCGCGAATACAAGCGGCCGAAATGAGTTTTCTTCGCAGGGTGTCTGGGCTCTCCCTTAGAGATAAGGTACGGAGCACAGTCATCCGGGAGGGGCTCGGAGTAGAGTCGCTACTCCTCCACGTAGAGAGGAGCCAGCTGAGGTGGTTCGGGCATCTGGTTCGGATGCCACCTGGGCGCCTGCCTAGGAAGGCGCTCTGGGCATGTCCACCTGGGAGGAGACCCCGGGGAAGACCCAGGACACGCTGGAGAGATTATATCTCTCGGCTGTCCTGGGAACGCCTTGGTATCCCCCCCCAGAAGAGCTGGAAGAGGTGGCTGGGGAGAGGGAAACCTGGGCCTCTTTGCTTAGGCTACTGCCCCCGCGACCCGGACCCGGATAAGCGGAAGAAAATGGATGGATGAAACACGTGCACACTTATTAATGTATGTTTATACAGATGTCAGAGTACATGAACACTCAGGTGAAGCAGTGTTAGATCTACATTTGTGGTTAGATCGACATTAGAACATTGTACTCCAAGTTCTTTGGAAGGTATGCTGATTCTGGCCATCTGATTAGCATTTGGAGAATGTGAAAGCAAGTTGGGGTATACTCTGGCACAGACTGAATTCCTAGTGTAAACTGTTTCTTTGTGCACATGCTGTTGGCTGACCGAAGTCTTGTGTTGTTTGATTTGAGTATCTTACCAGCAGACTCTGTTTATTTATTTGTATATGTTTTGCTCTTCTAGCAGGGATCAGAATGCTTCCATCGTTCATTATGATTGGCTTGTGTTTGAACGCTGCAGCTGCCACCCAAGATATTCCACTGATTTGTGATTGGCTAAAAGCCCCATGTGTTTGTTGAAAGAGGCGCTGAGCTTAACTGCCGTCGGCTTCGCATACTCTTTTCAATGCATTAGTCTAAATTATCCTCAGAATAGTTCCCACAGTCTTCAGTGTTCAGCAGTGTTCCCAGTTGATTAGATGATTGGGTTGATTAGATTACATTTGGTACGGTGTAAGAGAAGGGCTTGAAATTTAGGCCCAAGACTTGCCTGTGTTATTTTTTTGTTCTTGTTTATGACACTGATATTTTGTCTAGTAAAATGGCTGTAATTGATTGAGTTAGGCAACCAGTGTGACTGACATGAGCTTTGAAATGGGCAAGACTCTTTATTTTAAGATGAAGTAACAGTAGCCTGCTGGTGTCCTTTCAAAACACTCGACTGAGTGCAGAATGACTGTGGTCTGGCACAGACGTGCTGGGCCTCTACAGGTGTAGCTTATAGGTCAATGCTGATATTTGTGCTCACAAAGTAAAAATAAATACATTTATGGATTAACTCTTTGGGGCAAAATGTTATTTTCAAAGCATAAATTTCATATAGTCTAAAATGTGAATTTTATGCTCACATTGTCCTTCTGTTTTTAAGCATTCACAAATCATTTCTCTGACTGCATGTGTTTCAAAACATTTTTCTATCTACTTAAATGACAATAGCAAAGAGCAGAAGTAGATACAGATATGTACAAACACAGTGCAGTTGTAAGGTTGGGTAGGAGTGTGTGCACCACAAACCTCCTGATGGGGGCTCATCCAGTCATCTTTCACTTTCCTCTAACACAAGAGGTGATGCAACTTTCATTTGCATTTTCCATCATGGGAAAAAGCCTCCCACTCACACTGTGCCCTTCCCAGGTTCTCCCACTCGCACTGTGCCCTTCCCAGGTTCTCCCACTCGCACTGTGCCCTTCCCAGGTTCTCTCACTCGCACTGTGCCCTTCCCAGGTTCTCTCACTCGCACTGTGCCCTTCCCAGGTTCTCCCACTCGCACTGTGCCCTTCCCAGGTTCTCCCACTCACACTGTGCCCTTCCCAGGTTCTCCCACTCGCACTGTGCCCTTCCCAGGTTCTCCCACTCGCACGGTGACATCAGTGAATGGGTCCTCCCCTCAGTGAAGATGAGCTTTTTTTTCTCCATTTTTTACAAAAACAATTTGATCGTGGTATTGCATAATGTCGGATTATGCAGAAATGACTTGCCATGCAAGAGGCGACATCCATAAACATTGTATTTATTATCGAGGTCTGTCGTGCTGATTCAGGCTCTGCAGTGCCTCACGGCAGCACTCCTGCTCTTCTCCTGTCCTCTCCAGATGAGGAGAGCACGTGGAGAGGGCCGTTCTGCTTCATCCAGGCAGCAGACCCCCAGCTGGGCCTGATGAAGGCCTGGAGGGAGGGCGACTCTGATGGAGGAGGGGACGAGTGGTCCGACGAGGTCCGACTCACCCAGCAGGCCGTGCGGGCTGTCAACGGGATGCGGCCCCGGCCGCGTTTCCTGGCTCTCTGTGGGGATCTGGTCCATGCCATGCCAGGTAAAATCAGCGTTCTGTAAGTCTGGGTTGTGGGGATCCTACAGTTGATCCAAACCGTCTTGACCTGGATTTATCATTGCTTAACAACATTATGGTTAGTTTAATTTAATATTTTTTTTCATTTTTCAAAGTCAGTGATCACTGATTAAATTATCACTTTTTAAAGATGTAATGATGTGGGCTGTTTTGTTTTCTGTTGAGTGTGTACAAAAGCATGAAGCAAGAGTACAAATTTGCTTTGTCACTTATTGAACTATTTAAATGCCTACACTGACATTTTTTGGACATCAGAACTTTTTTTGTCAGGAACAATAAATCAGCAACACAGAAGCTTGTTATCCATTTAGTTAACCATCATTCTAGTTGTTCTGCTTCGAGGCTAGCCAGAGTAATCATTAATGTGCCTAGCTTAGAGCTTGGTTCCTCTGCTATTATACAGTTGTCTTCTGTTATTATTGTTTTATATACTTATATAATATATATGTTATATAAATGTTAATTCATTATATATAAATATTAATAACATATAAGGCATGAAGATAAGTGTGTGTGTGTGTGTGTGTGTGAGTGTGTGAGACTTTTTTGGTGACATCACATAATGCTTGCCACACCATCAAAAGACCATTGCTCGGCAAAGGGGAGTTCATAGACCAGTTTCCCCCACTTAACAGGCATTAACTGCTCAAACACACCAAATTTAATTGTGTAAATTGCCCAGTGAGCCGGAGAAACAGTAAAATGTGTCAGGCATAGGTGCTCAAGGGCCAGGATGAGGAGAACAAATTAAGCATATGTAATAGTAAAGTAAATAAACCACTTGTTATTTTATTGTGTTTTTGTATGCGATCCAGTTGCCTGCCTCAAAGAGAATAGTGAACCAATATTTTTGAAGGTTTTGTACCAAGACATGCTTCTATCCTCTAGACTCTGCATACATTATCATATTTAGATGCCTTCCAACTTTTAGAAACTTTATCTTCTTAAACAATTGCCCCAGAAGCCATGAGTTTTTTATTTTTTTATTTTATTTTACTTCCGAGAGAGTTTGAAATGAATACGAATCACTTTCATTTGAAATGAATACAAATCAATGCACATACGGCATTAGGTCTTTCGTTCGTAGTTATAAATAAAAGGCTAGCTGGGGTAGGGAGTCCCTAAAAGGCGGGCTCAGGAGGCGGGTGTTAAAGGTGCATGTGGCCGGCTGCCTGGATGCCCCCCGGCACCGCTAGCCGCTGTCCCTGCGCTTATCAAATCGGCTCAGTCCAAATGGCAGTGCAGAGGGGCCAGCCAAAGGCGTCTTTGAAGACAGAGAGAGGTGGTCACCCTACATCAGTCAGTTTGCCTCCTGGAAAAATACCTTCTGCTGATGGAAGTGCCCTCTTCACCTCTCTCCCAGATGGCAGTAGGGACTTCAACAGTGGTAAAACAGAATTCCAGGAGGATTGGAGAAGGATGCCTTTGACTTCTTCCAAATTATTCCGATATTCACATAATTACAGAGCTTTTTTTGGAATTTTATTTACGTATATGAAATTGCAACATCATCTTTTTCTCCCACGTATAAAAAAAAAATAAATGTAAGTATGCCGGGTCTCTAACAATAAACCATTCACTAAACGATAGGTGGCATTAAATTAGCCTCTTTTCAACATCTTTGAAGACTTTGTAGTGTCATGCTGCTGGATTTACCATAAGCCATGGTGCAGTTTCCTGTTGGCTGGCGAGGGGAGGCCTGCAAAGTGTAACTAGAATCATTTCAGTCAGGCCTTTAAGACATTTACATAGTCCCATATCTGTGACATCACTCTCTGTACTGTCAGAGCGCTGGGAGCTGGGAACCTCTGGCCTGTGCCACATGCATCTTCTGTCTTCTCAGAAGAGCTCGTCATTCGAAACTAATACAAATCAATACAAATGTCGTCAGACATCTCCTGTCCTCGGCTCCCACTCTAAAGTGCTCCAAGGCGTATTGTGTTGTCACTAGTTGGAGACGTGTGCTTTCGCAGCCTCTCCTTTTGCAAGCTCTCCCCCCTGCCTGCTTTCGCGAGCTCAAGGGCGGCTCACGAGTTCGGAGCAGAGTCGCCTCCCGTTATTGTGATGGGACGAGTCCCTAAAAATGGCTTTGGGGTGATGTGGCAGACAGGAGGAAGGTTTGATCGGCCGCGTCTGGCGCTCAGCGGTGTTCCTTCCTGGGTTCTCAAGTGGCGGCACGTGATGAGCTGCTCACTTTGTGAGTCTGAGGGCAGCGGCTGCACCTGATTGGCTCTCGGCACGGTCTGGGCTTTCCTCTCTTGGATTGCTCCAAGCTTGTGGAAGGAGAGTGCTGGGTCCTGACGCTGGCCATGATGAGGTCTGCAGAGCCTCAGGTGCCTGTGGGCTTACAGTGAGGGCATCAGTGAGGAGACGATGATAAGTCAAGTTGTGAGGTTACTCTCCGTGCCACCGTGCCACATATGATAGCCCTTTAATCGCTGATGATGGCAGATAAGACGGAGAAATATTCAAAGGAGTCCTGCAGCAGTGGGAGTGACCAGAGGGAAATGAGTTCTAAAGGAGGCACAGCTGGTCTGTGTGTTTAGCTGATAGAGATCTCTATTCAGGGAGCTTTTAATGGGTTTCTGTGGGGTTTGTCACTGCTGGGGAAGGCAGCAACCTGTTGAAGTTGAATGAGCCGCCGTATCTCTAAAAGGAAAGGAGAAATGTTTTCAGGTCCTGAAAAATTATTTCACTGCAAAGTTGGTCATAAAGCATGATGATTGTGTGGTGTGGTATTTGATTAGGGCAAATTGGCTTCGTTGTAGATGATTCGGGCACTGCGACTCTCTTCCTGCTTAATGTTATCATATGTTATATGCAGACAACAACATGAAGATACCTGTTTATTCATTTATTTATTGAATAGGCATATTAGCAAGTGTGTCATCGGTCTGATAGTAAAAAGGTCCCAAATAAAGGAATAGCCCTTATCTGATTTAAAACAATGAAAATATGTACTTGACATTAACAAACTCCAGTTTGATTAACCTGTAATGTTTTTACAAATTGCTAATTAGAAACACTTAAAGGGTGAGCTGTGTGGGCTTGTGTTCCTAATGCTCCAACTGATGCCGTGTTCGATTAGAGCCCCCAGACTTTAGCTTGTAATGGCTACGCTCAACCTCCACAATATCTCTGCTGCCTCTTTTCTCATCGAGCTTCAAATCTCCTCCAGGCAATTAGCAAGATGTCCCACTTGTCACATTAGACACTAACAAAAGCATGTTATTATTGAGTTTTAAAGCCTGCCGGCCTTTACTCTACAGAAATGTAGTTAGACTACGTTTACTCGTCACTATTGACTTGTGGACAAAAAAAGGGTTTTTACTCTATATGCACAACATATTTCCATTGACTTTAAATTTGATGGCTGCAGCGTCCTGCAGTAAATATAGTGTAATAAGTGGTTGTTTACGAAATGCCTGACCACAGACTCTTTTTTTTTTTCAAGAATAGGAACCATTTATTTCTTTCCCAATATGAACAGACAGCTACAATGACATGAAGGTCGATGAAATTACAGACGCTCCTCATTGAGTTGGAAATTCCACCGAAAATCACAATATGAAATGGGTGCTGAGAGGCACGGCACAAATAGTATGTTTATTTTTCTCCTAAGTGTATTGTATTCCCCAAGACAGCAAATCTTGATGTATTGCCCGACTCCAACGAGTAAGAGGTTATTATGCTTGGTTGGTGAGGGGTCATACTCTAAACACTGTTCCTGTGTTCCTCAGACTCCCCCTTCCGAGAAGACCAAGAGAAGGACCTGAAGGAAGCCCTGCGGCTGACCGACCCGGACATCCCCCTTGTGTTCGTTAGCGGCAACCACGACCTGGGCAACGCCCCCACCCCGGCCACGGTGGAGCAGTTCCGCAGCGCCTGGGGCGACGACTACTTCAGCTTCTGGGTGGGAGGCGTGCTGTGCTTGGTGTTGAACTCCCAGCTGTTCTTCGACCCGTCGGGCTGCCCGCGCTTGGCCGAGGCCCAGGACACGTGGCTGGAGGCACAGCTGCGCAGAGCCGCCCGGTCCGCCGCCCGCCACGTGCTCGTCTTCCAGCACATTCCGCTCTACCTCCACACGCTCGACGAGGACGACGACTACTTCAACCTGCAGAAGGTCCACAGGGACGGCTTGGTGAAAAGGTTCTGCCAAGCAGGTACGGCTCTGCGGTGCTTGCGCAAACTCAGGAGACATTCCTGAAGGCGACGAACAAGAAGAACGCGCCATTGTGCCTGTAGTGTTGCCATCGGCTGTCACACAGCCATGTTAACGTCTTCCATATATCAGCAGGCAGGAGCACAGTGATGAAAAGAAAAGGCAGTGATGATGTCATGCTGCTGTGCCAGTGAGAATGCTGGAGGACTGGTGCATATGACGTACGTCAGGATCAACACAGAGTTCTTTGAGACTCTTATTGCATAAATTACTGCTTTATGCATCAACAAATTCACATACGGTGAAGTTTGAAATGTTAAAAGTCATTGCAATGTCCCAGTGGTTTCCAAGCGGTTTGCAGTTCTGTGAACTAACATGCAGTTCTCTCCAGGTGGGCAAAACTCGGCATATTACATGTATAAAAATACTGGGGACATTATAAACTTACTAGCTGGTTAGTGACCATAACATTACAGCTTGTAGTCATATATCTACCTCCACACTTGGACACACTTTGACATATAACGATCGTAAAAACCATCTCCATATTTCCACACAGTTTTAGATCAAATGGCGGTGGAAGCTGATTAGCAAACTATTATATCCCAATAAGATTATCTGTTATCCTTCTTATCCATGAAGCCTACAGCTGAGCTTGGCTACAGACAACAACTCCACACTCATAGTAGTTATCTTGTTTGTCTTAAACATCACAAATAATAATGCTTGCTAACGGGGTGTGAACTCTTCCCAGGACCACACTAAGTTGGAACTGCTCAGTCCTTCAGGTGTAAGAGATACGAAAATCCAGCGTTTAACTGAATATCTTTTTTTAAGCAGACCTCTATAGAGTGCTGGGCACACAGGAAGATAATTGGAACAGTGGCGGGAAGACCGGTGAAAATGAACTTCAACCACTGACTTATTTGTGGTTCTGCCTTTATTAGAACACACAAAGGAGATTTCCCCTGACAACACAGAACTCAGCGTCTTCTAGACATGGCTACCAAACTCAGCAAACTCTTCCTGGCCTCCAGTACTTCGCATGCATCGTGTGAGGGCGTGTCAGACTTGCCAGTAGGGGGCAATATGTGCAGTGGTCCGAGACTGTATCATCTTCTAACAAAGAAAAAGGCTGAAATTTTAACAAGGTGTTTCAGACAACTGAGAAACGTGGACAGGAGTCACAGCTACTCAGTCAGTCGTGTTTCATAGGGGCTGCTTTACCACTGACTTTGTTAATTAGCCCATCCTCACCGTGTCCACAAGCAGGTGAGCCTGGCCGCAAGGAGTCAGTGCTGAGTTTGAGTCTCAGTTGTGCCTCCTTCTCTGGACCCTCACTGTGAGGGGGAGCAGGGTCCCGCTCGCCTGAGTTGGCCAGTGGACTTCTCTGAGCTCGTTAAGCGTACGGGGAGTGATGCGGACACTTAATTGTGATAGAAGGCAACCTCCAAGTCCAGTTAACATTTGGGTAAAAGTCTTCACTGTAGATGTGAATACACTGTGTGTGCTGGGCTCTGTGGTGCTCATGCTGTCTGCCTTCCCCCATATAACACTAAGTTCATGACCTTTTCTCTTTTATTGTACATGTAATGATAGTCAGAACATTCATCCAATCACAGAAGCTGGCTTAAAGGAACACATTTGTTAGACAAAATAAGCCTATCATTTTATCTACTAATGTTTATGCTAAAATCAGGAGATGCAAGTGGTCATAGAGGGCTAACAATCTATTTACACCCTGTTCTGTCTGAGGCCTCAGGTCCAATATATAAATGCTCTGGTTGTTCTTCATAGGATTTAATCCATATTTTCTATAAGGCAGTGAGACTGTGGGAAGAATGTCTATTCTGAGATGTTTGGCCTGAGGCAGGAGGGTGCTGATCACTCAAATCTTGGTTAGCTGTGGGGTTGCTCCAGAGTGTTGCATTTATGATCATTAAGGTAATATACTGTCTTTCCCATCATTTACACTCATAAAGCTTCTGCCAAACACTGCATTTTCACAAAATCCTCAGAATGTATTGTGCTTCCAGAATCACATTTTCTGTCTGCAGTCCTTTATTATGAAACCAGGGCTACATGTATGACGCAAGATCTCACCCTGGGGCTTGAAAGCATGATGTAAAAATATCTAGCAGTGGAGAAGGAGAAGCCAGGAGCAAAACGACCAGAAATCAGCTCCCTGGCATGGAAATGTGCGTGATGCTTTTTAATCCAGTCCTGAGTGTCTAACGGTCGGTTGAGGGGGCCTCACTTATTTTAACATCCAGGACTCGCGGCTCATCTCGGGGGCCTTCGTGGTTTTACAATGGTGGCAGTGTATCTTCTGAAGTGCGTGGAAGGTTCCTCCATCTATTCTGGTCACCGTGACTCACTTTGAGATCGGTGCTCAAAGGTGACTTATGGATAGCGGACCGTCCTGCAGGACCTGGAAGAGGCTGGAAGAGGTCGGCAGGATCTGGAAGAGGTCTGCAGGATCTGGTCGTGGTGGTCGCGGAACCCGCTGGAGGAAGATCTTGTCTGTCGTGCTCCACCTCTTGACAGGCCCTGGCAGCCGCCTTTAAACAGCAGCTCATGCTTAAGTTTGGAGGGAGACTTTATTAAATGTGAAGGGTTTATTCCTTGGCTTTCAGTTCTCATATCCTTTCTGACTGAGACTTACCACTGTATAGATAGTAATCACAACCTCCATTGCTCGCTCGTGCAAGAACAGTGCTTCAGAGTAAAGAATCCTCGCCTTTTCTTTAAGACTCTCAAATCGAAGAAGACCTGCTGCTCACTCAAAAACGCAGCTCATGTTCTTGTATATACTATTTGTAGAGAACCATTGAAGTTTTCTCGTATAGCCACTGGGGCGGTCTTGTACTTGGCTAATGAGATACAGTAAACCACGTTTGTCCTTTGGCACTCACTGCTGGCCCTGTGCTCATAGTCCATGCGAGCTGCTGTAAATTAGTGCGGCTCTATGTAAACCAGCATTTCTCAACAGTGGAGGAACTGATGTGGGAGCCATGTTGTTTGGGGCGGAGCACTGCGGCTGAGCTCAGCGGCACCATGGCGTCGAGAATGTGACGGAGCACAGGGACTTGCTGCCTTGCTGGATGAATCGTGGCTCGGGTCGCCTTTCCTGGGCGTCGCCTTTCCTAGACGTCCACCGAATGAGCTGTGCTCCACAGCTGCGTTAATCCCAGTCTCCATTCGCCACTGCCTGAGTGTCACTTCAAAATGAGTAGTGCTTGTGCCTTTCAGATACAGTTCACCTCCATCGCTTCTTTTGACTGAAGTGAACAAACGTCACCAAACCGTGGTGCATTCTAATGTTATTTATCTGCTTTTGATAACTATTGATTTTGGCCAGTGAGGTTGGTTTTGACATCGATTTCCTTTTTTTAAAGTGCCGTCAAAGCCTTAACCATCAGTGGCCGAACAGCCATCTGCTATTTGTCCCTTGTGGGGGGGAGGTTGTTCTGCTATTGGCTCTCGGGGTGGGAGGGAGTTCTGCTATTGGCTCTCAAGGTGGGGGGGTGTTCTGCTATTGGCTCTCAAGGTGGGGGGGTGTTCTGCTATTGGCTCTCAAGGTGGGGGGGGGGGTGTTCTGCTATTGGCTCTCAAGGTGGGGGGGGGTGTTCTGCTATTGGCTCTCAAGGTGGGGGGTGGGGTGTTCTGATATTGGCCCTGTTTTAATGTAAAGCCACACTCATGTCCTAGACTCAGTGTGAAAGCAGTTTGAAGCCACCCTGGTGTGCTGCTCTCCATCTATGTACAGTTGGATGGGATCATAATTACATCCATCATACACAATGCTCTGGCTGTCCCTCACTGAGAGCTCCATAAAGGGATCCATGGTGACAAATGAGTGTGATATATGACCAGCGTAAGCAATGTGGGCCTTGATGATCATTTTGTCTGTCCTTCTGTCATGCAAATTACACACATGCACAGTTTGCTGATTAATTTTACCCAGCGCTCTAATGCACAGTGACCAACATGCTGAGACACACACACACACACACACACATAACTATGCCTGCACACAGATCTTCTTTAACTAAGAAATAAATTGTCTCTGACTTGTTTGGATAGAAGATTGGAGTGGGGATTAACATCTCATCCAAATCTGGCATATAGTCGTGTGAGCTGTCTGCTTATGAAGAGGCATCTGCACCACGTTAAGTGTCTCTCAGGAGAACTGAAACCAGGCGATCGTCATACTTCCTTATTCATTAGAACTCCGTTTCATTTTGTGCGACGGTTTCTTTTCAGAGCGCATTGCTTACTAGTTTGCTTCGCTCAGCTCAAACGCTCGGCCCGTCCCTGGGTGGTAGTACTTCTGTTGTAACTAGTCTATTAAAAGCCTGACAGTCAAACAGCTCTACGAAAGGCATATGCAGGATGTGAAGCAGTGGTGCGCAGCGCTGCCTTGGCGTTTGTTCTGGAGATGTGTGTAGGGATCCTAAGACGGGAAGCTCGGTGAAACGGCAGTTAGAACGACTCGTTCTGATGCGGCACATGTACTTTTGTTTTTCTTGTGTATTTCGGCTGTGCGGAGGACGGATACACACGTCCACCCTTCTCTGCTGGATGATCGTCTTTGATTTCTGTTGTTGTTGTTGTGGTGGTTGTTTCCTGCCCTGTGGGATGCTTGTGCCCATTTAGCATAAACGGCAGCTAAAAGCTAGCACAGTGGCGCAGCTGCTAAACAGTTCACTTATGATTACCATTCCTGCTCATCACAGTGCTGAGACAGGGAGCGAGAGAAACACAATCCCTCAGCGTGGTTCATCGTTAGCAGATAATGACTCCAGTCCTGCATTAGAGATCTGGGGGCAAGCACAAGCTTTCTGGAGGAGGATCTTGCGGGCCTACTTGTACAATCTAGACGGTTCAGGGTGTGTGACATTGATGTAGAGTTATATAGCCCCATTAAGACCTTTCCGCACCAGCCAGTATTTCAGATTCGAACCCTCAGTGTGAAGAGCTGAGAAGAATACAAAAAGACATTAAAGACATTCCAATAATCCCGAAAATCTAACATGAGCTGCTACCAAACCGCGGTTATGTCGCTGGTTGTGAAGGGGAATTTAAACACCACTTCTTACAGAACCTTCAGGTTCCGAGCTTGAATAAGATGGTATGATTTTACAGGATGTGTGTGCATCTCTGTTCCATGGGTGCAGTCAACAACAAACCACGTTGTTGTGCACGTATAATCATTATGTCTAATATCGGTATTAATGCAGTGAAGTGCTGCTTTTCTGGGTAAAAGGCTGGATTAAGAAGTGCTTTATTTTGTGACTCCACCCACAGTTTCCTATTGGATGTCCACAGATAATTGGAGGATCTTTCCATCTGGTTTTGTCATGTTTGTTTTTGCCTTTTCCAAGTGGTGAATGAGAGGTTAGAAATTAGGTGGTCAGTTTGAAATGTGCATAATGAAGCCGTTTCCCTTAGAAAATAATATATTTAATTGGTATTATGATTCATCCTTGTGATTCCATTCAGAACTTTCCCTTTGATCTGTTTAGTTGCATTGCACTGCCATCATGGTTAAGGGTGAAGAGTCTGTTGTTATGTGTAATGCTGTGTGACTTTGAAATCAGACTTTGCAGTGGCCTTTACAGCCTGGTTTGGTAAATTCTTGATGGACATTTTGAAAGGCCTCAGAATATATTGATACAACTATATACTGAAACCATGGTCAGTCTTCAAATAAAGTTTCATATATGTGCCTTCATTCACAGCTGGGCACTCCACTCCCCAAGTCTGACCAGTCCGACCACTCCACGAATCATGATCAAATTCAATAAACAGCAGTATATATCAATGCCACTGTGTTGATCTGTGCACTGAAGATGCGTTGGGGTGTTATATATATATATATATATATATATTCTCACCACGTCAGAATTGGTTTCATTGCTTGTGTTTTCTCTCAGCAGCAGCATCACTGTTGTGCAACTCATTTCAGTCATTCTGCAACAATTTCAGTCATTCTGTCTTCCTGAAATCTGACTGTCTTTTGTTATCCCTGCCACACCGTGCACTGTAAACCTTAATACATCCATCAACGCAGTATGTGGGCTCCATAGGCATAGGCAGGGTCTTTCAGTGCTCCGAGCCCTGAATGATTTCGCTATTAAATTGACACCGCCAGCTTCTGGTTCCCCGTAAATAGCCAGAGCTCGTTTAACCCCCCCCAACTTGCGCGCTCGGCGGCGGGGAGCGTGTGCAATCAGTGCGCCGCTTTGGCGTTTCTCAACACCAGGACCCCAGCGGCTACGGCAGGGGAGGGAGGCCCCGTGAAAGCCTTCACGACCATTATGTAGATCAACACGGAAAATAGATTTCTGAAGAGGTCGCCGACGTGACCCGGGTTCCTATTCTGCAGCTTCTCTCGCTGCCACGCCGGCCAACAGCAGACTGGTGGGCAGACGGGCAGGAAAGGCTCGGGCTGTGTTCCTACGTTGGGCTGATTTGGATAACTGCCTTTATGTTGTAATTGACTCTGCTATTTAAACATGCATATCATGGGTAATTAACGAATGTAATTATGTACGGATTATTTATAGGTCTTATTTGGGAAGAGTAAAAGTAAAGGTGCACGCAGGACACCGCCACTGAAGTGAAGCCAGAGGGAATATTAATATGTCTGCCGCCCATTTCTCTTTCAGGTGTGAAAGCCGTGTTTTCTGGACACTACCACCGTAATGCAGGGGGGTGCCACGGTGGCCTGGACATGGTGGTGAGCTCAGCCATTGGCTGCCAGCTGGGTGACGACCCCCATGGAGTCAGGGTAGTGGTGGTGACCGCTGATGAAATCATCCATCGCTACCACAGTCTGGACCAGTTAAGTGAACATGGCATAGATGAAGATCTGAAAAAACTCCTGGCTTGAATGCGTTATGAGCTGTAGGAGCCCGTTGACGGTGAGCCCATGTCGGTTTTTGCCAGCCCTCACATAATGATTGGGTTCAGGTTGATGCTCTAAGAGACTCTATTAACAGGAAAGAACATCTGCCTCTAACTGGCCGCTCATCTACAGAAGAGTGGCCATTTTGTGGCTGCTTTCAGCAGGCAGACGAATAATAAACGCCCCCTACACAGCAGGAGTCTCTGGCCACCAAGGCAGTGAAGGAGGACCATGTTTTAAGATGTCATCAGAGGGCTGGCTCCATTATCCATAGTGAGCTCTTGCAGTTATGTGATTTAGAGATTTCATGTTGGATTTATCCTTTCAGATATGAGGGGGCTCTGAGTGCAATTTCAGAAATATAGCGCCGTCTCTTTTACTCTTTAATTCCTTAATAAAAGGCAGGATACTTTACTCACGAAACCACACCTGAGAATCCCCTCATCACTTCACGTCCACCTCACCTTAACACTAATAAGTGGGTGAGAATCCCCTCATCACTTCACGTCCACCTCACCTTAACACTAATAAGTGGGCGGAAAAATACATGTCGCATTTGATCTACCGGTTTGGTGATTTCATTCTTTGCCTCCATGTGCCCATTACACTCTCCCAACTCCAAGAGGTGAGAAGAGGCGATCTCCATGGAAACCATTGAAAGACATGGCCGTTATGACTGGGACTTGGACAGTCTGACTCTGTCGGCGGAGCACGGGAAAACATTACTGCCCTCCACCTCACATTTATGGCTTTGTTTCTCAGGGGCAGGGAACCACTTTGAGGACTTTTAGGAAAGGATTTTTGACCTTAAAAAGAAGGAGGAGGAGAAGAAGGAGCAAGGTGAGGTCTCCATCCAGTCTGGGACCTCATGGCTGTTTTAGTGCTTTTAAAGTTAAAAACAGCTTGAGAAATGCTGGAGCCCCAATCTATGGTCTGCTTGGCTCTACATGTAGTGGCTCTACATGTAATGCCTCTACATGTAATGCCTCTACATGTAATGGCCCTACATGTAATGCCTCTACATGTAATCATAAAATGTAATCATATTAAATGGACATCACTGGATATTTTTATTTCACATGATTCTGTACATTTATAATAAATTGTTTAATATAATTTGTGCACTTGTTTGTCTGTGGTTTACTTTAACCTGTAAAGTCTACATAATTAAATATTGTGATAACTCGTACTGAGCTGTTTGCAGTTCAGACCAAGGTCAGTCCAGTATACGTAATATTTTATTTACTCACCTTGGACTTAGTAGGCAGGGTCTGGTCTGTGGACTCCAGCAGAAAATGCGTTCATGTCCATGAGGTACTATTTCATTCTCTCCAACGGGGAATGATAACCATGCACAGAAATCTAATCTCTTCATTGGTCTGTGTCTCAACCCTGAAACCAGCTTATTAGGAAGACCTACCCTGTTCACAATCAAACAAATGGGTAGAATATAAGCTGATGTTTCAGGGCCATTGGTTACCATGCAGTAAAGACTACATAGCAGTTACATCTTACATCAATAATGTCAGGCACATTTTTGCTTACCTTTGTGTTTGCGGGCATTTGGTCTTGATTTCCTGCATCGGCACATGTACTGTTACACTGTTTAGCTGTTGCCTGGGGGTGTGGTTATGTTTATGACCCGTGTTCCACTGTGATATCACATGACCTTCCTGCAGTAGCCTCTTCTGGGCAGGGCACTGCGTGTGCGGGTGAAGCCTGCTCTGAAACAGAAGGGCATCTGACATTTAACAGGTTGCCATTCCTCACACAGCAGAACGAACTCCCACACTCAAAATTGGAGCTCGACTTCCAAACCGCTCACAACCACCTGCCTCGCAACCAAATCTGCCTTTGTCTGTTGTTTGTGCTGAAGTGCGTGACACAGCTCACCTCTCCTAGCACCACTGAAGAAAACCTGCTTCCTCACTTCCACCTGTTGCTAGATTCAGTCACTTTGTACCCACTTTATTCTCCCAATGCCTTATTGGTGAAAACGTGGCGTCATCATTCAGTCGAGCCCGGCCGGACTTTGACAGCCCGCGGGACAAATCCCACACCCGAGTGCTGCTATGGTGGAGCTGTACGGTAACGAGTGTTTTTCGGAGCGTTGCGTACAAACAGAAAGGGATCGTGTCGGCCGAGATGTGAAGAATATGCCTCAGATGAAGATGTGAGGGTACAGACTGCAGGAGCCGAACACCTCAGATGACTCACTGGACCAACATCTCCAGTGTTGGAGAGAGAGAGAAAAGAATTCAGATGGAAAAGCTGCTTTTGTTTGTTACCAACAAATCAGACATTTAAAGCAGACAGTAGCAAAATAACTACATCTCATTCACAAAATGCTACATCTCATTCACAGAATAGTAAATCTCATTCACCTTGTGTGTTTGCGTGCCCAAGTGTCACATTGTTTACTGTATAGTAATTCAGCTGTTTTAACAACAAAACTCAGAAAGATCATTTAACTGCATCTAATATCTCATTCTAGACCTCCTTGAGTTTCAGAATGTTCTACCATTCATTAATATGGGATGAAAAGCCTAATAGTTGTAAAACCTTTTCATATTTCATGTATCAGCTACCCTGTAGCTTGCATGGGTTCATAGATTAAACTGCATGTGTTTTTTTGTTTGTTTGTTTTTTTAAAGACTGTGTTTTAAATTTATTGTTATGTAACTGGCAGTTTGTTCTGCTTCTCGAAGCCCAAAATGCAGTCAATGGTACAACTGAGGTAGTTACTGCTGCTGCACGTTAAGTTTGCATAGGCAGCTTCTGTTTCTCATTCATATTTCATGCACTGATCCCCCCCCCAAACAGGGTCAGGCTGAGCTCACACAAAGTTTTTTTTGCCTGACATTATACAAACTAGATGTCATGTCTGCAGTATTTGTGTTGACTTAGCTTGGAGTATTGTCGGTGGTAATGGTGGTGCAGCGTTTGGATGTACACTGGCTACGCTTACCTTAGCGCCATTGTCCTTAGTACTCTACTGATGGAAATCAACAACAAAATTACAGAAAATACCTCAAATAGAGTTCAATGAAATAAGAGGGAAAACACATATCTTCTAATAGAAAGTTGGATACAATTTGGACTCAGTTCAGCCAGTTCTTTTTCCCGATTCATCCAGACAGTTCTGGACCAGACAGTTCATCCAGACGGTTCTGGACCAAGGTTCCCCTAGTCCAGCAAAGGTGGCGAGGACAAGAGAGGAGTAAAACTGTCATGAACGAAATGAATGTTTGGTTGTTCTAGTCATTCGATTATCCAGGAGGGAGATTTAAGGGGAGATGGGAGTGAGACGGGTGTGGCTGGGGGCGGCCTGCAGCGTGCAGGCGAGGGCGCTGAGATTATTGATGGGGCTGGGATTATTGAGGGCGCTGAGATTATTGATGGGGCTGGGCTTCTGTGCAGCTGCTCCTCTAGTGCTGGCACGCAGTACGCAGTATGCAGGGATGGCCTCAGGAAAGCCAAGGACAGTGGAGCAGTGGGTACTCCAGCAAGATGGCACCGCCGACTGGCACCGTGTCAAGGACCTTACAAGGATGCCCCTCCAGGAGTAGAGAGCAGTAGAGGTATCGTCAGACATGGAGGAAGCGGCTTCAGATTAACTGCACATGCATGATTAATACTAAATGCAGACGTTTCCCTAATAATAAGCCTAAATGTTTCCTATACGCTGGGTCAAGCTCTTTGGAACTACCACGGCGTTCTGGAGTGCTTTCAGTTTGCAAAACTCCATAGCTTATCTTAAAACAGATGCCTATTTACATATTTGGACAGTGTGAGAAGTCAGCTTTACCCCTGTGCCCTAAAGCTCACGGGTTTTAAATGCCTTCACTTGTTTCCTCTGTGCCAAAGGCTCTGGGTTTGGGTGCCTGCTGGCCGCAGGTTCAGCACGTGGCCTGAGGCTGGACAGTACAGGAACCGTCCTTCCACAGCAGATGCTGGAATGAATGGAACTGCTACAGGATTCCTTCCAGCCATATCCGCATCAGAGGGCCCTTTGTTCCGTATGAATGTCCATTTCTTCCGTTAGCATGGTCTGTCACCTTTGGTTTGCTTCCATATTTATTTATTTATTTTTTTGAAGGGGGGTTACATTTTTTACACGAGCTCCGGTCTTCTATCTTTTGACAACAGCTTCCAAACTCAACCTGATCGTGAGGCAAGCGCTCGCTTCTTGCATTATTCATCTCCGCCGCCGCACCGCTTTACAGCCCTGGACGAGGGGTTTGTTTCGCTCCCGATCCCCTCTTCGCCCAGGCAACCTAACCCCATCCCCAGCCCGCTTTACTTCCTCACTGAATGTTTCGGTCTTTTTTTTATCACCCGCTCAGTGTCACCGCGGTTTTGCTAAATTGGATATGACAGCCCAAGAGACTTGTTCATGGCTCGTCTGAAAACGCTGCTTATGGCCGATGTCGAGGGTTCTTCTGTAGTATCTCTCTCCCCTCGGACACGAGAACTTCCTTTATGAAGGTGCTCAGATGGTCACACTCAGAATACAAGGAGCACCAAGAAAGTAGGCTTCGTCATTTTAGTGCTGCGCTCCGCTTAATGTTAATGATAAAATGAATGGAATTAACAAAGTGAGATTTAATAATAATATTAAGTTATCATAGTGTTTTTTATTAAGCAAGTGAGCTAGGTGTATCCAAAGAAACCAACTGTACGTGTTTTTCAGTTTCATTCTTACTTAGGACACAGTGAAGATATACACTGAATGATTATCTAATGGAGGTCAACGACCCATAGAGCAATGCATTTTAAGATGCTGTGCCTAACCCCAAACCTACCATATATATCGTTCTACCATATCCCAATTGGGTATTTCTCTCACTCAATCCGTGCCTTCTCTAAAGGAAATCAATTAATATGCGTTTACCATTTGCCCATGTCTTGCAACATTTAGGAGGGTTATGGATGCACAGTAAAATTAAAATTCTAAACAACCTCACAGCTCGCAAATAAGAGGAAATAAAAGTATGACGTTTATCTTCAGTTTAGCGTGTGCACGTTGTTTCATTTTGTTTGGCTCCTTTTATTTTGAACCTTTTACTAAAGCCTCCTGCAGTAATCGCTGAATCACCATCTTTGGTCTCGGCATTCCATGTACGTCAAGTTCTTTTCTTCTCTCCTTTACGTACTCATAACCCTGTGGCACCATATTTTTGTCTAACAATGCATTTTCTCTGCTTGCTTACTGAAGTGTTTATTTGAATACGTGTACTGAAATAGTTTTATTGTAGCCTAATGTAGGTGCTTATGTAATTTTGGAAACTACATAATTAGCAACTGTATCTCTGAAGGATTTTGTGGGTTAAACGTCAACTATACACACAGACCTTGTGCTCTGCTGCCCTCTAGAGTAACTTTTGTGGAAATGCATTACATCAAGCCTTAGCAAAAATACGAAGTTATGTATGAATTTAATATGTGAATTAAGTTAATGACTAAGTTAATGAAAAATATGAAACTGTGTATGATATATGCATAAAAACAATAGACAACAAATTACTACAATAAAAGGAATGTATATGCCATAGCTGTACATAATATTAAGTATTATATATTATTAGGTATTGTTTGTACACATTCATACATACTGCTGCCTGGTTATTTTTGGTCGGTCGACCACTCCCAGTGCTGACATTGATGCAAAAACCCCAGCAATAACGCTCTGCCTGAAACACTTGTACCAGCCCAACACCCACTGCTGTCCTATTAACATGACAGTGTCACTGTTGTATTGAAAATGTGTGTGTGTGTGTGTGTGTGTGTGTATATATATATATATATATATATATATATATATATATATATATATATATTTGCAGTGTTGACTTTTCTATATACATATATACAGTGCCGCTTGAACAATTGTGATCCACCCAAACATTAAAAAAAATGTACATAATCTGATGAATTGAACATCCAAATCTCAATTTGTAAAGCAGACCTTCCAAATAAGGGACACAAAAATCTGCTATTTGGGTTATAGACTTTGGGTTCTAGAAAGGCCCTATATAAATACAAACTTTCATTCATTCCATTCCATTCATTCAAAAAAATATTTTTTCATAATTTATTCAACAAAAGTCATTTTTCTCCAAAAATCTGCTAAGTGCAAAAGTATGAACTCCTTTAGTCAGTATCTTGGGGCACCTCCTTCTGCAGCCGTTACTTCAACCAAACGTCTTCTGTAACTACAAACGAGTGTCTCACATCTGCTTTTTGGCATTTTTGCCCATTCCTCCTGGCAGAACTCTGCTGCCAGTTGAGAGGGGTAAGTGTGACATCTGGCTTGTACTGCCCGCTTCAGATCTTGCCACAGCATTTCTATGGGACGGAGGTCCAGACTTTGACTGGGCCAATCCAGAGTACAAATCTTTTTTCTCTTAAGCCGTTCCTTGGTAGTTTTGCTGGAATGTTTTGGGTCATTATGTTGTTGCATAATACATTTCCATCCCAGCTTCAACTTCCTGACTGATGGCAGGAGATTCTGGTCAAGAATTTGTTGAATTCAGGGAATTAATGGTTCCCTGAATAATATGGAGTCCTCCAGGTCCTGAGGCAGAAAGGCAGGTCCAGACCTTCACATTTCCACCACCATGCTTCACTGATGGGAGGAGGTTCTTCTCTTTAAGTGTTGACTGAATATGGCGCTTGTGACTGTGTCCAAATAATTAAATGTTGGACTCATCTGTTCAGAGAAATTACTTCCAGAAAGCCTCTGGTTTGTCCAAGTGCTCTCTGGCAAAGTTTAAACGGGCAACTTTGTTCTTTCTTGAGAGCAGAGGCTTCCATCTAGCAATCTCCCATGAATGCAACATCTATTGATTTTTCGCCTGATTGTAGACGCATGTATATTTATCCCAGATGCTGCCAGAAAGGTCTGCAACTCTCTGGAGGTGATGTGTGGGCTGGCCTTTATCTGAGTTATTATTTTTCTGGTGCTTCTTGGTGTAAGTTTTGATGGCCTTCCACCTCTGGGCAGAGTTGCGGAGATGCTGAGTATCCTCCATTTGTAAATGATTTGTCTTAAAGCAGATGGACTGAGCTGGAATCTTTTGGAGATGATCTTGTAATTTTCCCCAGACTGACGGGCTGTCACCACCTTCTTCCTGATGTCCTCAAATGTCTCCTGTCCTCTTGGCATTGTTGATCTGTGTGCTTTACGCCTTGGCACAACAACAGTTTGTTTGGCTTGCTCTCCCTTTTAATCAGTGTGGTTCAAATCTTTTCCCAAGGATGTCTCATTTGATTGGTCTGCTTAACTGATATTTGAGCACTCATGAGTTTTTTACCCAATTGACTTTACCGATGCAGCTGTGGTTCATTTACTTTTGCACATGCTTGCAACTCACACATTTCCCTCCACATTCTTGTGGAGTTCAAGAATTACATTTACAATGTCTTCTTCACACTTTTATTTAAAAGTCCTACTACATTAACAAATGGCAATTCAATACAATTTTGTTTACAAAATATATGGTGCTTTTTAACAGCAGCATAAAATAAATAAATATAAGCTGTGTACTCGAAGTACTCCGGTGATACAACATTTCAGCATTGCAGTGCTTACAAATAAAACTTTAATTTAATCAACTTCGCCATTTGTCAGATATTTAAAATAAAATATCCACGGAAAGGTTCGGCAGGTCTACCTAAATTTGGATGTTTCAATCACTGCTCGTTTGTTTTTTTTGCATCTTAGCTATTATCGTAGCCTCCTCTGCTATGTGTCGCTAGTCCATTCTGTGCAGGAACTTATCATACCATGACACCTCCTCTGCTTCCATGGTGTCCATGTCCCCATTCTGTCCATGTCCCCATTCTGTCTCCTCTGCTTCCATGGTGTCCATGTCCCCATTCTGTCTGAGACACGCCCTCTTCAGAGCATCCTGGGGGGCCAGTGCTTGGATGTATTCATAGGTGTTATGTGTCACCCTAGACAGTGACTTTTGCTTTATGCAGCCCTGGTCCCCAACTCCTTCTGGCTGGGCTACTGTGTTTGAGCTGGTCTTGATCGGAGAGCCCCATGCACTACGGGGACCAGCTTATTGTGTCTGCTGGGTATCTGATAACTGGGCGGGGCGTATACATGTTTACAGCTTTGATCTTAGTGTTCCTCTTCACTTGCCTCTTGTCTTATTACATTGTGGCCTGCTGAAATGTTGTTGTCCTTATTTCTGATTCATGGTTGCTGTGAGATTGGAGAACCCCAAGGTATTTGTATCTGTCTTCAAGGTCTGTTAAATGGCCTTATATGCCCTTGTAGAAGTTCGGTTTCCTCTGTTATGATCATATTTCCTCTCTTTGCTATCGGTCAGCCGCATGTCTCCAGCCTGAATGACATTCCTGTGTCCTAGCTGTAGATGATGACTTAGTGATGATGCTGAGTTAATGTGCCTTTCCATCTTGGCCTTTCCATAGTTCTATTTTATCTGAGGTAGCTGATGGTAATTTCACTCCTGAATCTGTACCTGTGCCCACTCCTAATATGATCTGGCTGAGAGGATTCAGGCCTATACAGAAAAGCATGTGCTTGCTATATTCAACACTTTGATAGTCACCTGGGCAGTTGTCTTTGTGTTGGCTTCTAGAGTTATCCACCAGTGTTCTAGTGAGTTTTGAATGAAGATGAACAGGTTATATGTACATTATATAATTTTCAAAAGGATACACCAAGGGAGAAAAGAACAACAAACCATTTAAGATTCTAAAGGATTTATATGCCTGTTTTATATGCGGAGCACTATAAAAATGACAAACATACCCTTAATGACTTTTGCCAAAGGTTTCGTTTTGGTCTTGTCTGACTACAGCACCTGCCCCAAGTCTGAGAGCCAACAGTATCTGGCAAACTCTTGTTGCTTTGATTTATTACTCTGCAACATTTTTTCTGGCAGTACTTTTAAAGGCCTAGTGGCCTTTACTTTGTTTTGTAAAAATAAACTTCATATTTCAGTTGTATATTTCTTGGCTGACCTTGCTGGTTTTCTCACCTCCTTCTTTTTGTTTTTAGGGAAATAGTACGTTGCACCCATTCTTCCTGTGTTGATTTCTTTTTTAAATATTGTATTTACATCTGTTCTGAATGCTAGTTGATTCCACCGTGCTTATGGGGAAGCCCCATGAGGAGTTGCATAGGGATGGGACCACAGGACTCCCCTGGAGGTTTGGGTACCTCGGTAGAGGCCTCCTGCTGACGCAGGGTAATCCCAGACATATTTCCTAAGCCTAGACAAACAACATCAGGGCCTTTTGTACAGGCTATTCTTAAAGTTGACATCCTAGAGATGTTAAATTACTGAACATGAGAAGTCATCTACGATAGTTGATCCACAGCAAGGAAACGGAAAATTCTCAGACTGTTAAAATTAGATGATGAGACAAAGACAATACAACTAATCTAAAAATAGAAGAAGAAGAAAAAAACATGCGGGTGGGGGTAGGGGTGGTCAGTTAATATCCTCCCGAAGGGACTTTTTCTGCAGCGTCATCGTCCCCCTTTTCCCCGATAACTATTCCCGGCGTTCCATCTGTGCCTGCTAACGCTCCCTGCCTATCACTGCGCTCCGTCCAGTTCTCATCGAGCCATGTGGCTTTTGACTTCTGACTGAAAATAATTTCCTTTCAGGGTGGATTAATCTCCTTTTCTCTCCCTCTCTGTTTTCCTCTAGAATAGTTGCTTAGAGGATTTCAGAATGGGGCACACTCATCGCAAAGACTAAAGCATCTCAGGTGCTTCCTTCATCTTTTAATACCTTAAGGAAACAGGCATCACCAAAGCATGCGCAATCATTTATAAAGACAAAAGGCAATAAAAACCCACATGTTCTATTTTAGATTTTAGTTTTTTGCATTTAAAGGAAGTGTGTGGATATATATATATATATATATATATATATATATATATATATATTCCATTTTACACATCAGTACTTTTTTTTATCTTTCATGACTCTTTTCTTCATGTTGACCAAGGGGACAAATACTTGAAAAACATTCCACAAATGTCAGCATATCTTTCCGACACGATGGTTGCTTAGAAGTACCAACAATTATACAGCACTTGATTACTTAAATTAACGCCCCTTTTTTCCTACAACACTACCTCTCAAACTTGTAAAAAATCATACCAACTATTATATAACAACCTCTCACAGAAGCTGCGAAATTACCCGAGTCACTGTTAGTTTGGAACATTCGTCGGTGTGTGTGTAAATGGCCAAGACGATAAAAAATAACACTCAGAACTACACACCGCTGCTAGTTTCATTAATTCATCATATGGTGAATTGTGTCTTTCTGATTAACATTTGCTCTCCTCTTGCGTCCGTTTCGTTCGCGAGTGCTTGCAGTGTTCATTCACTGTCGAATCAAGCTGACAGAATCAACCCTTTCCATCTCCAGCCTCAAATGTTTACTATTCAGAGCTGCTTCCTACTCCTCCGCACTGGGAAGGGGAGAGAAGAGTGGGTGCACGATTTTAAAATACAACTCCATAGAATTAGAAACACAACAGACAAACATGCAGCCGCTGTAGTATGGCTTCTTGCTTTCACTGGGATTTATTTTTCCTATAAAATGTTACCGCCTCCGAAAATAAATTTGTAAGATCTGCCTGGTTCCTGAAATCTGTTATTAGACTGTCACAAAATTGCACTGCATATTTCAGGATGTCACAAAATTGGACTGCATATTTCTGAGTAGAAATAATTTAAAGATCTGCCATCCCGCGTCTGTACATGTGTTAACAGGCAGTCGGTGAAGTTTGTGTGAAAAATAGTGTATGGCTATTAAAATAAAAATGTATTGTAGTATCCAATGCACTAGGTGGCGCTAATACGAAGTACATGCAGAATTGTAAAATCTTTCTTCTCCGGGTTTGGATATCACGTGACGTGGGGTGTCACTTGTGTAGGCTAATGCATTTGGTTTTGATTCAGATCTTTTCCTGTTTGTATCGTTGGGAAGGCAAATGATTGTGTCTGCATTTATGTAAACACAATAGTGCCGTTATCTGGTCAGCTAAAGTGTAAACGTCACCAGTTCAAATCTTTAAAAGATACCGTTGCACTTGTATTGATGTGAACCGCAGCCAGCCAGCTAGCTGATTAGTTTGGATATTTGGGTTTTGTTGATAACTTGAAACCTGAAGGAGATGGCGAGCCCTTTACTTGAGTTCGAAACTGAGATGTTTCTGAGTCTCTTCAGTACTGATGGTTTACTCGTAACAGCGGAGGGACTTGGTATTGATCGTATTCTTTTACACTTTATGAAGATCTACTCAGAAGAAGGTAGTCTGGTACTGCTGCTGAACACAACAACACCAGAACAGGTAGCATAGCTAGCTAACATAACCAACAGTCCTGTATTAGATACGTGCCATTTGACTAGATTTACATTACATTTATGTGTCTGTCAGACGCTACAGAAGTTGGCGAATGTAATGTTAGGAGACTTGCCCAAGGATTTTTATTGGTGTAGCGTGGTTCACGTTCTCAGATGGAGATCGAACCCCATTGTTATCCACTATACCATCCTGCAGTGAAGTTATTAGTGTCTGTGAAGTTTTTCACAACATGAATTTAATGTCGGCAATGTTAACTAGGATATGGCTCCATGATTTTAAGAAACAAAATTTAATGTTAATGTTTGTTGTGAGCTTGCTAATGGTTGTTAATGTTGCAGGAGTACTTCACAGAAAGGTTGAGAGCTGAGGGAGTGACTCACCTTCCTCAAACCGTAAACAGTGATGTGCCGAACAGTGAGCGCTATGATGTATACACACATGGAGGAGTGCTGTTTGTGACCAGCCGAATCCTGGTGGTTGACTTCCTGACTGACAGAATTCCTGCTCACTTAATTTCAGGTAATTCCGTGCACCTTTATAGTATTTATTACAAATAATATCACAGTTACATGAAGTGAAGCCTGAGAAGTTCTGCACTGTTTGAGGAACTGTTGCTTGCAGGAATCCTAGTCTACCGTGCCCATAAGATTATTGATTCCTGCCAAGAGGCCTTCATTTTGAGACTGTACCGACAAAAAAACAAGACCGGATTCATCAAAGCCTTCACAGATAAAGCCACAGCTTTCTCAACTGGCTTCTGTCAGGTTGAACGAGTTATGAGAAACCTTTTTGTAAAGAAACTATTTCTCTGGCCAAGGTATGAACAGATCTACATCACAGAGCATTCAGAGATCTGTGTCTTTTGGTACTCTTTTTTTTTATTATTTAAACATTGCTTCTGTTGGGTGACTCTCAGGTTCCAAGCCTCAGTGAACACTTTACTGGACAGGCATAAGCCTGATGTGGTTGAGCTGCATGTGCCCTTGACCCCAGCCATGAGGGCCATCCAGAGCTCCATTCTGGACATCATGAACGCCTGTCTGAAGGAGCTGAAACGCTATAACCCAGCACTGGAGGCTGAGGACCTGTCCCTTGAGAATACACTTGGAAATGCCTTTGAGAAAGTGAGCAAATTCTCCCTATAAATAAGTGGCATGGACTGTGTATTAAGATAAGATAAGATTCCTTTATTGATCCCCATGGGGGAAATTCAGGTACTAAAGCAGTTCCAGCACAGAACAGACGAAGACAAAGGTTGAATAAATAAGATAAGAATATAATTACAGATAATATAGTAAGAGAGAAAATATGCAATTCATTGTGATCAGTTTGCTACAACAACATATTTTAATGGAATACAGTACGTCATTGAGCTCCAAGACTTGTTAAGCCAGTATTTTCAGTGCCCTTGTATATATACTGCATTGTTGGTTACCCTTTCAAACAGATTATACTAGCACATTGAGGAAATGAGAGCAGAGGTCACTGGAACGTTCTGTTTGTTGTGATGTTTGTTTTGTAGACCATTCGGCATTACCTTGATCCCATGTGGCATCAGCTGGGGGCGAAGACCAAATCTCTAGTACAGGACTTGAAGATCCTGCGCACTCTGCTACTCTATCTCACCCAGTACGACTGTGTCACTTTCCTCAATTTGCTGGAGTCTCTGCGTATCAGCCAGAAGAACTTTGGCAGCAACTCCGGTACAGCTGACCAAGAAGTGCAGCTTAATATTTGTTTGGGTACCAGAGGAGTGAAGGATAATCTAATTTAGCTTCTGATCCCCCTACAGGGTGGCTATTCCTGGACTCCAGCACGTCTATGTTCGTGAACGCCCGCAGCCGTGTTTATCGCATTCCTGAGTCAAAAAAGAAGCTCAAAGTTGGTGAAGCGGACCAAAAACCAAGCTCTGCTGGTATGCAGTTCCCATTTGTTTCAACGCAAGGACCCAGCAGCAGTGTTAAACCTCTTACTGATTCAGCCCAGTGCCTGGCATGAAATGTAACATTGTGTGTATTTGTGTGTAGCCCCTTTAAAAAAAGAGCTCGTACTCGAACAAAATCCAAAGTGGGAGGCTCTGCACGAGGTCCTGCTGGAGATTGAGAAGGAGAACAGCAGCTCTGAGCATGAGCCAGGTGAGCCCATTACAAATGTGCTACTTCTTCACTGACTCCGGGTTTGCTTGGAGACTGATGTATCTGCGTTTGGTTCAGGCCACGTGCTGATATGTGCCAGCGATGACAGGACGTGTGCTCAGCTGAAGGAGTACATCCAGCGAGGCGCAGACTCCCTGCTCAGCCGCCTCTACTCACGCACTGTTGGAAAAGACGAGTTCATACCAGCACCTGATAAGCCCAAAAGGGATAACGGCTGGCCCAAAAAAGGCTTGAATAAGCCTGGCAAAGGCAGGAAGTCCAAATCTAAAAATTCCAATCCCAGCAGGAAGACAGCGCGAGCTTCACTGACCCTCACCCAAATAATGGGACAGGAGATGGAGCCAGATATGGAACAGATGGGCAGCAGTGGGGGCAAGCGGGGAGAGGAAGAGGAGCACGAGGAGGTGTTGGAAGAGGAAGACGTTCTCCTGAATGTTTCTTCAGATTCCTACTATGGTATTCTCAAAGAGCCATTGACCGTCATCCATCCACTGAAAGGATGCTCGGATCCGTACAGTCTAACCCGGGTGTTGCAAGAAGTGGAGCCTACGTTTGTGGTGCTTTACGATGCTGAACTCTGCTTCGTCCGTCAGCTTGAGGTGTACAAAGCCAGCAGGCCAGGCAAAACCCTCAGGTGCTAAAGTGCTGCAACCTTTTTACATTTAAAGGAAATTTGTTTTCTGATTTGTGTGAGTTCACTGATCCTCTATCCCTCACAGGGTGTATTTTCTAATTTATGGAGGCTCGACAGAAGAACAGAGGTATCTTACAGCTCTGTGTAAAGAAAAACAGGCCTTCGAACATCTAATAAGGTCTGACCTTTCACTGTAATTCCATTTGAGACAATGATTATCCATCATTGGTGGTGGTTTCAGTTTCATTTTGGTTTCTGCTCTATAAGACATTTTCTGGGCTGTGTGTATGGGGTGTAGAGAGAAGGCCAGCATGGTAGTCCCAGAAGAGAGAGAGGGTCGAGAGGACACCAACCTGGACCTGGCCCGCAGCCAGGAGCCCGCCCACGCCACCAGTGACACCCGCAAAGCAGGCGAGCCTTCACAGCTCTGCTCCCTTAGTCGTTGTTTTTGCTGTCCACATAAAGGCATTATTGTTACCTGTGTAATGCTGTATTGTTATGGTTCATTTCCTCCACAGGTGGACAGGAAGGGGTCAGAAAGGCGTCTCGGGTCATCGTAGACATGAGGGAGTTCCGCAGTGAGCTTCCTTCGCTGCTGCACCGGCGAGGACTCGACATCGAGCCGGTGACTCTGGAGGTGGGCGACTACATCCTGACCCCCGAGATCTGTGTGGAGCGCAAGAGCGTGAGCGACCTGATTGGCTCCCTGCAGAGCGGCCGCCTGTACTCCCAGTGCCTCTCCATGAGCCGCTTCTACCGCCGGCCTGTTCTGCTCATCGAGTTCGACCCCGCCAAGCCGTTCTCACTCACGGCCCGCGGCGACATGCGGCAGGAGATCTCCGCCGGCGATGTCACGTCCAAGCTGACCCTCCTCACCCTCCACTTCCCCCGCCTGCGGCTGCTCTGGTGCCCGTCCCCTCACGCCACCGCCGAGCTCTTCCAGGAGCTCAAGCACGATCGCCCGGAGCCCGACGCCGCCTCCGCCCAGGCTGTCACGGTGGAGTCGGCGACGGTGGATGAATCGGCAGAACTGTACAACCCTGGGCCCTACGACCTTCTCCTCCGCATGCCTGGTGTCAACGTGAAGAACTACCGGGGCCTCCTCAAGCATGCGGCCAGCCTGGCCGAACTGGTTGCTCTGAGCCAGGAGAAGCTTAGTGAGATTCTTGGCAGTGCGAGTAATGCCCGACAACTTTATGAATTCCTGCACAATGCTACAGATATGAACTCTGCACAGAAGAACAAATTGACTTTAAAAAGTTAGAAAGTAAACAAAGATTCATGTAATGCTTTGGAATTATGCCTTAACTTGTATGCAAATTAAATGCATATTTTTTATACATGTGTAATAATGTACAGTCCATGAATTGTTGTTTGTACACCTGTATATTAGATTTTTGTTTGATTAAAACTTTGTATATACTAAAAATAAATGCTTCAACTTTAGTTACTGTTTTTTTACTGACATTTCTAAACACCAAAAACAAATTTGGAAAGCATTGCCTTAAACATGAGATTTATATTTTTATCAGACATGGCTGCACTGTGTCAGGTAGTAACTCCGTGCTGGCATTGAAAAAGTTAAGCAAACTAAGCAAAAGTTACTGCGCCCCCTACAGATCTGACAGTAACTTTGCAGTTCGTCGGAAGAGATTTGCCAGACCTCCGGGTTGCGTCACTAAGTTCAGACTACCAGCGCAGCGGCAGCCATCTTATTTCCACAAAAACTTCAATCCTGGAGAAAAACACTAGATACCGATTTTCCTGCACACGGATGTTCGTATCCCGGACAGTTATGGAACATTAAAGCTCAGATCAAGTCAGGCGGCACTGCGACGGCTGTAAGGAACAGGGTAAGCTCACAGTCGTACCCGCTGTTGGAGATGTTTCATTTTTATCATTAGCGCGGACGCTCTTGTCAAGCTAGCTAGCGTAGCTAGCATAGCTAGCTTCCCTGCTTACTCTGAGGAGTAGCCAGCTGGCTACCTGGCTTTGCATTGATAAACATAAGGCGTGTTGGCTTTCCTCATTTGGGTAGCAGGTAAATAGTTGTTTGGCCAAGCTAATGTCTAAATGCCGGTCTTACTCTTCAGAAATGTAAAACCGTGATGGAGTGTTATTCCTTGTTAAGGTTGTTGCTGTCTATAGCTGAGTGGACACTTCACCAGCTTGCTAGTTATTGCTAATATTTTAATGAGATCATTCGCCGACCAAGCTGTCTAGCTGCTATGAGTGAAGACGTTAACGTTACTGACTTTTCGTTTCTGTCCAGCTGTTCATATATTCATAGGCACGTGCATAATCATGCTGTGTCGAACTGCTGTGTCGTCTAAGAAACTGAACATGTCATGTGTTTAAAATGACCCAACCCTTTGTTTAAGGCAGGAGTGTACAGTTTAATTATATGCATATATACTCTGCCACTGCTTATTCAAAGTAGAATTAAACCTTTGTACAGATGAATAGAGAATGGCCGTGTTCATATCAAGCAGTCTGTGAGTCACGCACAGGTGTGTGTAAGTTCATTTTCCAGTCCCTATGATTATAGCCATGGCTGCTCGCCATTCTGCATGCCATGTTTAACAAGTGGAGGACGATCCAGTGTCAGATGGTTTGATTAGAGCGCTGGAACTGACATTCTACACCTCGCCTATACAAGAGATTCAGTGTCTTGTAGCATAGAGAAGCAGGACTGATTCAGTGCCTCACACTACTTTGATCCGTTCGGTCTGTTTACTGCGCGTATCTTAACAGCAGCGCTACAGAGGAGTTGTGAGTGTGAGACAGAGGGGCAGGGCTGCAATGCGACCCGTCACACACGGGTCTTTGATGTTCATGTTGACTTTGAAGAGACCTGGGCTCCACTGCAGATTGCACAGCATGACTTCTGCCCGTTATCCCGAGATGAGACTACAAGATGAGGACGTGAAACACGACTGGCATTGCCTGAGAATTCCTTGAGATTATCTCTTTTACATCATCTTAATGCTGACATTTGACCATTGAGACCATTGAGAGTGTTTTTGTTTTGTTTTTAGTTTTCTGGTTGTGAGCAAATTCCACTCATGTTGGCCCAGATTCAAATCACAATATTGAAGCTTTAAATCTTGATCTAACTTGGCATGTGTGCTGATTTGGGGTTTTTATGCGTTTAGCTCTGCCCTTATCAAGTAATCAAGTGTATCCTGCATACTGCCGGGTGGTGCCTCTTGGCTATTTATTGTAGGTGAATCTCACGAGACTGTGGCCCAGTTCAGGAGCAGGCTTGTGATCTGTAGTCTGCCTGGCTGTGTCCTGCTGAAGTGAACCCAGAGCTTAGTAAAGGCATGAAGTGTATTTGATTTGGACCTCAGTTGAGTTTGCAGCTCACGGTGAGCTACACTGGAATTCTGATTTTTATCATTTTCATTTAAAAAACAACGTGAGCTCTACCATAGCCTCTTTTCCACCATAGGGCTGTATGAGAAAGTATGGACAATAACCATTCCAGTCGCATTTCCACATGAAAATGGAAAAAGGCGTGATGACGTAGGGACCTTCTGACTGGTTCTACATAAATAGAGGTAAGCATGTTCTTGTTGCTTTCTCTTTTGTCGTCAGTGTTCGCCATTTGAATATGTCCTGTGCTGTTTTGCACGCACGAAAATAAACACTAAAAACAGGCCGAACAGTTTTGAATGATCTATCTTGTCAGACACACACAGTGACCAGAGATGTTCAGCGACATAATTATGAGGAGAATCCATCACCATCTCAAATTCTTCCTGGTCCTTATTTCTTGAAAAAGAAAACTGGGAGAAAAGAAAAACCATGGAAGTCTCAGGAGTGCAGAACTGTGCGGAACATTCTGACACGGCGTTAGGAACTGTTCAGCCCTGCTGTGGAAAAGGCTCCAAACAAGTCTTAGCTGTACGATGTGAGGATGATTCAATTCCCAAAGGGATGAGCTATACCGTATCTGTAACATTCTCCTTATGGGGGAGATGCACTGATTAAGTCAGGTGTCCACATATGGCCTCACACACCTGGGAGCTCAAAACGTTGGCTTATATGAATAAGGCTTCATGTTTATCCCCCAGTTAAAGTGAAATCAAGCTAAAATTGAACACAGATTCATTCAGTATACAGTATAGCAGTTGTGATTCACCCCTTCCTTAAAACAGTAACACGACTCGATCATGTGGCATACTGAGCTAATTAAATAAGCTGTTAGCAGGCCATGTGTCTCTTTGCAGCGCTTTAAGCTGTTTTACATAGCAAGGTTGTTCCTGGCCTTCAGAGGTGACACCGTTGGCTTGAGATTGACGATGCGAGTTCTCGAAGCATCACTCAGGGTCGCTACAGTTAGCGCACATGCTTGCGCTAAACCACTTGGTGACTTTCCTTTGATGAACACATGGTAGTTGTTGGGATATTTTTGCCCAGCAAGAGAAGGGCCTTGCCATCTGGACTTAACCTGTGCAGATATTCCCCAGGTGATTAGTCATGCTTCATGTTTGTTCTCCCTCCATGGGCATGGGCGTCCTCTCCTAGATGGCTCTCCAGGCAGTGTGGAATAGGGCTGGCCATGTGAAATTGCCTGTTATCCGAGGTCTTTCCCCTTTCACGCTGTTTGCTACTTTATAGTTGCCGGTGTATTTCATCAGTGATAACAGCCTAAGAGTTTTAGTTGACTGGCTTTGTTGCAGACTGCATTTAAGAAACTGGATCCTGTGAGGAAACGACAGGGGGCTACATTTTCTCAAATTCTGGCGCTTGGAGCTTTTGTTATGCCGACTGCCTGGCTCATGATTGCCACTGCTGGGTACTCAGGTTCTCCGTTACATTTACCTGACATCACCATTGAAATGCCACTCCATTCCAGGGTGATCATGAATCTTTCTCTTTGTTAGGTTGCTTCTAGTCCAGGGTTCCCTACAGCTTCCAAAGCTTTGTTCCAAACATTAATGGTGTGAACAGTCACACTCAAAATACTCGGTGATAAACAGTAAGGGTTAATTGTAATTCATTCTGTTTTCTGCTGGAGGACATTGGCAGCCGTATACCACTGGTATTATAAAATACAAATGACAGAGGAATAGTATGGAACAAAATAAATGGAGTCTATCTGCACTACCTGCATCATCTGCCTACAGCCAGAAATGTTTTGTTGGTTCATTCTGTCAAAAGTGTCTGTTCAGTTCCACTGAGTGTTGCATTTGGACTCGTGTGCCTTTAAGTGCATTGGCCGTCAAGGAATGTACCAGTTTTACACTTAACGTACTGTCAGTGGAATTATGGATAAAGCTCTGGGCGTACGTACGTTTTCCCCTGAACCTATAGAATGCAGTGATTATGCACTGAGTTGAGTTCAGGCCTGCTTGATTTTGGCTGTGTTTGAAAGCTTCAATCATCTCCAGTTTTCCTCTTGACATCTTGATGAAATCAGGGTCCAGTGGGCCTCCAGTAATAGAGGAGTTGGTGGTGTGTTTTTATTTTTTTTTAATAAATAAAAAATGATTTTGTAAAAACATGCCGCTAGTCATTGATGTCCTTGTGAAACCAGCTGGCATTTCAGCGTACTTACCCGAACTCTTACCATCTGGGCTTCATTGTGTGATGAGCATTTGACCTGTTTCTGCTAGCAAAATTCAGATGGAAAATTAAGAGGCTATGAAACCCAAAGTCCATTGATACCGATGATGCATAGGCAGTAGAGACCAGAAGTGTTTGCTGCCTTCTTGGGCAGCGGCTGAAGACCACAGAACTGGTGTGAATAAGCGCTAGTTAGACGAAGCACTTTCCCGGGTTGTACTTGGCTCAGTTTGTGCCGGATAGTTTATCATAACCCATAAAGCAAAGGACAAATGCCAGGTATGTTTCAAAGACAGCAAACCGAGACACTCCCATCATAACTCATAATAACTGGTGTTTGTATTGCCTTGTAATGAACATAATGAGCACAGCCTTTGGGAGCAACATTTGAAATGAACATGTGAGGTAAAAAATTTAATTGTTGTGGTAGGAGTGTTTTGTAGAGACTTCGACAATTTATTTCACAGGGTTTTAGAATTCGCTGGTGAATGGAGTGTTTGTTTCAGGATGTTTCATGTCTAGTTCACAAACTGAAATGTCATCAAAGCATAGCAGCGACAGTGTACTACACTTAAAGTCAATTTGTTCATCTTTTGTGGTGTGTTCACCACACCAGAAAAATGTTTTTCTTCTGTTACTCGCAACTCGGGTTTTTAGGGTTGGTCCATATGGCTAAATTGATTTTACAGACTTGACCACATTGTTATTAAAGGCAGGAAAATAAACCCTTACTAACTTTGTCTTGCATATGTGAAGTTCCACTAACATCTTAATGTAGTATTCATTTATAATAGTTCTTCCATGATCTCTTACTCTCCATGCTGCAGAAACCTCTGTGTGTGCACCAGACCCGACGGTGAGGAGTTTGCCGTGACCCCCCACCCCCTCGTCCCCGGGGAGTCTCCTGACTCCTCCTCTTTGAGGAGACATGGAGGCGCGGGGAGCAGCGGGGCCAGGGGGCGCGCTGGCACCCAGCCCCCAGAGCGAGGCCGTGACCCACGAGATGGAGGAGCTGTCGCTGCAACCCAGCCAGAACCTGCCCCCCCTCAACGAGCGCAAGAACGGTGAGCCCAACCGCCCTCAGCGGGGAGACGGGACCCACAGTCCCCTCTACGGTCCCTTTGCTTCACGATCAGTTGTAGTTCGGGAGGTAGAGTGGGGTCAGTACCCAGGGATCACACACACACACACTCACACACACACACACACTCAGTTATGTGTATGCTTGGCGAAGCTGTACAGAGATAATGTTTTACACTAAGGTGAATCTGGTCCATTTTAACATATTAAGATATTTAAGAGATTTGCGGAACACCTTGCCCTGTTGGTGTTCATCACAGCTTAGATGAGAAAATGACAGAATGTTTACAAATGTCCCCAGTAATTTCCATTTCAGGTTTTTTGTTTGTTTGTTTTTTTAGTTAGAGGTCATTAAATATTGGGTACCATTCTGTTTTTTGGGTTTATTTGTTGTCAGTCTGGGTAATTAGTCCGGCAGTTTGAGTGTTTATTTAACAAATCGTTCTCAGGAAAATATAAACCTAAATACAGATAATTGTATCATTAGTAAGCAGCAAATTTGAAACTTCCTGCTTGCTGATTTGCACCTTGTCCACCCTGCAGTCCTCACCTCCACCTTCTCCACAGTACAGTCCTCACCTCCACCTTCTCCACCCTGCGGGCCTTAGCCCTCAGCCATCATGAGGAGGCCACAGTGCTGACATTACTGAGGCTCCTGTTTTGGCTCTAGGTTTTGATTGGCATGTGAAAGGTTACAGGGCCAGACTGTCCATACGCAGCAACTCGCAGCTTCCTGTTCTCAGGTCGGCATCTGAGTGGGAAATGTGGCGACTCCCCCAGTTGAGGTCACTGTGTCACTGAAGGGGAACTTTAAGCTTATATGACGAGACATGGCTCATGTCAGTCACTCCCCCAGCAGCCGACGGTTCGGTGCTTTTGCTTCTTCTTCAGCGTCCGGCAGCTTGTTGGTGTGTGTGCTGTGTGTCTGTGAAATAGCTCTGAATCAGCAGGCTGGTTTCATTCCAAATAGAAGCCGCCCACCCCCCTCCACCACCAACAAAAATGTGGCTGAGTTTGTTGACGGTGGCTGTGGGAGGTGATGGAGGTGGAACTCGTCTCTTCCACCCTTTTCCTGCTCCCCACACTTGCAGCAGTGTGAGTGGAGGAGCAAGCTGTGACTTTGGAGGGAGCGTGTGGAGCGTGCTGCCGCTCCGAGGTCCTGGACTACACCTGCGTGCTTGTGGGGGCAGAGGGGCAGCTACTCGGCCCGCGGGGACACCTCCAGCGCAGCCTCCGCCCCTGCCGTGCTTCGCTGGAACACCCCCACCTCCAGGGTGGCGTCTGAAGAAACATTGGTTGGGGGAACTCGGAGCAGCGGTAAAGGGAACTAACTCTTCCACGCACGGGGGAAAGTCTGAGGTCACTTCCTCTCCGACTTGAAAAGGGCTCGTCGGCCTCCTCCGAAGCTGGACGGGTGGGAGTGGCCTGCAGCTCAGAGCCTGGCCCTGCTGAAGCTCACTGGCTGAAGCGTCGCCTAGGAGACGTGGGGCCATGCTGGCTGTGCTCCGTGCTGCCTTAGAGATGTCCGACTGCCGGGTCCCCTCCCACAGTGGTGCTCCACGCTCTCTTGGGCCATTTGTTCTTTGGTGTGCGCAGCCCTCACATCCATTTTGGCTCTTTTGATGATTGCCTGTATAATTTTGCTGTATTCTATATGTGATATGATGGAGATTTGCTGCGATATTTAACAGAGTGTCCTGTATAGTCTTCCCAGTTTCAGGTGTTTTCAAATGAGTCCTACTGAGGAGATACCTGGCTAAGGATCCGCCAGATGTTCTAGTCTGACGGACTGTTTTCTCATTTTACTCATTGATATACATTTTCATTACAAATTGTTTTTGGGCTAAAATCAGTGGGAAGTCACTATACACTCATCAGCTCTGGACATAAACATTTGCCAAGTACAACTGCAGTAGTAGTGATGGTGATCATTTTGATTAAATCTGACCAGATGACCTCCTGCACACAGCATTTCATCAGTAGTCATGGTGACTGGAGAATGCACTAGAAACAGCTCTAAGTTCCCCCCCAAACTGAACACCAACAATGTGAACAAACAGCTTCTCTTGAGTGAATTGTTTTGGTGACAGGAAGAATGTGCACCTTTTTGAATTGTAGTAGGAAGTGGGAAGTGTGTGTGTGGTGTGTGTGTGGTGTGTGTGGGGGTTCTTCTTTCTTTCTTTATGAGGTTGTATTTCCCTGTGCTTGTGTGTCACTGTCGTGGGTGTGTCGCTGCGTGGGTGTGTCGCTGCGTGGGTGTGTCGCTGCGTGGGTGTGTCGCTGCGTGGGTGTGTCGCTGCGTGGGTGTGTCGCTGCGTGGGTGTGTCGCTGCGTGGGTGTGTCGCTGCGTGTGTGTCGCTGTGTGCGAGTCCAGATGGAATGCCCAGTAATGGCTTCTGTCCTGGAGTCTGTGTGTATGTGTGTGTGATTGTTTTTGTGTGCGCGTGTGCATGTGTGTACGTGTGTTTTGTGAGTTCATATGGAATGCCCAGTAAGGTCTCCTGTCCTGGAGAGGGTTTTGTGTGTGCGTGTGCTGAGGGCCCAGTGTGGGGCGGCGGGCCCAGTGTGGGGGCGGCGGGCCCGGTGTGGGGGCGGCGGGCCCGGTGTGGGGCGGCGGGCCCAGTGTGGGGCGGCGGGGTCGTGAGGAGACTGACCTCTGCTCTTCTCCCCAACAGTCCTCCAGCTGAGACTGCAGCAGCGGCGCACGCGTGAGCAGCTGGTTGACCAGGGCATCATGCCATGTGAGTAACAGTCAGTCAGCTCTATTGTTCAAATGACACCTGTTTTTAAATAAGGAGGTATTTATGTGTACAGCACAGTGGTTTTAGAAGCAGGTTATTATGCTGTTGAGTTGAGTCCTCTAATCCATTTTCATTTAGCATGATCATGTTAAACCAGTGCATAGCTTAACATGCCCCAGGGTCTTTCTGAAACTCACTACCATTCTGACAACCCCCCTCAAGTGTGCAAAAGTGCATAACATACACTCTTGTGTACCGTGACTGAGTGACCTACTTAAACCCAACGTTAATGCTCACCCTTTTGATAGATGAGATTCTCTTCCTCAATCTCAAGCTCAGCGCAGATTGCGAGACAGAAGCGCGGTCCCGAGAGGCTGGCGATGTGTCCGTCTGGCGTCTCTCTCCATCTGCGTCGCGTGTGCGTTTGCAGAAGCGCGGTCCCGAGAGGCTGGCGATGTGTCCGTCTGGCGTCTCTCTCCATTTGTGCCGCGTGTGCGTGTTTGAAGTGATGCGCTCACGTTTGCGTTGTGCTTGCTGTGTGCAGCCCTCAAGAGTCCGGCAGCGTTCCACGAGCAGATCCGGAGTCTGGAGAGAGCCAGGGTAAGGGGCCGCACTCCAGAGCCCACCCACCCAGCCACACCCTGGACACGCCTCGCCTCAGCGCCACTCTTGCAGACCACTCTGTAGGAGCCCGTGCTCCTTCTACATGAGTTTGCAGCTTACAATACCCCCCCCCCTCATCTTTTTCAGTCCTAAACTTTGAATTAGAAACATTTTCCTGACTTCTTTTTTGTTTTTTTATTCTCTGTGGTTAGACCGAGAATTTCCTGAAGCACAAGATCCGGAGTCGTCCGGAAAGGGCAGAGCTGGTTCGCATGCACATCTTACAAGGTAGGTCCTCGTGTGCCCACGCAAGCCCACGTAAGCCTGCGCGAGCTCCCCACCCACACTCATCGTCTGTGGACCGCTCACCACGTTTGCTGTAGTTTGCACCTCCGTGACCCAGACTGTGGTGGTATCCACGGCACCGTTAATCGCGGCGGCAGTGCTCGCCAGCTGTGTGTGGTGTGCTAACCGCGTTGGCTGTGGCTGTTCGGCAGAGACGGGGGCGGAGCCATCGCTGCAGGCCACGCAGCTGAAACTGAAGAGGGCCCGGCTGGCCGATGACCTCAACGAGAAGATCGCCCAGCGGCCCGGACCCATGGAGCTGGTGGAGAAGAACATCCTGCCCGTGGCCTCCAGCGTTAAGGAAGCCATCATTGGTAACCGAGTTGTCCGAACTTTAGTTTCCAAGTGCGTGGTCACGTAGATCAAATGCTACATCTAGGCTAAGAGATCCAATTCATAAGTCAAACAGACAGTGTAGTTTGAATTAGTGTCTTTCTGTGCTGACAGCTCTGCTCTGTCTGTCCTGGGCAGATGGCCAGATGCAGTACCCTAAAACACTGGACGTTGATGAGGACAGTGATGCCTTCTCCCCAGAGCAGCCCGCCAGCCAGGAGTCACATGGGTCTGCCGCTTCTCCCGGGGAGCCCAAGGTCCTGGAGGCCCCGTCGCCGCTGCCCAATAACTTCCTACAGGTGCTCATGCGTCTCTGCCTCCCATATGTGAGGAAAGGTCGTTGAAGGTTGGCCGTGTGTGGTGGGGCGTGACCTGATGGGGGCGTCCCCTGTTTGCCCTCCGCAGCACTGCCCTGCTGCCCCCCAGGTTCCTCAAGCTCCTGCCTGCCAGTGAGGCATTTGTCAGCCCACCAGCCCCGCAGCCTCCGCCCGTCCCTATGGTCCCTACGCCCCCCCCAGCGAGACCTGCGCCCACCCTCGTCAAGGTCGCTCACACTACACCCCACGTAGTGCCAGACACCATGAGTCACTGCAGGTCATCCTTAATTTACCTTAAATACAGAAAAATTAAAGGAAACAAGTGAAAACTCCATTTGCTAAACTTAAAAGCTCCGCCTGCGCCGCTGTGGCACTCGGCTCACTGACGGCTCGCTGACGGCTCGCTGACGGGGGGTTTGTTCTCCCTCCTGCAGCAGAGTCAGCCTAAGGTCGCTGGCGACAAAAGCCGCAGCAAGAAGAGCAAAGAAGCCAAACCGCGCGTGAAGAAGCTGAAGTACCACCAGTACATCCCCCCCGACCAGAAGCAGGAGCCCAGCGAGGCCCCCATGGACTCCGCCTACGCCCGCCTGCTCCACCAGCAGCAGCTCTTCCTGCAGCTCCAGATCATCAGCCAACAGCAGCAGCACTACAACTACCACACCATCCTGCCCGCCCCTCTCAAGTAGGCCCCGCCGCTCCACCCACGTCCTTCGCGGCCTCCGTCACCTCCACGTGTGCTGCTCCATGTGCGCTGGCTGCCTTTGGCAGTTCCATAAAGCTCTCAGTCCCATAAAGGTCCAGCATTTGCAGTATTTAGATATAGCGATTAGGGTGTAATTTGTCACGAAAATCGCAGCATTGTACACATCAAAATGCAAGTAGTTTTGCAACACACATTCTAAGGCCTCAGCTCATTACCTAGTTACCAATAACAGGTCCTGTTTGGTGATGCGTATTAATGGCAGGAAGTTGATGTGAGATATTTCTCCTCAGCTTCCTCTCCCATCTCGGGCTTTGCGAGCTCCTCCAAGCGCTTTTATTTTGTCCTGCCTGCATTGTTCGCTGCCGAGGTTGTTTGTGGGAGAGGAACTGTGGATGGCGTGTTGTAGATGCTCCTTTCCTGTCCGTCTTCCCCCGCAGGCCTGTGTTGGAGGGCCAGAGCAGCAACGCCACAGTCTCCATTACCAGCACCAACAGCCTTCCTGCCTCCATCATGGTGTCACTGCCTGCAGCCACAGGCATACGCCACAACAGCACCAAGCGCAAAGCTGGAACACTACCGGCCAACCTGGAGGAGATGAAGGTAAAGCCCTGGTGGTGTTTATTATATGCTAATATTGGTACTTCAGCATTCTTAAGCCATGGGTGTAATTGGTCGCTGAAATTTGCTGGTTCTTGATTCAGGTGGCTGAGCTTAAAATGGAACTGAAGCTGCGTGGCCTCCCGGTGTCTGGAACCAAGACAGACCTGATCGAGCGGCTGAAGCCGCACCAGGAGAGCCCCACCCCCACCAGCTGTACCGGGCCCAGCACCCATCCCTGCAGCACGCCCATGGAGGTGTCCGGCGCAGCCGCGACCCTCTCCCCCGCAGCGAGGCCCTCGGAGAACCATGTCCCCACGCCGCCCGTGTCCCCTGTGCTCTCGGACACACTGCATGGCGGCAGGGAGGAGGCATCCACGGAAAGCCAGCAGGAGGTGCCCGGCCAGGGCGGGACGTGGGGCGTTCGCCTGCCGGCTGCCCCGGGGGAGCAGGACCGAAGGCTGCACGAGAAGGAGCGTCAGATAGAGGAGCTCCTGCGCAAGTTGGAGCAGGAGCAGCGCCTGGTGGAGGAGCTGAAGATGCAGCTGGAGGTGGAGAAGAGAGGCGGGCAGGCCACGCCCCCGGCGGAGGGCGCCGCCCCACTCGCCCTACCCACCCCCGTAAAGGCGGAGGCCGCGGTGGGCTCCGACTGCAGGCTGGTGTCGCCCGCCGCCATGAAGCCGGAGAGGAGCCCCACGGCTCAGGTGACCCTGCCCCAGTTCATCATCAGCCACCAGGGCGTGTCCCAGGTCATCGGGCAGCCCCAGACCCTCCTGACTGCACAGCACGGCAGCACCCAGATCCTGCTGCCCCTGGCCAGTAACGCCACCATCCAACTCCCCAGCACCAACGTCAAGCTGCAGGTACTCCAGCCAGTGCACACGCACCTGCCTTCCTTTACCTGTGAACCCCACACACTGACCTCACAGCCTTACACACAAACTATGTGTGTGTGTGTGTGTGTGTGTGTGTGTGTGTGTGTGTGTGCACGTACTTTCTAATATTGCCTTTCTGTTCGACAGCCAGTTCTCCAGCCAGCTGTCCCTCCTCAAGGCCAAGCGCTGATACAGGCGGCTCCTCTGCAGCCTGCCACAGCCGAGAGCTCCTCCCTTCAGCAGCCAGTGCCTCCGGCCCACATAGTGCAGGTGAGCCCTTACACACACACACACACACACACACACACACACCCGGCTTTCTGCCCTTCGCTCGCGTTAGCAGCTGCCCCTCTTCTCCCATTTACCCCCCCCCACACACACACACACACAGGAGGGAGATGTTAGTGCTGTGTGGGTGGGAAGAAACCGAGTAAACTGAATAAGTGGATTAGTGTGACACAGCCACACAACAGTCTCATCTAGAGGCTCTGGGATCGTCTGGCGTAGCCTGGGAGGGGAGCCATCTATCAGCCATCGATCAGCCAGGCGTAGTCTGACTCCACACAAAGCTCGGTGTCTGGTGTAGCAGGCGGTGTCAGGCCTGCTGCTAAGGTTACCCGGGTAGTAACAGCAGACGGATGCTGGTGCCAGATGCCTGGGGAGGCGGCGGAGCGGTTGCCCCGGTCACAGCTCATCTTCAGCCACACGGAACCCGAGCCCGGAGGGTAGCGGCTTGAGACACGAGCTCCCTCGCTGTGCCGACGCTACACTGGGCGCTTGGTGTACAGCCCTGCATCTCCCGGGCTGTTGTGTGTTTGTGCAGGCGCTGCCCCTGCACAGCGGTGGGTCTGGGTTCCAGCACGGGGACAGCCAGGCAGGCCTGGAGATGCCACAGTGCTTCCTGAGCAGCTCCCCGGAGCGGGCGGCCTCCGCCCAGACCTCCCCCGTCCCGCCCGCCCTCACCAACGGCCCCCTCAGCAAGGTAAGGGGGCGAGCGGCGTCCGCACCACCGCCGGGCGTCCGCGGCTTTTTGCTTCGGCTCGCGTGACGTTTCACACTATGGACTGTGTGCTGTGTCCCTCCCCCTCACAGGCCCAGCCCGCCTTCATCCTGCAGCCGCCAGCATTTGGCCACGCCCCCAAAAGCAGAGAGCCTCCCCCTTACGAGGACGCCGTGAAGCAGAGGCGTGGCCTGCAGCAGCAGCCCGCCGTCCCGCAGGTCCCGCACACATGCGCCTTTTACGCAGGGCAGTGTCTGCGCGTCGTTCTCGCGACCTGCGATTCCAATAACGGGTCTTCGCCTGCGCCGTTGTGTTTCAGGTTCCTACGGCGAGCAGTCAGCAGATGGACGACCTGTTTGATATCCTCATCGAAAGCGGAGGTGAGTGCCGATGGTGGCTCATCTGATTGGTGAGTTGGGGTCGCACGTGCTCGGCAGCCCTCGGTACTCGCGCGTTTTCAACCTTTGACCCGTGTTTCCCCAGAGATCACACCTTTCGGCCAGCAAGACGCCCCGGGGCCCAAGATGATGCCAGTTACCGCCAGCATCACCACTTTGCCCATCAACACGGTCCTGTCTCGGCCGCCCGCCCAGGTGCAGACGGCGCCGCCCCCGGCCCTCCTGGTGGAGCCCATGCCCAGCCTGGCCTCCCTGGCATCGGACAACCAGCTGGAAGCGCTGCTGGAGGGCGCCCTGGTGGGGGAGCCCGAGCACAGGACGCTGGGCCTGCTGGAGGAGCTCCACAGCCAGCTCCTGGAGCAGCCCCACTCCCCCATGGACACCTCCGACCTGGGCTTCGGCGAGCCGCATGCCCCCGCCGCCTCCTCCTTCTTCAGCCTGCAGGACACAGGCCTGGACAGCATGGAGTGGCTGGACCTGACCATGCCTGGGCCCACCGGGCCCCTCAACCCGCTGGGCAGTGCTTCCGACTTCCTGGACACGCATGACCTGCGCTGGGAGTGAGAGTGCTGTCGCTCCCAGCGTGTACATTCTTTCACTCTTGCGCACATGCACACACACATATACACACACACACGTATACATACACACTTTCGCACACAAGCACTCCTGAATGATCTTTTTTGGGGGGTCGGGAGGGGGGAGGATAGAGGGAGATGGGCCTGGCTATTTTGTTTATAGCCGTGATGTGTGTTTGTCTGTGCTGTGTGTGTGTGTGTGTGTGTGTGTGTGTGTGTGTGTGTGAGTGTGTATGTGGGGGGGTGTCTGTGAGGCTGCATGGAGTCAGTCTTTCTGGACTGCACAGGGCCACATGCATGCGGTGCACGCGTCTCATGCGCCCCCTGCAGGACGATGTGAGTGCCCCTTTCTGCTCGTCTGCCGTGCTTTGTGTTCGCTGGGCGGGGCCCTTGCATGGGCTACCCCAGCCTCTCTTTAACGGGCCAATCAGAGCAGGAGCTGCTCCTGCCCAGCGCCCCCTGGCTGTGCCGCGTGCCACAGACGTGTTTGTGAGCACGGCCTGTAAATAACGCTGCAACCGATACTGAAACACAGCTGTTGAAGAGTCAGTCTCGTTTCACGATCCAAACTAAATACCATGACAACTATTTGCTTTGTTTGCACAGAACACATGACGATGGCGAGCTCATGCCTTTAGCATCCTGGACCCGAAACGCTCGTTATGAAACGCGTTTCGCGCCAGAGAACACGGCGGAACGCAGAACGAGCTTCATAACGCCGTAGCTGTGAGCACTTTCAGGGCTGATCAAACGCATCACCATCAATTTATACGCCAACTCCGGGATCGGCCGTTCGCAAAAAGCCTTCTGTCATGGCAGCTTCTGAAAGCCAGAGCTTTCTGTGTGTGCAGGTATTCCCATTAGCATTAGTGATCGGGTTAGGATGTCAGGAAGCGCCTGTAAGGAATGCTGCCTGGTGGGCCTGACCAGATCACTGCAGGGTATAAATGTACCATAGTGTGAAGTGTGGTGCCATCCGCTCGTCTTTAACGTGCATTCTGAGTGCCAGGCAGACGGATGGTGTGCGTATGAGCACAGGAACGGTTTCTGTACGACACGGTGCTTGTTTGAAAAACAAACTTGGAGAGGCAGGACTAAAGTTGTGGCCGACACTAATAGCAATGCTCATTCACACAGCCTAACAGGCACTACAGTATTTATAGGCGTCTTGTGCTGTTTATTTACAGAGGGGTTGAGGAATGTAGACTCTCTGTGTGCCTCTGATGTTTTCTTCTTTGTGAGATTTTCGATGTTCCTGAATAAACAGGACGCTTCCTTTGCTGTTTGAGGCAGTGGTTCAGGGGTTTATCCCTGTTGTTTTTCTCTTTGTTTATTTGTTTGTGTTTCCGTTTTGCAGTTAGTTCTTTCCTACGGCAGGTTGGAGCACCAGGTCGTCCTCGTTGACTCATTAAGACACTGCATGTCGAACACTGTAGGCAGCTTAAAGGCAGATGAGTGGGGGAGCAGAAGACCTCCACTCCTCCACCTGCTCACCCACCACCACCCTCACATCCACTAAGGCACTCCCTTGCTGCACTTTTTGATTATGCCTCCATCTGTGGCATGTTCTCTCTCTCTATCTCTCGTGCTCTCACACTTATTTTTCTCCCCCTCTCTGGGGTGTGTGTAGGCGTGTGTGTGGGTGTGTGTTTCACTGTTTGATGTATCACTGTGCCTCCATCCTTGTACCTTTTTGCGCACAGTAAAAGAAGCGAAAAAACTAAAACTACATGGCAGTGTAAACACAAGCAAAGTAAATCTGTGTGATTCGAAGAAATGAAGAAACCCTGTGGCAGCATGTAGTTGTGAGCTGAGTGTAGTAGTGGTCAGCAGGCAGAACTTTGTGTGAGGTTCTTTAAGTTCAAATCACGCAGCACTGCTTGTCAATTTGCCGGGTTAATCTTTAATTACTCACTCATCTGTCATGTGGCCTCTTTTCGCTTTTCAGACAGTACAGGAACGATGGTTTGAAACGTGATGTTTTTAACACTTCTAGGAGAAATGTTACCTTTATAACATCTTATCCCGAAGAATGACTCTCTTTTTAATCTGATATTAGAGGCAAAAACTGTCTTTATGATTATTTGAAAGCAATACTGATTGAAATCAGTATGTTTGACCTAAAAAGGGAATTTGCTCCAGCTATGTCTGTAATCACGCTGGTGTTTTTGTTTGTTTTTACATGCAGGATGTTTAGCACTTTTTGCTATAGTGATGACCTTTTCAACATAGCCGAACAATCATTAAGCATTCGAGCACCTTCACGGCTTCACAGACACAGCTGTTTCATGGTGGAGGGCTCCGTAGCTCCGTAGCTCCGTAGCTGTTGCGTCGTCTCCGCACTGCCGTCAGCTCGGGGCCGTGGGGTCGGTTACACACACAGTGTTGCTCCAGCTCCGCACTGTTTGCCACACACACTGACCAAGACGTGGACTCTCCACCCAATGCCAAATAACTGTCTCCTGGCCCAGGCAGTCACTCCTGGCTGTGGAGCTGCGACTGGCTTCTGTATACCCTTGGTTTTCAGAGGCTGACTTGAAGGCAGACATGGGTCTGAAAGGCAGACCTGGGTGGCGCACAGCCGCATTACTGCTGATGGGCTGATTTTTAGGCCAGGGGGTAGGTGACAGCGTGATCAGAATGGCTGGTGCAAAGTACCCTGAGCCTTACGGGCTGTCCCACCACATGCCTCTATGATTAAAATAACCAGGGCCTTACAGGCTGTCCCACCACATGCCTCTCTGATTAGATGTTTAGGGCTGGTAGTGCAGTGTAAATAATGTACAATATGCCATTTGATCCAAGTGGTTTGCGAACTGCTGGATGCTTAAGAATTCTCGTTTTGGGAAATATATCAAGCTAGTGGAACTAAAAGCGCAGAGTTAAACGTGTAGAGGTGTGGAGCAGCTGTGATGTGACACAAAGGCCAGCTCAGCTCAGATCACCAACGTAAGGGGAGCAAAGCAATAACTTGCAGTCTTTCATTTGATGCGCAGTACTGTACTGAATGCAGTGTATGGTCAGCCTCAGCACGTTGCCTTGGTATTATGACGTTCCTGTCTGCATTAGACACTGGTCATGGACACTGGTGTGTACTCGCGCGCACTCGCGTGTACCGGGCCGCAGACACAACAAAGCGTCAGCGTTGAGCCTCGCGCTGCAGCCCAAACGCATGAGCCAGGCCGCTGAGCCGCCCTTCCCCCCCCACACCCCTTTGGGCAGCAGACCTCTAGTTTCTTTTAAGAAATACAGATTCATGGTTTGGTCTTTTCATCAAGTGTTCAACACCACAATTCAGTGCTAGAGTAGATTTTTGTTTTTGTTTGTTTGTTTGTTTTTTTGCTGCACAGTAGTTGGTTGGTTCTTCAACTTTTGGCTGTTCCCATTTTATACTGCTGGATTTTTATTTGTAAATGTAATACTTTTTATCGACATTGTTAATGTGTAAAGTATCAGTGGTGACTACACTGGTTGCCACTTCTCAGCATCCTCACAAAGGAGGAGATATTGTCATTTGTATGCCATACATTTTGCACATTATGTACATATTTGAATGGATGTAATACATATTTGGATGGATGTAATACATATTTTTCTACATGTTTAGCGCACCCATGAGCTCTATTTTGTGAAGAGTTTTAAAAGATATAAGTATACATACGCTGTTATGTGTCAACTCACTTTGCTGTATTGTGAACATACTGTTGTAGAGGATGTTTCAGAATCTCTTAAATATACCAGAGGAATGAAGTACAAAAATAAAGTCTGTGATTTTATATTAATTACAACAATGATTGATACAGTGTAAATATACATAGTTTAGCATATGGGCTTGTTCACATATTTGCCCATAAAGATATTTTATATAATGTTTTCATTATATAAATGGAATACTATAAACATGCCCTTTATCTGAGCGTGCCAACATTGATCATGCATGTCTGACCCCAAGATAATTTATCTAGACTGTAGTCAGCACACTTATTTGCTTCATTTCGTATACCCTGCATATCACAGTCTCGTCTTTAAAACCTGTGCAACACATTTAAGGACTCTTCTCTTTGTAAAGCAAATTGCATGTGAGTGTCCTCCAGGTCAGAAGTATAGCTGTGGTTAATGTCACCACCTCTGAGCTAACTGAATTAGCTGCTTATGGTGTATTTCAGAAGTACCTGTTAGGTCATTTTTATCCAGTTAGCTGCTGACAGAATATGGCTGCTGACAGAATATGGACTTTTTATCAGTTCACCAACTGTGTTTTTGCTTCAGTCTAACAATATTCAGGGCCTTGTGAAAGTATTCGGCCCCTTTGAACTTTTCAACCTTTTGCCACATTTCAGGCTTCAAACAAAGATATACAATTTTTATTTGTGTCACTAGTGGGACACAATCGTGAAGTGGAACGAAATTTATTGGATATTTTAAGCTTTTTTAACAAATAAAAAAAAGGAAAGTGTGGTGTGCAATATTATTCGGCCCCTTTACTTTCAGTGCAGCAAACTCACTCCAGAAGTTCAGTGAGGATCTCTATATGATCCTAAATTAATGATGATAAATAGAATCCACCTCTGTAATCAAGTCTCCGTATAACTGCACCTGCTCTGTGATAGTCTCAGGGTTCTGTTTAAAGCGCAGAGAGCATCATGAACACCAGGCAGGTCCGAGATACTGTTGTGGAGAGGTTTAAAGCCGGATTTGGATACAAAAAGGTTTCCCAAGCTTTAAACATCTCTAGGAGCACTGTGCAAGCGATCATATTGAAATGGAAGGAGAATCAGACCACTGCAAATCTACCAAGACCTGGTCGTCCCTCTAAACTTTCATCTCAAACGAGAAGACTGATCAGAGATGCAGCCAAGAGGCCCATGATCACTCTGGATGAAGTGCAGAGATCTACAGCTGAGGTGGGAGAGTCTGTCCATAGGACAACAATCAGTTGTGCACTGCACAAATCTGGCCTTTATGGAAGAGTGGCAAGAAGAAAGCCATTTCTCAAAGATATCCATAAAAAGTCTTGTTTAAAGTTTGCCACAAGCCACCTGGGAGACACGCCAAACGTGGCAGAAGGTGCTCTGGTCAGATGAAACCAAAATGGAACTTTTTGGCCACAATGCAAAACGATATGTTTGGCGTAGAAGCAACACGGAACACACCCTCACCCTGAACACACCATCCCCACTGTCAAACATGGTGGTGGCAGCATCATGGTTTGGGCTGCTGTTCTTCTGCAGGGACAGGGAAGATGGTTCAAACTGATGGGAAGATGGATGGAGCCAAATACAGGACCATTCTGGAAGAAAACCTTTTGGAGCCTGAGACTGGGACGGAGATTTATCTTCCAACAAGACAATGATCCAAAACACAAAGTAAAATCTACAATGGAACGGTTCACAAATAAACGTATCCAGGTGTTAGAATGGGCAAGTCAAAGTCCAGACCTGAATCCAATCAAGATTCTGTCGAAAGAGCTGAAAACTGCTGTTCACAAACGCTCTCCATCCAACCTCACTGAGCATGAGCTGTTTTGCAAGGAAGAATGGGCAAGAATTTCAGTCTCGATTTGCAACACTGATAGACACATATACAATATACAAACCCCGCAAAAGGTGGCGCTACAAAGTTTTAACGCATGGGGGCCGAATAATATTGCACGGCCCACTTTTCAGTTTTTTATTTGTTAAAAAAGTTTAAAATATCCAATAAATTTCGTTCCACTTCACGATTGTGTCCCACTTGTTGTTGATTCTTCACCAAAAAATTGAAATTTTATATCTTTGTTTGAAGCCTGAAATGTGGCAAAAGGTTGAAAAGTTCAAAGGGGCCGAATACTTTCGCAAGGCACTGTAAGTGTCTACATAAGTTTGGCACAGGAAATTTGACATCTTATTTACAAGAGCACAGACTGATGAAGACCTATAAAGATACGCCAGCCTTAATTTTTGACAATTGTCATTCAGTGATGAACATAGTGAATCCACACTGCCATCCCATAGCAAAAGCTCAGAGCGAGTTCACACGTCCCGTCCGACGTCCTGCCCAAAGAGAAGTCCTCATTTTCACGGTCGCTACCACCGGCGTGCCTTATATCCGCGGGACTGTGCAGATTTCGGCGTGACAGGACGGACACCTGTGGCAGACGTCTTTAAAGTAGCTCATGCAGAAAGGCAGCAGGCAGCATCCACCGACACAGCTGGTTGAATCAGGCACAAACATGGCTGCTGAGAACATGCACCAGCAGCCTGAATACTTCCACTGTGTCAAAAGAGGAACTGAATTCCCCAGTCGCTGTTGTGCGATCTGCCCCCAGACAACAGCTGAGTCGATAATAATGCAAATGAAGGGAGGTAGAGAGGACGACTCACCCCAGCAGCGCAGACAGAAAGCACAGTGTAAAGGTGGTTGATCCCACTCTTCTGTGGACCTTGGTGGTGACCTGTTGTAGGCAGGCTGGACACTGCACTGTAGCGGGGGAAAAGGAGAGGTCCTGCACCTCCACCACCTCCTCAGAGCTCCCTGGGGAGTGAAAGAATGGTGGAGACAGTATTTCAAAAAACAATTTTCGAATTTAAATGACAGCCAAGTGTCTGTTCCACTGGAGGGCTGTGTGTGTACTGCAATGTGAAATGTCAGGGCAGTCAGGACTGCACTACCAGTGCTTGCATTACTCAGCATCCTCCAAAAGACCACGCCTTACCTCTCCCGACATTGTGATGGGCAGTTGGGAGGACACACACTCTGTGTTGATGTTGTTGATGTGTTGTGTTGTTTTTGTATTCTAGGAATGACATCAGCCAGTTGGTGTGAATCCAACAGAGGTTTTGTAAGGAAATCAATTACTATTACTTGCACAAATTATAGATTGAGTCAGGGGTGGGGATTGTATTATTAAATTACATGTACTTGTTAATTGTAACAATTAAATTACAGTTACTTGTATTTACACTTTCCAAACAGAAGTAAAAGCTCTGAGTACTTCATATGTGTCAATAATATACAATTATAATATGTACAGTTTCTTAAAAGATTTATTTTGGCTTTTCATGTTGAAAATACAATCTGGCCTCTTTGCACAATGGTAATCTCTATTGAACAGTGATGGTGTAACCGTACCAGATGATTCCTGTATTACTAAACCCTTCGTAGTTAGCAGGTTGCTCTCTCTCTGTGACAGAAGCTCCAACTCCGTCTTGATTTTCTCCAGCTCTGATAGCCCTTGTTCGTCTTCCTCACTGACAGTTTCTATGAGGAGACATGAAGACACATTTTGTAGAACTAAACCATTGGGTCAGAACTAGTAATGTCGGGCCAACTGATCTTTGGCCAACTGATGGTTTTTTTAACATGTCTCTTAAAAGGAAACTCAAACAGACCAAAGTCTCATTTGATCTGGGCTGCATACAATGAAATTCAAGTAGACCATAAATAAATCAAGAAACATAAAAACATTAAGGATTTTATTTGTTATTCTTCATTTTGCCTATAGGACACAAATTCATTCACTTTGGTCCATGCAACAGAGATCACGTACCCTCTAGAGAGACTTTGCCCAGACACAATTAGGGCTTCAGGTCAGATGGAACCTGGAACCTGTTACCTGTTCTGGTTACCTGTTAAGCTCTTGCTCTTCAGGAACTCCTGCATCTCCTGGAGAACTAACAGCCGATTTTGGAGTTCCTGCCTTCTCATCGCGATGTGCGACATCTCATTGGAGCTCTGGTCCACCGTGTCCTCCATTGCTACAACCAGGCTGATTGTACTTCCTGCATAGCCACCGGGCCGAATTCCAAAGAGGTTTGTTTACCCAGAACACCCAGTGGGTTCTTACATCTTACTGGTGTTTTGACACCAAGTTGTACTGAAGAGTTCACAAAGTCATCTTATTGTGTGGATTCATGATTGGTTTAGCCAGACGCTTCAAACAGGATGTAACGTATCAAACATGCAAATGAATGTAGATTTATTTGACCCTCTCAACACAACTGCATTTCTTTCCATTTATTAGACTGCACAGTTTGAATACCTCATATAATCCAGTGGTTGTTGACAAATAAATAAGACTAGATGAAACACAATAACAAACAAATCACACATTGAAACGTAACTGCAAGCCCATTGTCTTCTAAAGATCCAGTCTAGCAATCCACCATCAAGCCAGGAAATTCTTGCCATGTTGCAATACCAGATACAGCATTAGGTTTGTTCTATTATACCATTCACTACGAATCATTCAGTTTCAGTTTCATACATATAGTCAGATTAAAAATTTACCATCATTTCCATAAAGGTTTTTTTTTTATTAACTTTGTGATATGAGTAGTTTGACTGTATGAGCTGAGTTACCTTGGTTAGTATGACTTTGTTTTTTTAGTCCTGACCCAGTAGTGTTACTGTGGTTTCCAGTGAAGAAACACCCTGCTCAGAGCAACATATTCAAATGGCTGGACTGGGAAGAGACTGTCAGGGGTTTTATTGTTATTGGTTGGGTTATTTGCATGCTAGTCATGATATGTTATAGTAGCAATAGGAGGTGTGACAGTCCAGTACTGCTTTGAATGTATTTACATATTCAAATTCCTCAAGGACACTGATAAACAGGCAGTTTTTTTAAGCCAGTTGTTTGTGAGATAGGGAGGGACTGTTATTCTGAATTTGCAATAAGGACTGATGTCTGATTATCTGATTATCAAAGTCATACTTCGGTATGTCTGTTACTCAGTATGTATAGCCTACATTTAGGCTCAATATAAAACATATATACAGTGTATATATACATATATATATGTGTATATATATATAATATATAACTATTGCTCAGTGAATTCCAGCATGGCTACCTGTGCAACAAATCCAGTCGTGAAATTTCCTCGCTCCTAAATATTCAACAGTCAACTGTCAGCTGTATTATAAGAAAATTGAAGTGTTTGGGAATGACAGCAACTCAGCCACGTAGTGGTAGAACACGTAAACAGACGAGCGGGGTGGGTGGAGGTGCGTTCTCTGGAGTGACAAATCACGGTTCTCTTTCTGGCAATCTGATGGACGAGTCTGGGTTTGGCGGTTGCCAGGAGAACGGTACTTGTCTGAGTGCATTGTGCCAAGTGTATAGTTTGGTGGAGGGGGGATTATGGTGTGGGTGTATGGTGTTTTTCAGGAGCTGAGCTTGGCCCCTTAGTTCTAGTGAAAGCAACTCTGAATGCTTCAGCATTCGAAGACATTTTGGACAATTCCATGTTCCCAACTTTGTGGGAACAGTTTGGAGCTGCCCTTCCTCTTCCAACATGGATGGCAGAGTCTGGTGTGGATGAACTTCACTGGCCTGCACAGAGTCCTGACCTCAACCCGATAGAACATCTTTGGGATGAATTAGAGTGGAGACTGAGAGCCAGGCCTTCTCATCCAACATCAGTATGTGACCTCACAAATGCGATTCTGGAAGAATGGTCAAAAATCCCCATAAACACACTCCTAAACCTTGTGGACAGCCTTCCCAGAAGAGTTGAAGCTGTTCTAGCTGCAAAGGGTGGACCAACGTCATATTGAACGCTATGGATTAGGAATGGGATGTCGATCATATGTGAGACAAGGAAGGTGAGCGAATACTTTCGGCAATATAGTGTAATATACACTATAACACTATATTGCCAAAAAGTATTCGTAATAGTAATATGTATATATAGTAATATTTGTTTTCTAACGTACCTGATCAGGCCGGTAGGTGATAGATTGATTAAAGTTATATGATGTCATTTAAATGGCTAGATGGTACACAAAACCTCTCCAAATCATAAATCAAATGATCTCTTTATATCTTTAATAAAACGTAAAGTATCAGATAAATCCCGTAGACCCCACGCGCTGATAATGCAGCTAGCCGCGCGGACTCCGTGCAGCGTCCAAGCCTCTGACTGGTCCGCAGGTTTCGATCTCGCGCGCTCCCTTTCGTGTGTGATCGCAGCCAGGGCCAGTGGAGGGCAGCACGTGGCCGGCAGGGACAACAAAATGGACGCGCGTTGTGGCATATAAAGGTCTTTGTAAGCGAATTGAAACGTGTTCGACCAGGTTTGAGCGAAACCATGACTGAGAGTGTGTTCTGGTCGAGCGCTGGTGACTGAGAACACTGAGAGGCTCTTCCCGCTGCAATGCAAGCAGCTGTCCGCGTGCTGTATGGAGGGAGGCCAGACACGCAACGCAAGGCCCCTTTGCCTCCTTCAAGAATTTAAATCTCAGACTCTCTCTGTGTCCGTACAGACTCCTGCTACTACCGCTTACTGTATTAATAACACATACCTGATTAATTCAAATCAGAGCATTCTCAGAGCAAGCCTAAGCAAAGCAAAAAAGTTTTAATGAAATGACCAGCATTAAATAGTGGTAACACAAAAGAGAATTAGGCAGACTCCTTGTTCTGCCTGTATATGGTGTTGTAGGATATATTTATTCTTTTTACATTGGCCCATCACTTTCATCCTTTTCCTTCTTTCCTTTTCTTTTCCACTCCTTGCTACTTTCTCTTTTTTTTTGTTTCTTAGCTTGCACATAGAGACCAAGCTTCCCCTTCTCACAATCTCACAAGCAGACACACGTGTGGCAAACGTGACACGCGGTGATGACATCGCAGGGGGAGGTGCTTGTGCAGACGGACGCCCAGGGGGAGCGGGGTCTGGATCTGCTACGAGGCAATGCAGGCCAGGGAGAAACAGCGATGACTCTTACACACGCTGTTCCAGTCAGCATTTCTGGCTGTGACCGCGCCGCTCGTGATGTCCTCCAGCTTTCTGTTCTTGCTCAGTTTGCGTTACGTCGTTCGAAACAGGAACTAGTGTTTTGTCTACTGTTTTGTTTGTCTGGGGTTTGCACTAGTTTGTGAGTGTAATCAGGATGTTTTGACTCGCTCTCTTTGGCCATCCTAGCAGTGGTACGACATGCTTGCGCATTTAAAGGTCATCGTTGTGCTTTTTATAAATGGTCGCACATCTTTGTTTCTCTCCTTCTGTCCTTAATATGCAGTATAGTGAAGTATGGTCTGGCATGTTTACATCTTCATTGTGTTTATTGCAATAAAGACACAATAGGACAAATCGACCATCTTGTGCACGGGCGCTGAGTCCATTATCACTGCAGATAAAGCAGCATGTGTGCGTATGTGTGCGCGCGGCAGCTGTGCTGATTTGTCTATGACGTAGTGGGATTGTGAGTCAGGGCAGGCTCTCTGGAGCCACTGGAGGGAGGGCGCGCGCGCGTGTATGTGTGGTGGGAACCAATTACAGCCCGATGCTGTCAGCCACACAGGGACACAAGACCTATAGGGGACTGTTCCTTCTCTTTCTCTTTCTCACTTTCTGTCTCTGTCATTCTCTTTTGGTCTACCATCATTACCGTAGTATGGCCCGGTTCAGCCCAGAAAACAATCAATTAGACATTGTATTACTGACAGAAGCCAGATAGATACTCACTACAGACTAATCAGTACCTCTGCTTCTTTGTGTACAAATGCTTTGCACAACACCAGGAATGTATTGCCAGTAGGACATATTTCTAGATAGACATCCTGCCCTCCTGCTGAGCATACTGGTCAACCATGATTTTGCTTCCTCCAAAAAAGTACTAGTTTATTAAGGATGTTGAATCCAAATATGTTTCCAGAATTTCTCTACCACCCATGGTTCTTTTGTTGCAACATACTCAAGTATACATACTCAAGTATACATACAACATATACAAGTATAGTATGGAGAAGCAGTACTAAGGAGAGTGGATCCCTTCTATGCTGCCAAGCCAAATATAAATACAAATATAAGCAAAACTGTTAACTGCAATAACATTTAATACATTTAAATAAGTATTGTATTTCAATAAGTAATATACATTTAATGTAAAACTTTGCACAAAAAACATGTTGTTTTTGTAAAAACTGTCATGTAAAAACCATGTGTGAAAAATAATTTCTATGTTATTTGCAACTTTCTCCTCAGTGCTGTTGTCCGCGCTGCTTTCCAAGGTAAAATCTGTTAAGCTGTTACAGTATTTTGGAACCTTTTACTCTGGAAAACGCTCATTTATTTATTTGTAAATGCTTTGTGAAGCTTGTGAAACTGGCTGATACTACACAGGGTGGTGAATTAATTAGGTTTCTAGATTTGACCCAAGCTACAGCAGAAAGTCCAACCCTGTTTACTGAGCAGATGCCTGTTCATTTACCTGTAAGACTGTGTGTTGAATAGGCTGCAAGCAGGGGCTGTGGGTTAGAGGTCATAGGTAAGGGGCCCTAAGTGTTCAGATTTGACATCTGCTTTTATAATCTCTGCATTCCCTCTGTGCCTCCCGTATGATGAAGGACAATGATCACCCCCTGTTCCTTCTCCTCTTCATCATTTCCTGCTGACTCATACTCAATCATTCCGCCCCACTTGCAGACATGAACACAATCACACACACACACACACACTGGCGCAGTCTGGATGACATCTCAGTTTTTTGTGTGTCAGTCTCTGATTTCAAACTGTGCACTCTCTCGAATTCATCCCAACTCTGTTCCACCTGCCCCTGACTCAATCTCATTAACACACACACACACACTCACTCTGCATGCTGACGCAGGTCCGGCTCAGCCTCGTCCTCTAGGGATAGCACGGAGCACAGTGCCTACAGCGAGGCTTCACGCTACGGCTGAAGAGCACGCAGAGGGATGAGTGGCTGGATGTCTGCCTGCTGCCATAGCGACGTCCACCACACCCACCATAAACGCCACACTCTTCAGGTCCGGGCAGGATAAGTGCATCAGTCATTAGTGTGTGTGCGTGTGTGTGTAGGCGTGCAGCGATCACCCAGGCCAGGGTTCATCCTGGCACTCAGCACCACAGAGCATCGCCTGGTCACGCTGCCTGGCAGCAGAGTGCTTGCCAACCCAACTTGGCATCGTCCCGGTTTCCAAGTCACGCCCTGAAAAACACACAGTGTGCGCAGAACACACAGGACAGAGAGGTGATGGGGATAGAGAGTGAGGTTTAGAGAGTGAGGTGATGGGGAAAGAGGGTGAGGTTTAGAGAGTGAGGTGATGGGGATAGAGGTTTAGAGGGCAGCAGCTTGACAAATGAACGTCTCCGCCTCTCTCTCTCTCGTCCTCTCACACATACCTGGCTCAGGAGAGACGTGGGGACAGAGGAAGAACTCCCTGACCTCACCCTGCTCATCTCAGGTCGTCTGGGGGTTGTGTGTTACGCTCTGGAGAAACAGCTGTACTTTGTGTTTACATTTTTCACTCTCATTCGGGCCAGCCAGGGCATGGCCGCTCCACTCACGATCACGGGCCTGTGAAAGTCCTCCCCATCAGCTCTGAGAGCGACTTTCAGTCTACCTGGTCTTCTTCACAATTTTCAGTGTGTTACTAATGCTGTTTTCGGAGCTTTTTTTAAGATTTTAGGCACAAACATCCGGACGGGGAGAACAAATCAGAGAGCCACAACCATAGGACATACAATATTTATTTAGGAACACAACAATGATAAGTTAATTATCAGGTCGTCCACAAATATTGTGGGAATGGTATCAATACAGTCATACAGGGAAACGTACATGAAAATCCATTAAGGAACAAGTGATCCCAAAAGACAATTTTGATTAGAAAACTGGTGAAAATGGAAAATGAAACCAAAACACTGTCAAATTTACTGATGGGTTATTGAAAATCAGTTAATGAAAACTATTCATGTGTTTTCATCCTAAGAGAAAAATGGTCAAATGAACATGAAAAAATGTTCTTAATTCATTCTTAATTTTTTTCCTTTTTTTTTTTTTTAAAAGAACAGACAATAGAAAATTGGATGAGACCTGCCCTGAATTTGAATTTGTCATTCGCTCTCACACTCACACACACTCTCTCTCTCCCGCCCCTCTCTTCATTCGCTCTCACACTCACACACACACTCTCTCTCTCTCTCCCGCCCCTCTCTTCATTCGCTCTCACACTCACACACACTCTCTCTCCCGCCCCTCTCTTCATTCGCTCTCACACTCACACACACTCTCTCTCTCCCTCCCCTCTCTGTTACGCCCAGAGGAGAAAATGCGAGAGGATTCTCAAAACAAAACAAAAAAATCATTTTGCAAAACAGGATCATGTAGAACCCCCACCCCCCAAAAAGCAAAAAACTACAAAATATGATATATATTTATATATGAATACATCATGCAAAGAGGCAAGTCTGCTTACAAACATTGTTTAGTAGTCTGGTTGTATGTAGCTTTCGTAGTTTCCCACCTAAGAAAAAACAGTCTGATTAAAACGTCTCTACACCAGCTACCCAAAAAACTTGCAATAAAATATTCAACCATGATTCCAAAATGTCTGTTGGTCACTGAAGGGAACAAAACAACAAAGTCCAGACATATCTAGTGAGTCTAACAATCTTTGTATGTTACTGCATGAGGAAGAGTAGCAGGGCAGACACCCTACGTAAAATCCGGCTTTTAAAAAAATGGTCTGTATTCAACTAGTGAGATTCCCTGATTGGCTGAAGAAAGTCAGGTGACCAGTGAGGTAAGCAGAGTCCAGAGTCAAAGTATCCAATGTAGAAAGGAAAACCTCAAAACCTCATATCGACTTGCTGTTACATATGTGTGTGAACACCACACACAGTACACATGAATGCTTGTGATGAACACTATTCAGTAAAAAATTGCAATAACAGATCTCCAATCCTCATGCAATGTCAACTCGTAATGATCTGAGTACAGAGAGGACACCAGATGAAAAGCTTGAAAGAAATGAGAGAAAAGCTGTGGTCTTAAAGTACACATGTCCATGTTTCAGAAAATACCAGAAATAATCCTTGGGCATCACAATCATAGTCCCATTCATATTTATCTATTTTAATGAAGAAAAATTCAGTTGCTTCCTTTCTCAGTAATACAATGTGCGTTTCTCTAGTTTATTACCTTAGAGTTGGCTTTGCCCTAACTCAACTCTCCCCTTCTGCCGTCCATGTTGCTTGGTTTATTCTTGGTTGTGTTGCTCTCTCACGTCCTTAAGGTGTAAGAGCAAAACCGATGCCCCTCACACCCACCCCGGTATCATAACCTCCCTTCTGCCCCTTCCGCCTCCTCCCTCCCCTTTCCTACCCCTGATCCACCCCAGTGGGAGCAGGCGAAGGGGGGGGTTGGGGGGGAACGCAGTCCTCATCCTCATCCTCATCTCTCAGCCTCCATGGCTACACTGGCCTTCTGTTCGGCGGCTGCCTGCTGGTTGACGGCGGACGGCCAGCCCGGGGGAGGGTGGCTCGCCGTGGCTGCGGGGCCCTGAGTCCATAGTCCCTGCTGGTTGGCCATGGGTGGAGTCATGCCCCAGCTGACCGGAGGTGGAGGGGGCGAGGTGGCCATGGAGGCCATGCTGGGGCTGCTGCTGTTGAAGCCCTCCGACGCCTTGAGGCGGGAGAACATGGTGAGGGCGTCGGGGAAGTTGGGGGGGGCGTGGCAGGCGTGTTGGCTGGGGTGCACATCTACGGGGAGAAGATACACAGTCAGACGCCTGGAGGCAAGAGAATGTTAGGAGACACACACACTAAAACACTAAACACCAGCTTAGGTCAATGGTAGGGTGCACACTACAGGGAAAGGCACTGTACTCGTAATGTTCCATATAATGCCTGGGAGATGCTTCGTAATGACCCTGGGCCCCTGAGTCCCTCGTCCCTGGTCTCCATGGTGACCCCTCGGGCGGCCTGATTAAAGATTGGCTTGTAGAAATCTTCGTTCGTCTTGATGGATCATGTGAATGCCATGACCCATCAAAACACCCAGAGAACACAAATCTGGTGTTGATCAGGAAGTGACGTATAGTACATACTGTATAATGTTGCGCTATATACAGAAATCTCAAATTCAGTATCGTACAGCCGAGACTGGGATACGTCGTGCAGCACTAGTGGAGGGTAATTGGCCCGAGAGCCTGGGACATGTTATTGTAATGTCTTGCCTATGCAAAAACAACAGCTGCTGAATAAGCCAGACCCAACTACTCCAAACACGGAGACATTCTGCAGCATTCTTGTGCACCAGCTCAAGAGAGCAAAAGTTAACCGGCTATGTAGAAATGTGGAAACACATACTGCAAAGTTGCTCTTTCAGTCTACAACATCTCTTGTGTAAATAACCCTGGTGAAAGAGAAACTAAATGCATTTGTAAATAAATGAGAGAGGCATACAAGTCAAGTTGTAAAAGTCCAGCTGTTACAAGCCTACAAGGTTCAACTGCTCATCACCTGGGTCATGTTTTATAGGTAACCCACAACAATCCAGACAGGTAAAATGAACTTTAATCAAAATACTCTAGGGTTTAGGTATGATGAAAACGATACTGCTAAATGTCTTATGTGTATGTACAATTGCAAGAACAAAAGTTTATGAGCCCTTCTGAGACAGCTGGATCATATTCCCTTTTTTGAGATACCAGGATTGAATTACCTTTTTGAGTTACCCGAATCTTTGCATGAGCAGCACTCTATAAGTAAAAAATAATATAAGACTATAATATTTATTTAATAAGGCTTTTAGTGTTTATCCATCTTTATTTAAATTATTATAAAAACAGGTGAAGTTCATGCATAAATCCATATAAATCCCAAAGGGTTCACAAATGTGAAAATGTTCATCAACCTTAACCCACAGGGGCCCTGTCCATGATACCACTGGAGTGAGTTCTAACCAGGGTCTTTCAAAAGCACTTTTTCAAAAAAGCATTTTTCAATTAACAACATTTAAGTGTGTGTGTGTGTGTGTGTGTGTGTGTGTGTGTGGGGGGGGGCGTGTCTTCCAGGGATCTTTGCACCAAAATGACACTACATAAAAAAAAAAAAAAAGCGGCTTCCAAGCGGAGATGTTTCAGAGCAGATGAAAGCTCGGAGCGTAATTGGGCGCAGCTGCCCCTGAACATCCCGCCCTCTCCACCCTCTCCACCCTCCCGTCCTCCCCACCCCAATCCCTCAGCTCGTGTGACCCGACGTCGTGCATCGCTGCACCACTTCCTGTTTCTGATCCGTGCCTTGGCTCAGCACCTCTGGCCTTCCTCTCTTGCGGTTTTCTCCTCTATCGCGACCTCACACAACCTCTCCATTGTCCTTTCTGTGCTGGCGCTCAACAAATCTCTGGTTGACGGAGGTACACAGTCCCCCCCCCCCAAACACCCCCCAGCCACCCCCACGGGTTTGTTATAAGTTGAAGGGGTCTGATACAAGATGTACATATACTGTATATGTACCCCCCATCATTATAATAATCATCAACATCATCATCCGTGAAAAACACCGGGGATCCACCAGTGTGCACATGCACTCCACTTTCCACAAGTCTGATTCCAGAACACAGAGCAGCAGCAGCGCAGACTGTGGGCGTGAGCCAGCACTTTTGGTCCCTGCTCCCAGCCTGTGAACTGAGCCTTCTCTAAGGACGCTCTGCCATGCATGCTTGTGCTGGGGTCTGGACCCTTCCGCCAGGCCTGCGTGGGTGTGCCAAACACCTCCGGATCATCTTACCACAGCGGAAGCACCTATGGCCTGTTCCCGCAGCGAACACAGTCCCCTTGGATCGACCCGCCTGAAAGAATATCGCCCTGAAACGACCGCAGTTCTCAACCGTCAAAGCTCTCAAACGGACCGGACCCTCGTCCATCCCGAGCGCCCGCCGTTCGGGCCGGGGAAGCACGATGGACGTCTGAAATAGTGGACATGGCGAAAGTGCCAGCAAGGCTTCAAATGCCCACCAGGCACAAAGGCACTACAAGATCGTGAGGAGCACCCCAAACCAGTAACACCCCAAACCAGTAACACGCCGTACCAGTAACACGCCGTACCAGCTCAGCCGACGCAGCAGGGCAGAGCTGGTAAAGGTCACGGGCTCCACACATGCACCCGTCCAAAAGCACGAGCATCTGGGGACGCTGCATTATTCAGGCAGACCGCTGAACTGCTCTTCAGCGGCACCCATGTACATAACAAACGCGAAGCCAGCCACAGCTGTGTTGCTATGGAAATATTTGGTTGTGAGGATACATGGCGTGATGGGAAACAAGGTCGGATTAAGACGAAGGCTGCTGTGTTGTGCCTCGCTCTCCTCTACTAGGTCATATTTGGGAGCATCAATTCCACTCTCAGCAAGTATTCAAAACATAACGCTGCCCCCCCCCAAGCTTCATATCTCTCTCTGCCTCTCCATTGTGGTAAACCATGTTATTCCTGAAGGTCTCCTGAATGGTTTTAGCATTACGATATATGACAAATTAGATGCATTTCCTGTGCAACCCTAGCTTTCTGCCAATAGCATTCGGCCGGGCCCTTGTGGACAAGGAATCTGTAAACAAATAACACCCTGCTGTATGGGGGGGGTAGTGGAACAGCGCTGCATCCGCATCACCTTGGAGCGGACTCTCAACGTTCCCACGGCGAGCACTCAGGAACAGCTTGTGTGGGATCCGAGCGCGCGTCTCCTCTCCCTCTATGGCTGCCTTAAGTCTGCACTTGCGGTGAGAGGAGAATGCTGGGGTGTCGGGGCCTAAAATGACCCAATCATCCTCACTCTCCTCTCTGAACCCACCAATGAGAGCACACAGCCCGTGTGGCTCTGAAAACAAGTACAAGTGGGATTTACAGCTTTCACATGAGCCTTTAAAAAAAAAAAAAAAGTTCCTCCTCACCGTCCTTACCACAGTTAACTGGAATTTCCAAGAAAGAACAGAGGCGGGCTTTCAGATTCCTCACGTTTCGAAGGAAGACCCAACACATCCAGGCTCGAGCAGAACCAGTAAAAGGAGGCTCAGATGAATCACTGTTTATTCTCCCTCTCTCTCTCTCACACACACATATATACACATGCCTTAGGGTTAGGATGACGATAGAGAGTGAATACCATGGGAGCCTTGTAGTTAATATAATGACAAGGTTTGTAATGGAATAATTTATGGTCTTCTGCAGTGTTCTGTGGTAAGACAGGACTCTTAAGTCCACCGGTATGCTCCAAGGCCACCAAGCTTCCTCCGAAACTAACCGCCTGCATGTCAGTTTGAGCAGGAGAGAGGGGGGGCTGAGGGGACCAATCTGCCGAGAGAGCAGAAAAATCTCCAAACGCGCTGGATGGAGGACACACGCCAGGTGAGCCTTTTGGAGCTGCAAAATTTTAAAAAACAAAAATTAAATAAACAAAAAGAAAATAACGGAGGAGAAGCAGTGATTGGAGGACATCACTTTTGCTGGATCTGGTAATCGTTTTTGAGATGCAAAACAGAAACTAGATCTTTGGTTTGAAGAAAAGAAGGGAGAAAAAAAACGTGATCACACAGCAAGAACCCATTCCATCTCCTGATCGTGTGTGTGTGTGTGTGTGTGTGTGCTTGCACAAGTGTGGGTAATGATCTCTTGGAGCAAGGCTTTATTATTAACCTGGCTGTTGACACATCACCGAGGGATTTGAGTGCAACAACAATGGAGGGTTATTGTCTCCACATGCCTGTTTGCTTTTCTAAATGAACAGTTGAAAAAATAATCAGTCAGTGCTCATATCTAGGGCAAGAACAGCACATCATTATTGAGAGCTGATGGTGGCGCCATTGAGTCCTGACAAACAGGCACTGTGAGACAGGAAAAGGCGGCTGTAAAATCCAAGTAGTGAGGCCAAAACACATTACATGGGAGAATCCTCTCTAAAGACAACAACCTGACTTCAGCCCCACACTTAACGGTTTAAAATGCCCTAAAAAGAAATCTTTGGCCTAGGTTACACAAATTATGCAAATGAAGGAGGTGTGTGTGTGTGTGTGTGTGTGTATGCACACGCAGCCATGTGTGTTGCACACCACTACTTGCTCACACATCTGCTCTTCACACTCTTCGTTTTTTGGCCAGTCAAACCATTCACCCTGCTCCTAGTGTTCCAGGAAGCTGTGCTACTAGAAACACGCACTCACACGCACAGGCCAAACCACTTCACATGGAGCTCTCGGACTCTCCCTGGCATGCAGAGAGAAGGTTGTAGTCCATATCGGTCCAGAGGTAGTTAGCAGCAAAAGGCACTGCCTGCTCTCTAATAAAGTAAGAAATACTGGATTGAATTGTACGGTATTTTGTTAATTAGATGTGATTTAAATGTTCAAATGAAACATTTAAATGTTTAAATCTTTAGCTGTTCAAAAGGTCAGCTCCAAAATCTCTCTCATTATGCATGTACATTACATGTCCAATACTATGTGGACATCTGACAAGAACTGTACGAGCTTGTTGGACATCCCATAACCAAAACCAAGGGAATTAATATGGAGTTCCCATCTTGGAACCAGGTCCCCTCTTGGTGGCTATAGGAACAGCCTCCACTCTTTTGGGAAGATTTGCCACAAGATTTTGGAGTGGGTCAGTGGGAATTTATGCTCATTTAGTCAAAAAAGCACTTGCAACATCACTGATGTTAGAAGGCCTGGTTCACAATCAATGTTCCAGCCAATTCCAAAAGTGTTCAGTGGGGTTGAGGTCAGGAACGTGTACAGGCCAATGGAGGTCCTGCACACCAAACAGGGAAAGGCCTCCCCCAAATTGCTGCTTGGAAGTTGGAAGTGTATTATTGCTTAAAATGTCTTTGTACACTGCAGAATTCACATTAGTCTACACTGGAACCAAGGGGCCTAGCCCAAACCCTGAAAAACAGCCGCAGACCATTATCCCTCCTCCACAAAATTTTACTACTGGAACTACGCATTCTGGTGAGTAGCATTCCCCTGGCATCCACCAAACCCAGATTCTCCCTTCAGACCATCACATAGTAAAGCGTGATTCATCACTCCAGAACACGTTCCTGCTGCTCAGAGACTGGTGGCGGCCTGCTCTACACCCCTCCAGCACACGCCTGCCATTGGGCTTAGTGATCTTAGGCTTGTGCGCAGCTGCTTGGCCATTGACATCCATTTCATGGTGCTCACAACACTGTTCAATTGCCGATGCTGCTCCTGTCTGGGACGCCGCTTTTCCCAGGTGTTTCCATTTCACAATAATTGCATTTGAGGTTTTCTGAAACACATCTAGCTGATCATCAGATTTTTCACGAATCCACTTCTGGCAAAGGTGGCAATCAGTGTACATGTTTACAGTCACCGAGCTCGTCAGTATGTTGTCTGTGGAGATTACATGGCTTTGTACTTGTATTTTAGAGGTGGCTGAAACCCTGAACTCAATAATTAAGATGGATGACCACATACTTTGGGCCATGCAAAAATATATGTATAACACACATACATATATTGTATGTTTGTGTGAAACCCCCCCTCCTGCCTTTCTTATCACTGGAGAAGAGAAACTATCTCTAGCACTACTAACATACAACATATCTCTAAATCGCACACTAGCTGTTCCACTTCCCTAATCCTTAGCCTCCACAGCACAGAATGTCAAATATGCTCCCTTTCATAAAAAAAAGTGAGCGTCTGTGGTTGAGAAGATAATGGGCCGAGTTGTTTCTCTGACCTATCCTCTACTTCATCTTCTAGGTTCCACTCTAGGCAGACTGAGAATTTAACAGTGCCAAATCTTGACCTTGTGTGTCAACTGTTTCTGCAATCTCCAGTTCTTCCTTTAGCCACACCCAGAGGGAGACCACATGTCTAAACTTTTCTTTTACTCACACTTCCAGGAACAGAGCCTTTTCACTTCTTTTAATTGCATCTTTTGTGTTTTCAGTCCTTTTTAGGCCAATTTAATGAGACACTTAACGCAAGTCACCCTGAGCCTTTTCTTTAGTTACTGACACTGATGAAGACCACAAAAAACTACTCTTCCTTGTAGGTCATAGATTAGCCTTACAAATACATTTGAATCCATCACTTGGAATTTAGCTTGAAAGAGTTTATTTATTCATTTAGAGCCACAACCTTACTTCCTGTTTGTGGCCATGTGAGTGTGTGTGGCAGGATGGGTGTGTTGGCAGTTCTGAACTGGCCTGGCGTTCAGTGGACACATCACACTTTTACCTTTGCTGTGCTTACATGTGCTGCACATGGCTTTCTTTCATGCTTCCTGCTTTTTCTTCTTGATCTTTCTTTTGTACCTGTCCCCTCTTGATCGTAAAAAAAACCATCAAAACTACAAAACAGTCAAAGTAGAGGTATCATGCAGGAGAGGTATATACACACAATACTGCAATTCTGGTTTGGGTACTTAAGACTAAAGGGACTTCAGGGACCACTTGCAAACCTCAGTTCTGTCAATCAGAATAAGTGTGTCAGTACTGTGGAAATTCTGGAGCAAAGTGGATTAGGACTGCATAGCTTAGCAACGCTGATAAGATGGAGGGGGTTGGATACCATGCAGTGAAATAGGGCCTGTGCTTTATGTACCATCATCTGAGCAGACCTAAATTGTGCAATCTTGAACAAGCTGTTCTGCATTCAGCTTTGAAAGCTCTATAGATGCCCTCAGAGGCTGGTTTCTCTCAAAGGCCTTAGACACAATAACCTGGTTCTTAGGTAAAGTCAACCAAAGCTGATAACTGTAATAACACTTAAAAAATATTAATATACATGCAGGAAACCGTTTACCGAAAGACTGGGGCACTTAAGCTTAGGACAATATGTTCTAAAGCTTCAATGACTAATTTATTCACCCACTGTATGCAAAAAATGTACCCTATTCAAAGGCTTTGATAAAAGTGGTGTAGGGCATTGTGCAAGGGCCGTTATGAGAAAGTGTTTCAAAACGGCAATCTGTATAAAAACATTAAAACGGTTTAATTGATTCATGTAATTAAAAGCACACTGTACACAATACACGACATATTAATACCAGTACCAGATGTAAGCTAGCTACAAAAGGTAGGCTGTCAACATTTCAATACCTCCGACTGTGTGATGTTCCAGAGCACAGATGAATGATACAGTGACAAAACAATGGCTGTGTGTGCCGCCTCAGCGGACATGTGCCCTCGAAAGCCATTACACACTGATGCAGAACGAAAAAGACGAGCGTTCACGGTCTGCAAACGGAGAAATGACCACCGTCGAAAACATAAACAATGTACATTGTCCGCATGGCCGCACGTTATACCATGTTTGTTTCAAATATCGAATGTTAATTGGGAAGGGATAGTTAGCTAGGTTACGTTTACACAGGTCTTAACTTATTTGACAATCCGTAACATGACGCAGTGTTTCTTGCGGCCGTTGTTTCATTTCAGTTATGCTGCAACCATTCAAAATGCTGCCTTCCTCGGCACACTACAGTAACAACACTACGAACGTGGCCGCCTGTGTTTATTTCTGGAAGCCCCGTGTCTCCGCAACATGGCCGACATATACAATGTTATTGTTAGTTCGTTAGACTCTTTCTTCTCCAGTAATGCGGTGACAAATGTATATCTAAAGTAGAATTATGACAATTTAAAATTTACCAAAAGCAACAACAGGCAATCTAAATTAACTGCAAAATAAAACAAACAAACAAACAAAAAAACACAGATATAACAATTGAGCCGTCATACTCACCATTTGATGATGGTGACCGTAAGGAATATTAGTCTCTTGAAAAAAGGCACTGAGGGCTGTCTGTAATGAGGAAGTATAATCTAACGTTACACATATTTAGATGTACATTTAAAACCATAATTGCACGCTATGTGCATTACCCAAGCCAACTTAAGTTTTCATATGGACATGTTTTTCATTTCCAGTACTGTAGAACTTGAATTAGGATTTGTCCTATAAAAGGCAAATATCAAATAAAAACATTTTGGATTGTACCAAAAAGGTGTTTGATGGTATGCAACCAGCCAAACCCCGCAAACCAGAGGTCATCTTCATTGCATAATAGCACTGCAAGCTAGAACAGCGTGTCACTGGAAAGGATTATAGCGTTTAATTCAGAGTAAAGTCTTAATTGGATATCAGCCAGTGACAGCGATTCCCATTATGGTTTACTACAGGGGAAATTACTCGTAGGCAAAACCAAACAAACGTACCAAACACACGAAAGGAGAGTTTACTGTACGACTTATTCTCGGAAAGCTATGAATGCACGCGTGGTTTCCTTTAGACAGTTATAAGACGACATGGCAATGTCAACTGCAAGCACTACACAGTGCACGCCAATACACATAACCCAAGCGTCCCCACAGTGCCGCGCGCACCAGCTCGCTATTTAGATAGATTTCTTACCTCAAACTGCCAGTGTGCCGCCTGCAAAAGCTGCTTCGCCTGGTCTGCCGCACATCCAGCAGTCAGGACGAACTGGTTTATCATCACTTGATGTTTAAGTTCATCCATATTCGCCGGAGTTTATTTCCGAGCCGCGAACAGTAGTGTTTTTGTCCGAGATTCAATTTCTACGACTATGTTTCTCCGTTTTCTCTTTCAGTCGTCCACCATTACAGCCGGCTGAGCAAACACAAATATTTACTGTAGGAGCGCTGGTGTAAGGAGTGCTCTCTGATTGACAACCCTAAGTAGCCAATAGGAGTCATGTAGAGGTAGTGGGAATTGTATGCAGCATAATCACATTTTTGTTGTGCTGATGACGAAACTGGGTTACTTCATATTAATGTATCTGATCCAATGTATAGGTTAATATATTAGTGCCAAATAATAAAAATATATATATATACCACAACAATGTTATATTTATAGCACGCACGCAAACGTATGTTTCCGTTCTTTTTATTTATTTTTTGAACTACATGTCCCATCGGCCCACTCTTTGTTTGTAAAGTACTGGAAGGCAGAATTTTATGAATGACGGCTGCTCCCGTCCAATTCCCTTCCGAGTTATGCCACTACCTTGCCAAATATGGTAAACAAATCTTCCAACACCAATTGAATTGCGTAGAGCAACATAAAAGTCGAAAGGCACACTTGGAAGTACTTTAAGGAACACTGGTATCCACCACGTTTACGCAGTTCTCCTACGATTATGCGTACATTGTTATGATGCAGATAAGAATGTTTGAACGTGTAATCTCTGAGCCTCTTATCTCATAGTTGTAAATACAGTACAGTTTTAAAGTATTTTCCTTTGCGTGCGGCAAATAAAATACTTTTAACTGCAAGCAGTCTCCGTTTTCACAATGATAACTATATCATATTCTCGGCTGCCGCAGCGTTCAAAGCTTGAAGAACATGCTGTTTAAATTTTCATAGTGAAGGCGCATCGATGTATTCTCTTCTTCTGATAAACAATGTATATTAACTTAATCAGATAATTACTGTGAATTTTAACTTATAATTACCCACGTTATGAAATTTGCTGAAAGGTAATGACCACAGCGTCCCGAAATGAATTCCCTTTATGGAATTAATTTTAACAATGGCGTTAATACACTTAAATGTTAATGTAGTGGTGCAGTCTCTTGTAGGTGTGGTTACATAAAATGTGTTTAAGCTGTCTTGTTTTCATTTCTGAAGACTCCGAGGTAACCAATAGGCTATCTATGATGAACTAATGAACATCTGCTCCGGTGGTTACTACATATCCCATAGTGCGTAGCATCATGAAATCACGCATCTCGCGGTGTAGTGTTGTTTCCAGAGACGGGGATCACTGGAACAGTAGTCAAGTATTGTTTTTGGTATTTTTCAGACCTTCGTTTTAAGGCGGTTCTTTATCTAATGTTTGTTGGCATGAATGTATGGACCGTCCAATAGTCTATAGTTAATTGCTTTCATTCGGTAGGGGTTTATAGCCTGCTGACCCAAAATTAACGCTCGCATTTTTTTTGTAAGACAAGATGGGAATGCATCCATAACGGATAAGACAAACGTAACAAAATTAACCAGAACAGCTTGCCAAGACTATATTCCTTCCTTGGTCCTCATATTTTCAGTAATTTCGTTGTAAATATGGGTTCAATACTTAGCCGAAGAATTGCTGGAGTTGAAGACATCGATATTCAAGCCAATTCTGCGTACAGATATCCCCCCAAATCAGGTAAGACATGTGCGTTGCAATCATTATGGAACCAAGCAGGCTAATCCAAAGTACATATGTAAAATGTGGATTTAACGAGGCACCACGACGCTTATTACTTTCGTCTGTTTCCATGCTGGAAATTTTATGTATACGCATTAGTTGTGTTTACCAACATTCGCACCACTTCCCAAAAACAATACACTGTCACGGTGTTTGAGCGGCGCCGTGCATATGCTATCAGTTCATTTAGAAATTATATAACACGGACCTAAAACTCAGATCCACAGGTGTGTCGTTGTATTGAACTAAAAAGAAACCTTAATGTTTCAGGAAATTATTTCACCAGTCATTTTTTCATGGGAGGGGAAAAATTTGACATGCCCCACCCTGAGGGATATCTGTTTGGAGAAAATATGGATTTGAATTTCCTAGGGAACCGGCCTGTTCAGGTAAACAAACTAAACTTCTTCTGTTTCTTATGGGTGTGTTTTTTTCATAATGTAAACATCCCAGTTTTTGTCACTCCAATATTTTAAGCTATTTCACACGTCTGGTATTTTCCTTTAGTTTCCCTATGTGACGCCTGCGCCTCATGAGCCTGTGAAGACTCTCAGGAGTCTTGTGAACATCCGGAAAGACTCTTTACGGCTTGTCAGGTAGTATTGGTTACCAGTCCCCAAACCATCTTCCCAGTCCCCAAACCAGTTCTCTCATGCTAAAAGACAAAGCCATGACCCATGTCTATTGTTGGTAGGTACAAAGATGATGCTGACAGCAACTCAGAAGAAACAGGAAATGCCAGAGCCTTGTATGGTGTGGAGTTCTGTTTCGACACCGATGCCAGAGTAGCCATCATGGTGTACTGTCAGGCCTTCGAAGAGTTTTCTAACGGAATGGCAGTGTAAGTTTCTACAAACTCTGTCGGCTCTCCAGTGCATTCAGAGTACGTGGAGATTGATTTCGACTCTGGTTCAGGATGGATCATGGCCTTGGCCAAACGCTGCAGTTTCTATCTTATGGGATTGTTGCAGGTCAAAGGAATCACACAGATCATGTGGTTTTTGAAGTCCGTAGGTCTGAAGTCCTGCGTCTGTTATCTGAGATCAGGGAAACAACACTACTGTAGCTAGACAACAGATCCTATAGCAGCGTCAACTCTACCATGGAGAGAACAGCACAAATAAAAATCATGGATTCACTCCTTTGCTTCAGAGATTGTTTGTCATCTTCTGATTAATGGCTACCGGTTTTGATGTACGTAGAACTTAGAATAGTAGTATACTGTCTAAGCTTTAACTGGGTCTTGGCAAGACTACTTAATGGTGATGACAATAATGTTGTTTTTTTTAAGGTATACTCCTAAGACGCCAGCAATGGTGTCTGAAAGAGTCCATTATAAGAGAGGGATTAATCAGCAGTTCTCACTGCCGTCCTTCAAGATTGATTTCAGTAAATGGAAACCAGAAGAGGTGGGCTTCTGTAAAATGATATGTGAATTAACCTCATTGTGTTTTGAATGGGGGGCAATTAAAGTCAAATAGCTGAAGTTTTATTGGCTGGAGAAAAGCAGCAGTAGTGATTTAAAACACCAGAGGAGGAGTTTGTATACATGATTTGTACTGATTTGAAGTTTGAAATGCTTCTCTTTTTTTGCCCAGCTGAACTTCGATCTGGACAGAGGTGTGTTCCCACTGGTGATCCAGGCAGTCGTGGATGATGGGGATGGTAGGTGTTCAGCTGTCACTCTTTATTACCATGTCAGTAAAAACTGATAGGAATTTATTGCAGTAGAGCTGACATGAGCTTAGTCACTACATACTGTAAGTCATAATCCCAACACAGGAAGATTACATAAAACCACTCGAAATGCATGAAAACAACCAACAGATATAACACCTTAATACACATACCTATCTGCATTAGCTTATTTAATTAAGTTATTTCCTTTTGCAGATGTCATTGGACATGCTCATGTCCTCTTAGCAGCATTTGAAAAGGTATGTAATGTAATGTAATGTTATGCCCTGAGTGTTTGTGGCAAGTTATAAATGTTAAATATCTGAGAACACTGGATGTACTTGATCTGGTTCTAGTACAGGTTAAATGGCTGTTTTTGGCTTGTCTGTAGTTAAATCACACACCTAAATATTCAGCAGTATGAATGAAGAATGGTCTGTAATAGTTACATGATTAAAATGCTGGCACTTGTGCCCCTGTTTTCTGACAGCATATGGATGGCAGTTTTTCCGTGAAGCCTTTAAAGCAGAAACAAATAGTAAGCGCGTTGTCGCACCTCCTCACGACCACTGCACCTCCCCACACCCCCTCCCCACCACCACTGCACCTCCCCACCTCCCCACCACTGCACCTCCCCCCACCACTGCACCTCCCCCCCACCACTGCACCTCCCCACCTCCCCACGACCACTGCACCTCCCCATGACCACTGCACCTCCCCACCACTGCACCTCCCCACGACCACTGCACCTCCCCACGACCACTGCACCTCCCCACGACCACTGCACCTCCCCACCACTGCACCTCCCCACCACTGCACCTCCCCACGACCACTGCACCTCCCCACCACCACTGCACCTCCCCCCACCACCACTGCACCTCCCCACCACCACCTCCCCCCCACCACTGCACCTCCCCACCACCACTGCACCTCCCCACGACCACTGCACCTCCCCCACCACTGCACCTCCCCACGACCACTGCACCTCCCCACGACCACTGCACCTCCCCACCACTGCACCACTGCACCTCCCCACCACTGCACCTCCCCACCACCACTGCACCTCCCCACCACTGCACCTCCCCCCCACCACTGCACCTCCCCCACCACTGCACCTCCCCCCCACCACTGCACCTCCCCCGACCACTGCACCCTCCCCACCACTGCACCTCCCCCCCACCACTGCACCTCCCCACCACCCCGCACCTCCCCACCACTGCACCTCCCCACCACTGCACCTCCCCACCACTGCACCTCCCCACCACCGCACCTCCCCCCCCCACCACTGCACCTCCCCACCACCACTGCACCTCCCCACCACCACTGCACCTCCCCACCACCGCACCTCCCCACCACTGCACCTCCCCACCACTGCACCTCCCCACCACCGCACCCTGCACCTCCCCCACCACCCACCACTGCACCTCCCCACCACCACCGCACCTCCCCACCACTGCACCTCCCCACCACCACTGCACCGTCCCCACCACCACTGCACCTCCCCACCACCACTGCACCTCCCCACCAACACTGCACCTCCCCACCACCTGCACCTCCCCATCACTGCACACCTCCCCCCCACCACTGCACCTCCCCCCACCACCACTGCACCTCCCCACCAACACTGCACCTCCCCACCAACACTGCACCTCCCACACCTCTATCTCCAGAGAGTTAAGTGATGCCTGATGCCTGTTATTTATGTGGTTGTAGTCTTGGCAAAAATGCAACACTTTCAGTCATCGTTCAGTCATCGTTTTGTTCACTATGTTAACCACGTGGTGGTAGTTAAGTCAAGTGCCTTATTGTAACTTTAATGTTTACCAGTAATGGCTGTGGTCATCAGGACACTCAGTCAATGGATGAGGTGGAGAGGTGGAATATGTAATAATGAAGATCAAAAGGGAAGTATTATCTTTAAAAAAAAAAAAAAAAGATATCACCATGACTTGGACAACGTGGTAAAAGATGTTAATAGGGTGTTAATAGGGAGGCATAACACGTATTGGTGAGTGTGAGCTATGTCCCTTGCACTGCAGTGACTGTAGCTCATTACTGCCCCCATCTGGTCCCAGTGTGCATAAACCTAACAAATTTCCATGCTGTTATACAGGTGGATCGTGTGAGCTACCTTCTTCAGGAGATTTACGGCATCGAGAACAAGAACAATCAGGAGATAAAGGTAAATCAAACCCTGTGCCCAGTCACACACATCACAGAAAGTGTTTTCCCTGCTCCTTCACCACAGTCTGCCTCCTTCATCTGCGTGACGGTACGCTGTGTCTTCCCTCAGTCTTCAGACGATGAGAACAGTGACAACAGCAGCGAGTGTGTGGTGTGTCTGTCCGACCTGCGTGACACACTCATCCTCCCGTGCCGGCACCTGTGTCTCTGCAATGCGTGTGCTGACACACTGCGTTACCAGGCCAACAACTGCCCTATCTGTCGCCTGCGTGAGTGTCTCATTAATCACTGCATAAATTGGCCCTGTATTGGCCATTATTATTGAAATGGGCCATGTAATATTTTCTGAGAAGGATAATGCACTACACAGAGTCCCGGCTGAGAGGATGAGTGATATTTCTCTCAGTTTATTTATTCTCTTTTTTGTGTTTCTGTTTTCATATTTTTTTTCTTGGTGTTAATTGGATGATGTTGATAAAGGTTCAGCTTGTGTGACTGATCTTTGAAAAAAGTGACACCTGCTGGACAGATTTAGCCATGATTTTTATATGGTTGTTGGGAATGTGTTTTCCTCTAATCTTCTGGTCAGTTTAGTGAACAAAAACCTTTGCACTTCTAGAATTTTGGACCCATCTTACTCGTCCTAAAGGCGCTGATGTTTTTTCTAAGCAGATTCTTTCTAAAATGGCAGTGAGCTAAACTATGCAAAACTATATATGATCTATATAACGTTTGCATCAGGCACATATGAGTATCAGATTCAGCAGTGCCATTTATGTTGATTATCTGTTTTTATGCTTTCAACTAATTGCTTAAAACATTTATGTTGAAGTTTTGATTTATATAGATTTTTTGTAGTCAACACAGCAACCTAAATTTCATAAAAATCACTTTGCATAATACAAGTTAAGGAATCACATACACATGCCAAACACCAGGATGAAAACATATAGTATATTTTTGCGATATATATATATTGTTGCATGTTAATGGTTCGGGTTATGGTTCATATTTATGGAGGCTTTGAGGTCAGAGTTCACTTGTCGGAATAGAGCAATTTGTAGTTGCCCTAACGCAGTATGGATGTGTACACAACGTCTGCTCAGAGTTCCTGAGAAGGGAAGTGGACTGGACACTGTTGGGGAACACTGGGCCACACACAATTCATTCTTGAACGAATTAGGTCGATAGCGCTGCGTCAAAGACTTAAATGGAGATGAGCATTTCATTAGAATACGTTTTGTCGATAGGCTTTGAGCCCACTTTACTATTAAGAATGCATGTGCAGGTGTTTGTCTTTTGTGGATGAAATGAACATTGTGTTTGGAGAGGGAGAGGGAGGGAGGGAGAGGCTCATGTCAGGGATGCCGCACCTGAATCTGCTTGTTTGCAGTGAACTCATCAGCATCCTCTTTTCCGTAAATGGCCTCTTCTCCTGGTCACCAGCCTTCCGAGCCCTGCTCCAGATCCGTGCGGTAAGGAGGAAATCGGCCACCGTGCGTCCTTCCATCTCCTTCAGTCCAGTGCTCTCTCAGAGCTCAGACCACACGGATAACTTGGTATCAGACACACACACACACACACATGCAAAAATACCAGCAGTCGTCCATTGTTGGGAACCCGACTCCCATACGGTCAGTGATGTAACAGCTGTCATTTCACCCTTGTTCGTCCTGCAGAACTCCGAGTACATCCCCCCAGGGTACGAGCCAGTGTCCTTGCTGGAGGCCCTCAACGGAGCACAGCCAGTGTCGCCAGCCGTCCCCTCTGCCCCCCTCTACGAGGAGATCCAGTTCTCAGGCGACATGAGTGACCCGCTGAACCCAAGCAGACGTCAGCATGGTGCGGCTGAGCGCGGCCCCGACGCAGCACCAGGGAGCAAAGGCAGCCAGTCACCAGACGGGTATCGGCACGACCACTTTGTACTTTCCACAGTCGCTTTTGCCATGGAATTTTCATGGTGTTTTCTTTGTTGCATTTGCAGTAAATGGACTTTTTCTGTACTGGACCTGCGTACCACTGCCATGTTATGAATCATAGTGCCTGCGTGTGTGTGTGTTTGTGTGTGTGTGCGCATGCATTGGTGCATGCATGGGTGTGTGTGTGTCTGGGTGAGTGTGTTGCAGGTCTGCATGCTCGCCCTCTGCTCCTGTTCAGGAGGAGGTGGATAAGGAGAGGCTGGCGGAGCTGGCAGAGGCCCAGCCACACCCAGGCCTGCCCTTTAACCCCGCCCCCTCTGAGGTCTGCCTCCCTACCTCCCTTTTCCTCGCGCCTCTCTGTTCCCAGTGCTGTGGGGGAGTTGCCTCTGAGAGCCTGTAGTAGCCTTTTATAGACTGTTTCATACCAGGAGGCTTTGCAGATGTTGCTCTATGTGAATGTAGGATATTTTTATTTTCTACTTAATTGTATTTTTGATTAGATGTATTTTCACAATGGTACAACGGTCCATACGAGACATGTGGCTCCAGACAGCATATTTTCAGCTTGATCGGCATTTGCTGTAGTATCACTGCTTTGAACTCTAAAGCTGTTCTGTCTGCCCCTCTGCTACAGGCCACAGCTGATCCGCTAGCGTCTCAACCCGGCTCCCCCCGCATAGGTGGGTCTGTCTGAAGAAGCGAATGGACCGTTGTAGCCCGCTGCCTAAATCCGTTGTGCAGATTACAAAGGGGTATTCTTAGTATATGTAAATGTTAGCATGTTTAAATCCAAAAACATTCAAGTGATTTATACTGACTACACCTTTTCCCAATCAAAATGTACCGCATGGTGATGCGCATGTGTGTGTGGTGTGTATATGTGTGTGTGTGTGTGTGTGTGTGGTCCAGAGGGTGGGCCCCTGGGAGTGTCTGTGAGTGAGATCCTGCAGGACTGCCACAGTGCCTGCAGCAGCCTGAGCCGCAGTGAGAGTGAGCCGTCTGCAGACCTCGCCCTGCCTGGTGAGTGGACACGCCCCCTCTTGATTGCCCCGCCCACATCCCCATTGTTCAACCCACCACTGAAGTACACAGCTTTTGAAATACCCCGTTGCTGTGTACACCGCAAATGCTGATAATTCCTGTATGGAGTCCTCAGTGATTTCACTGTCAGCAGCCTGTGTGGTATAAAGGCCACTGCTCCTGCTCTCTAACATGTGCTTTCTAACCCTCGCTGCACCGCTTACAATGTGCTTCCTGATTTTCTCCTGAAGGTGACTGATCTGCTTTCCAGCACTCTGACACTTGCGTCTCTCTCTCCCCCGTCTCCTAATCTCACCTGCCTTTACTCTCCGCTCTCTCAGCCTCTGAGTCATGGTCTACCGCCGTGGAGGAGTGTTGACGCCGGTAGGTGCTCCCCTCCGACCTTTCGCTTCTGCTGCTTGTCTGTTCCAAGCCCTCCTCCCCTGATCTGGCGTCTGCAGCGTCCACCTCCACGCCACCGCCCGTCTCACCCCTGCCCTGTGCCCAGGGTCGTCCGGATCCACCGAGAGCCTGAAGAGCCAGAGCACCACCAGCTCCAGATTATGCTCCACCTCCAGACCCTGCTCTGTCTCCCCAGCAGCAACCTGAGCGTGGAGGACAAGCGTCTCGGCCCGTAGCACCACCCCCACCCCCACCCGGCCTCCGCCCTCCGCCCTGCCCCTCCCCTTGGCCTCCCACTTCAGCCCAAGTGTGTGGCATATGCCACAGCCGCACACAGTCTGTTCTTCCGTTCAAACCTAGTGCTTTTTTTTTAAAGAGACGCAAACACCCTGTTTTACGTTCAGCAGTCAGCAGGTTCAGGCGTCGGGCCCCTGTGGTGGGTCCTTTGGTGTCGCTCTGGAGCCACAGAGCCAGGGCAGCTCCACTAGCAGACATGGAGGGCACTGCTTGCTTTCATTTCCCCATACCAAACCCAGCTATCAGGTATCACCTATCAGGTATGAAGGTATGGTGGCCAACAAGTAGCGTATTTAAGCAGCAGTGATAGAAAAATGCAGGACCAGAGTGTAACTCCAAGGCCAGGTTTGAGTGCCTGTGCTCTAAAAGCCATATGGGTCAAGGAAGGAGACTTTACTGGTGGGTACAAATGTATTTTTTTATTTTTTATTTTTTAATGGTACATCTGAAGGAATAATACATTTTCCACTATATGCTGAACCGGCCAGTAAAGCTCCAGACACTACTGGACCAGTAAAGCTCCAGACACTACTGGACCAGTAAAGCGTCAGACACTACTGGACCAGTAAAGCTCCAGACACTACTGGACCAGTAAAGCTCCAGACACTACTGGACCAGTAAAGCGCCAGACACTACTGGACCAGTAAAGCTCCAGACACTACTGGACCAGTAAAGCGCCAGACTGGACCAGTAAAGCTCCAGACACTACTGGACCAGTAAAGCTCCAGACACTACTGGACCAGTAAAGCGCCAGACTGGACCAGTAAAGCTCCAGACACTACTGGACCAGTAAAGCGCCAGACTGGACCAGTAAAGCTCCAGACACTACTGGACCAGTAAAGCTCCAGACACTACTGGACCAGTAAAGCGCCAGACTGGACCAGTAAAGCTCCAGACACTACTTTCATTTCAAATACGTTTGCGTTGTTTTGGGGCCCATGCTCTGATTTCCCATTTAACAGAGAAACACTACAGACGTATCACAGGAGGAAACAGCACAGCAGGTGGGAGCCACAGATGGCATGGTAACATTCTCCTGCTCATGCTGTCCTTACCCAATCAGCCACCAAGACACTAAACGTTTCATCTCTCTTCATGTTGTTTTAATGCGTCTAATGTGAAGACCTAGTAACTATGTAGAGATATACACTGGCTGCTCTGATGTATCTCTAAGCATAGAGATGTTTTGTCTAATTTTGTTTGACTTGGTGTTTTTTATGTTGTTTAACTTGACAGCCCAAGCACGTTTGGTCCACCCAGTTTGGTCCACCCAGTTTGGTCCACCCAGTTTGTCGGATGCCTTTTTATTTGAATCGGTTTTTCATTGTCTGTGCCTGAGCCCGTTATGTGTTTTGTATTGATACCAAGACCTATTTCTGAGATGTACGCGCTGATATGATAGTGTGGTCTGTGTTGAACCTACTTCTGTTCGTGCCTTATGTATGACGGTCCTTTTCTCCTGTCTCTGCAGTATGCAAAATAGTAGGCTAAGGCTTTAATTAGTATTTGAAGTGGACTTTGCTTACATTAAATGGTCTTCTCGTGACACAGATTAAGCCAGGTCTCAGACCAAAAGAGATTTCTATCAGAAAGACACCACTGAATGTGAAGTGCGTGTGGTTTTGGCAAGGGCTAGACGTAATCCCTGCCTAAAAGCCACCCCAGAGTTATATGTCTATTGCTTTTTAGTGATTCACTGCTGCTAACCTCTGTACAACAGGTGTTGTATATTTGTATGTAGTGCAATCGTTCTATCATAAAGTGCTGCACACAATTTGACTGTTTTCATGTCTTTTTAAGTTAAGTCAAGCCACATTGTCAATTGTGATTTTCACCCCAATCGAAATTTGTCCTCCGCATTTACCCATCTGTGCAGTCAGAACACACACACACACACACTAGTGATCACTAGGGGGCTGTGGTGCACACATGCCCAGAGCGGTGGGCAGCCCTAGCCTGGTGCCCGGGGAGCAGTTGGGTTTAGGTGCCTTGCTCAAGGGCACCTCAGTCATGGCCTCAGGCCTGGGAATCGAACCCACGACCCTCCGGTCACAAGACCGGTTCCCTAACCAAACCGGTACCTTAAAGTTAGCTTGTCAAAATACGTAAGTAAATAGGGTCAGAACGGAGCCCAATATGTAGGCACATATTTTCTGATTTAAATTATATTATTGTATTCTTATTGTAGATTATTTTCAGCTATGGATGGTTCTACATGCATGTTGGAGTGTGAGCACGCTACATTGTCACATGGTGGCAGTGTAATGCCAATACCGCGGGATTCACTACCGAAATAAATGTTGAGAAAAGAGTACATAAAGCATGCGCCGCAGCCTTACTTAGAAGACCAATTAAATAATGTTGGAATACTTTATTTGAACTAATGTGTTGCAATAAATAGGATGCTTGTGTCGTACGGTGAACAGGTACTACACGCTGAGGCGGGACCTGTGGCGCGCTTCTACGCGCCTCAACTTTTGCGCCTTTCTAAAAATCCTTGGCGCGTCGGATTTCGCCAACCACACCTGCCCAGTAACAAAAAGATTAGTTACCCCTACGTCACGCCAAACGTAATTTTTTATCGGGGGGAAGAACACAAACTCCTAATTGGGATTAAAGAATTGACGGGGTCCTGTATCATTTAAAAGAAGCGGTCCCCTGCACCTTTGCAATCAGTAGATTTTTGTTATCACAAGCTTAAATACAAGTTACACTTGTAATCATAAAATTATTAAAGCCATTGATAAGAAAACTAGTATATTTTGCACAAATGGTCCGAGGTATTGTTTTTTGGTGATGAATTTCTGTTAAAGACACTCCCCTCCATGTCTTTCGGCTAGACAATGATACGCGATACGCGAAGCCCACTGAGCCAATCAGAACGCGTCCATTTTTAAAGGGCTGTTGAGAGCCAGCAAAAACCGTGAAGAACGTATGAACCCTTTTTTAGTCTGATGCGACTCGTGCACCGTGGACCCTGACATTTTGGGACGCACTAGACTAAATATATTTTTTGGATCGTATTTTATTTACTCTCTTTTTAATTTAGAATGTTATTGAATTTCCAGCATCAGGACCCGTCCGACTTAGTTCCTCCGGTACCTTACTGAACGCACTTGTTGCGCTCCCCCCACCTTATCTAACGGAATAAAAGACCCAGAGAAAGTGGCTTCGCAAAAGGGTTATATTCGAAGGCTCCATTGCGTTTCCCACATCGCCAAGGCAAGAAAGGCGTTACCCTAATTATTTTACTCAACTTTGTTTAAATGCCGTATATCGATGTATGCGACTTAACTGCTGAGATGTCTCCAGCTAATCTCCGTTCTGTTTTGCGTAGATGTTCAACGTGTTAATATCTCTGCGATGTTTATTTCTAGGTGCCTTAATCCAGAACCAGGAGAAGACGAGTGTTCGGGAAAGACAGTCGTGTCCCATTCAAGATGCCAGTGTTAACGAGTCCTGAGATTGCAAATAAATTTAAAGAGAAATGGATGATGCTGCATCCCGAGGACCAGGACAACGTCAGCGGTTCCGTTAACTTCGACGACAGCCTGACGAGTCTGCATTGGCTTCAAAACTTTTCTATCCTCAGTGCCAACCCAGAGAGATCGCCCAGCTTTGGCTGTCATCCGCAACAGGTCTTTCACCTCAAGAGTCATCTGGGGGGCACTGACTCACCCTCCAGTCCACCTGCCGGAGACACCGCTGCCATTGGGATGCCCCAGACTCCGGGGAACCCCACAACGTCCTGCGGTCATTTTGCCAACGCCAGTTCTTATGCCCAACAGGTGGGACTCTATGGGCATAACGGAACGATGCAAAGTAATCTAAACGAGGAGATTGATTATAAAACCAACTCTCACGTGAAACCTCCTTATTCATATGCTACGTTAATTTGCATGGCAATGCAAGCCAGTAAGAAGACTAAAATCACTCTCTCCGCCATATACAACTGGATCACGGAGAACTTCTGTTACTACAGACACGCAGAGCCGAGTTGGCAGGTATTTATGTTTTGAAATGTTATGGTTTATGCTGCTTTTGAGCTTTACGTTGTGTTCCTTATTATTATTGTTGCTGTTGTTTATTTCGTATAATAGTGCTGTCGTACCAAACATTATACCACGCTGTCTCGCAAAAACGTATATCATATTTATTTTGTCATTTTCAATAGATATCCATTATCACCATATTAGCCGTAAGCATGAACAAAATCAAACAAAAATAGGAATAATAATAATAATAATAATAAGAAAAATTCTAACAAAAACAATAGGGTTCAGCACTACGTGCTTGAACCCTAATAATTCGTATCTATCCTGTTAGTCTTTTCAGTGTGAGCGAATAATAAACATTCTCGGACCAATCCATTTGTACGAGGACTCCAGTTGGAAGCTGAGACCTCTATACCCAAGAGCAGCAGTGTATCCTGGGGGCCTGCCTCTTTAATGAGGGACCCTTAGGGGTAGAGGCTGACAGCCCAGCACAGCTGATCATAAGAAACATGCAGTGCCGCATTACAAGAGAGTCTCATTAGGAACATTTGTTCTCCTGTACACACAACATTCCCCTCCCCCACAGTGAAACGGGACACCTTGACCTGCTGCACAGTGGGTGCCTACCTGGGTATCTACGTGTGAAGCTCTGTTCAATGCACATGTATTGTTTGGGAATATAGTTTTGTCAAACTGTTTTGAATTGTGCAGCTATGAACATACAGTGGGGTTTACTTTTAACCATCAGTCCAGTGTTATTGACCTTGCATTATTTTTGTGTTTGCTTACATGTATTCTTACCTGAGTGCTTTGAAACATGGTTTCATAATTTATGTATGAAAAAAAAATGTATGCTTTCTTTCATTGAACAAATGTCAATTGTTTCATTGTCTTACAGAATTCAATCCGCCACAACCTGTCCCTGAACAAGTGCTTCATGAAGGTTCCCAGGCAGAAAGATGAACCTGGGAAAGGGGGCTTCTGGCAGATTGACCCCCAGTACGCCGACATGTTCGTCAATGGCGTCTTCAAACGAAGGCGGATGCCCGCCACAAACTTCAGCGCGCAGAGACAAAGCAGGCTGCTGACCTCGTGCGCCTCTCACGGCCTGCAGCCGCGCGGCCAGCCGGCGCGAGCGGGACACTCGCGCGACCCTGCGGCAGGGACGAAGCGCAAGCAGCCTCTCCCCAAGCGAGGCGGCAAGCCGGGCCGCGCGTCCCAGTCGCCCCTGCTGGCGAGCCAGATCAGAACCTCGGACGTACTCCGGGGCGACTTCGACCTGGCTTCTGTGTTCGACGACGTCCTCGGAGGCAGCGGCAGCACCTTCGAGGACCTGGACATCAACACGGCCCTCAGCTCGCTGGGGTGCGAGATGGAGGCGGCGTCTCACAACCAGCATGCACCCACCGTGCCCAAATGGTACAGCAGCGAAGACGAGCAGGCGTGCGCATACCTGGAGATGAACGGCATGATGGGATGCAGCATTGAGGATCTGCAGCAGCAACAGCTGCAGACCCATCCTCAATATTACGAGGGAATGGCACTGTTCTCAGATCAGGTCCAGCAGCACCACCCGTGGGACATTAAAGAGGAGGCCCAGGCCATCCCACTGTCTCTGGATCAGGGCTACAGCCTGTGTGAAGGATTCTTCTCAGAGATGCCCCTGTGGGAGAGAGGAGAGTCGTTCCTGTGAATGTTCACAACTGCTGGTCTGAAGACCTGCTGACATTTGTTTTGCTATATTAGCATTGGAATGAAAAATACTCTGAAAAATACTATGAAAATCATTATGAAAAATACTACGGAGTTCTTCTTTTTACTTCTTTTGCATTCTGAGAATCTATGCTGAATGATGGTGATTATCATCTCTTTTGAGAGACTTGATTCATGGTTGGAGGAATAATAAGATGCAGATTACCGTTGTAAAACATATCTAAGTAGTGTCAAATCAGTTTTGTGTAGAATAATCAACATAAATATATATTCATTTTAGCTCCCTTTATAGTTTAGGCAACATCATTATATCGATATGTGATCCTTTTAAAAATGATTCAAAAATCAGATTTTGGGGCGGAAAGGAGATGCAACCAGCCAGTTTGGCAGATCTGCTTTGATAAGGAACCCAGCACAAGCACTTTGAGGCACTGTGTGAGTTCAGTTCCTCTTTCAGCCTTCTAATTTATTTGGTACAACGTGAGCTAATGTGACTTTCCTTCTCGTATTCATTTTTTTTTTTTTACATATTTGTCCTTTTATATAGGAGCTGTTTAAATGCCATTGTTTTTGGTTCCCTTTTTATTAGTTGTGAAAGGCAATATTATATTTATGGCAAGTACTGTTTTGGAAGTGTATTTGTATTGACCTTTTGGAGAAATGGACTCTTAACATGCAACTTGAATCAAATTATATTCTGTACTTGAATAAAAGGATCAACCATCCCTGGGTCAGATGTGGTTATATTTAAGCAGGTCCAATGCAATTCTAACCCAATAGGATGGGTATGGAAAACAACATACCCAAGACATCTATGATTCTCATCTGATTCTCATCTGATTCTCATCTGATTTAATGTTTAATGTTTTGATTTATTTAATCTGTAAAGCACTTTGAGTTGCATGTATGCATGAAAGGTGCTATACAAATAAAGATTATTATTATATTATATTATTATTATTCACATCCTGCAAAACTGACTGGTTAAAACGTAAAGCAACACTTAATATAAAATTAAGCAGTAAGATAACGAACCCAAGTTACCTAAAGAGCTCCACCGTGCTGCATGCCAACGGCAGCATCCACCGTGCTGCATACCAACGGCAGCATCCACCGTGCTGCATACCAACGGCAGCATCCACCGTGCTGCATGCCAACGGCAGCATCCACCGTGCTGCATGCCAACGGCAGCATCCACCGTGCTGCATGCCAACGGCAGCATCCACCGTGCTCCATGCCAACGGCAGCATCCACCGTGCTGCATGCCAACGGCAGCATCCACCGTGCTCCATGCCATGCCAACGGCAGCATCCACCGTGCTGCATGCCAACGGTAGCATCCACCGTGCTGCATACCAACGGCAGCATCCACCGTGCTGCATACCAACGGCAGCATCCACCGTGCTCCATGCCAACGGCAGCATCCCAACATCATGACTCTTCAACCTCAGCATCTTTTAGGTGTGATCTTTCATAAACATCTCATCTCTGAGTGTATTGACGGTCTTCGTAACAGTGTTTCTCCCAGTGCTTTTACACTCCTTCATCATGCATCATGCTGTTGGTGGGTAGAGATTGATTTTGTCAAGTTGAATATCAAGGTGTTTTAAGTTCCCATTTTTGTTCACAAAACCCTTTGGATTATTAAGAGTATGGCTGGAGAATGGGTGGAGGATCGGTGGAGGCTGAGTGGGGGACAGATAGGCACTCCCCCATCCACATTTGGTCACACCGATGGACCGCAGTCGTGTCCGCATGTCCTTGTCCTGAGACTGTTCTTGTGATCTGCGGTCAGTTTGCTTATCGATGAGCAACGTACATAGACATTCCAGACATGTCTGGACTAGCCCAGCTTCCTTGAAATACATTTGCTTTCCCTAAACAAATAACTAAAACAGCCTGTGTTACCACCAACAACTCTGCTGGCTGTGAACTTCACCTTTCATATGAATATATGGTGCTGCCGCAAGTGAGAAGACAGATTTGGCAAGCGACACTTCCTGAATTCACGTCCATGAACAGCATGTCAGGGTGGCGTAAAACCTGAAGGCAAAGGCAAACATCACAAGCCTGTGAATTAAACTTTGTGGCCACTGTTTGTAATGAACCTTTGAAAGAGAAGAGGTGGATTGCTCTATTAATTATTTGTGTTTTAAATTTGCCTTTAATTCAGCATCAACCCACATCTCCTGCGCCGCAGGCCCAAATGTCTCAGAAATTCCGTTGCATTTGAGGTGAAAAATAATACTTTCTGACTTAAAATCTCTTTTTAATGAAAAAGAAAAAAGGAAAGAGAGGATTATTCCATCACATTGGCTCTGCCTTTTTCAGCTTGGTGTGTAGGACCCACCGCCCCCCCTAAGCAACCTGCAGCATATTTCACATTCCTAGAACATCAGGGAGAAGCAGGGATGCTAATTCCACTCTCCCTCGCATCGAGCTGAGCCCCACGTCGCAGGAGACACGTGAGCCACGCGAGCCACGTGTCCCGCATCCACGCAGCCACGTTGGTGGGCTTTTCGGGCTGCTCTCCGGAAGCTTAGCTGGGAGGTTACGGCGCGCTAATGCGACGTGCGGAGGTGATGCTGCAGAAATGAGTTAGGGCTGTGTTGATTGCAGCGTGGGCGGGGAGGCCGGAGAAGCGATGGGGAAGGGGGTGGGGGGGTGGAGCTCGTCTCCGGGGATTAGTTTTTTTTGTTTTATTGTTTTTTTTGTTTTTTTCTGTAAAGAGGGCCTGGGAGAGCTCTTGGCAGTGGAGATAACATTATCTCCCAGGCGGCAGAGAGTCCGGGGCCGTATTTACATGGGCGGCCGTGTCCGACCCAGGCCCAGCGTGCGGACCTGTCAGCGGGAACAAGGGCCGCTGTCACAGCAGGGTCACGGCGTGCTGCTTTATGCCCCACAGGAACTGCTGCCAGCCACTGATTACAGGTGTTATGTGGGCATGCCAGGCGGATCTCACCCAGAGCGACAGGGCTGCCCTGCTGGGGAAGCGCTCACAGGCACACTGCCCTTGGCACCTGCTTTGTGATTAGGCAGGGTCAAATCAGCACAAAGCCATCCCACCTAGGTTTGGTGTATCTGTTGGGTAAATCATACTGCATGGGGCCATGTGAGTTATAGTATATAACTATGTGAGCTGTAGAATAGGGTTTCGTAATATGATCAAATAGAAATGCTCTTTTGAGAAGACCAAATGGTTGCACAAATTACCAACACACTTTTGGAATTTATGGGCACATTTTTTCCTGAAATTTAGCTCAACTAAAGCAAGGTCAATTTTTTTCTGTGTATTTCATTTCATTTGTGGGTCTTCACCTCTGTTTAGTCCAAGAGAAGAAAAAGCCCATCCTATAAAGTCTGTTACTCAGCCTCTACAGAATCAGCGATCTGACACTCTAGCTTTATCTCATTTGGAGCTTGACTAAACCGTACAAACCCTTTTATTCCAGAGCAGAATGACCCAAAAACACCCACATGACTAGGTTAAAGGTCAAAGGTAATTTAGAAGAATTCTTTCTTTTAGAGGATCATGCTGGGATGATGCGATATATCTTTATCTCTTCACCCATTCCTTGGTTATGTTTAAATCTGTTTCCCAAATGCACAAAAAGAGCCAGTATCGCTTTGAAACCTACCTTAGCAATTTTAAAATGGTATTGTTTTGGAGAAAGTGGTCCCTGATAATAAATAAATACATATTCTACATATTGTTAATAAACATAAACATATTGTTAATTACTAAAGATGTAAATTACTGTATTTAGATAAGCGACCTTAAAAAACTAGTAAAACCTCAAAGAGAACACAGTGGTAATCAGAGAAGTGCTTTGAACCAGATGGATATCATTGTATTCCTTCCTTTCACGTTACAAAACAGCGAGTGGGGCTAATAGATTTAGCAGATACTGTCATAGCATATCACCAGTCTGAGGAGATCCTGCTGGACACAGGGTAATATTCTACTCATCACTGCCAGTTAGAAAGAAAGATCCTAAAGTCATTTTAAAATTACTTGTTATCATTTTACTGGATTACTGACAATAGTTTATTTTATTTCAGTCAATTTCATTTCAGTCACTTTCTTAATTTCAGTGTTCTCAGTTTTACCAATGAAAACATGTACTAACATTTTAACATTGCAATAAAAATGTGCTATTTAAATTATTTTATGTAAATATACCAAGGTAATCATTCACTGAAGTTCACTGATGTGACTTGTCATACAGTTTTGTTTTCCTCAACACAGATCCTACACATAGAGCTGAATGTGAGTCAACTGTCAGTTCTTAACACCAATGAGAAATCACTTTGATGCCTGCACAAAGCCCATTATTTCTCCATTATTTCTCCCTGCACTGTTGTGTGCTGCATGCTCACTTATTTATAATTTCCCCAAACCACTTTTTATTTACCACTTACACCCATATTAACATTGATGATATGTCCTTTATGATGGGTTTTAATAATCTAATTTATATATTGTTCCAAAATCGATCAATAAAATTGGTATATAAATAAATATAACAAACCCATGAACTGAACAGCAGGGCAGTGCTTATGCCTGTCTGGGGCAAAAAACCTTTCAAAGGTGTCAGAGAAAATGGACACGTAATGATGGAACTCTTACAGGGGTGAAGGGCTCCACTGAATAGACTAGACACCTCAGTTTGCCCAGGTCTCCTCGGTGGGGGTGGAATACATCTTAAATATAATTGAGGTTGCTGCACTTTTTCTGGAAGAGAGAGATTGTGTAGCTACTATGTGATCATAGAAATGTCTGCATGATATTCCCATTGATTGCCTAATACAGCTGTAATGTCCGCTTCTTCTAGTCTAATAGTGCTTTCGGATTTGCAGTCCGCGTGCTGAGTGCACTGATTTACCTCTTGTTGTGAGGGACCATTAGTTTGAACTGTGGCTTGTGAGCAGGCTAATGTACGCAAATCAGATGGTGCTTTTTAGCAAAGAGAACTTTTTTAAGTATGGTGCACTTAGATCGCAGCTGTGGTAGGAATTCAGAATTAGTTCAGAGTCCTTAAATGTCATTCCTGCCTGCTTCTTTCATCTCTTCTCTGTGGCCGTCGCTTTTTGCCATAAAGCAGGGTGCAGGCCTGGCTGGCAGGGCGGCTGCTGAAAAGCATTCCTGCGGGGTCTCTCAGGTCTCACTGGCTGGGAGAGAGAGTGTAGTCAGAGGCCAGCGTGTCGGGACGACCAAGACAAGAGGCACAGTCCTGGAGTCCGTCCACGCGCCGTCTCCCATGCCAGACAGAAGAGAGAGAAGGAACAACTTCAGCTGCTCGTTTTTTTCCCCTAAAGTCCGCTCTTCACGCGCACAGAAAGCTCCCGTTTCTGCCCTTCAAGAATCCCTCGCAGTAAACCAATGCTGGCAGATACTATTCCAGTCTTAGCATCATAGCCTGTAGTACTGTGTTGCCAGCTTCAGTTTCAACTTGACAGCTAGTATGAAAATCTACATTTCTCTGGGCTGCGCATTAGAGAGCGCGCACTGTCGTGCACTTGCTCGCCACAGCTCTTTGCCGTGTTCTCTCTCCGCTCACTTTTATTTCTCTGCCCTCTTATTTGATTAGCCGTGCTTTGCTTTGTGTGGCCACGCATTTAGTGCTTTTGAAGGGCAATTCAACACCTCTCTTTAAGCCTCGCTCCGTCTTTCCTCATTAAAGCCGGCCGCGCGTTATTGGCTCTCTTTAATCAGGTACTGCACGGTGCTCATCTCCCGTCACCTGCTGCCGAGTCTGCCCGTGCTCCGCGTCTCACCGCCTACACTGTCTGAGCGAGTGGGCAAGGAGAAAAACCTCATTAGCTTTAGCGCTCACGCTAAATCGCCAGGAGAATTAGCTCCTGATTGCATAAGCATGACTCCACTCAGGGAAATGTGAGCCGTAGCCTCCAACACCCCAATCGAACGTGTCGCTTCCCTACTTCATTATTGATGATCGACCTGTGTACTACGTGTTCGGGTGCCGCGTGAACGATGAGGTGTTCCAAAGCTAAGATGGGCATGACTGCGACACCTTACTTAGGAAGACAGCTCTTATTTAGAAGTACTTTATGTCCACTAAGCATACTGTACTTCACTCTACCGTACGTAGTGACCTTGCATTCTCAATGAGTATAGAATGTCTTATGTTTTTGGTTTGTTTTTGTTTTTGTAGCAGGGCATTAAGTTTTGACAATTCTGTGCAAACGTCTGGTGTTCTTGAAGGGGGTCAATGAATTCCTAAATTCTGCCGGTCTCTGGGGAGTAGAATTTGTTTATTTTTATTCATTGTGATTGCTGAATGGAGAGATGCCGCAACTTTCAGCGGCCGTACATGAAGTGCTCTCCGGAGGTCTCTCATTTTCGTGTGCTCGGCAAAGCCCCATGACTCCGAATCCTAAAGGGGGCTCTGAGAAGCTTCGATTCAGTAGAAGCGTCGCGCAGTTTCAGCCCTCATTAGGCGCCCCAGAGCCATCATTCACTAACACATTCAACTGGTAGATTCTGCTCAGGCTGATAAGTCTCAGGAATTCTTGGTAATGGTGATTATTTAGATTAGTTAAAAAAAAAAGTGCAGTAATTTAGGCTGCAAGTAATTCCCTACTCATTTTGCCTTCTAAATCAGATTTCTTGCTAAGCAAAGCAAATGAGCAAATAATACAAACCAAATAAAACTTGCAAAACTGACAGCGCAGCAGTGAAGGGCTGAATCAGAGAAACTGTTCTTTGGAGATGGCAGTATACCTGCTGATACCTGAGAGAAGGGGAAAGCAAACACTACCACCAGGGCTTCATTAAAACTGATTGGGCCCACAGGGACCACACCTGTTCCTGGCAGGCTGGGAATCAGCCATGCGCACATGCGCACTGCCTTGCAGGAGTGCGGGGTTAATGTCCTTCGAACACGCAGTGAGCTGCACACGAGTATGGAGGCTGCTAAGAAGCAGCGGGTTTGTCAGGACACCGGTGCTTGCAGCAGGCTCCAGGGTTTCCTAAGATGGGCCCTGCTTCCTTCTCAGAATCTCCTGGGCTGCTCCCACACGGAGAACAAATTGCAGCTAATACTTCCCTTAGCATCTGTGCTCATGAAGCGTGAGCCGGCAAGGAACTGCATGACAGTGCTGTAGCTTTCAGAGCCACATTTGTCTCCGAAGGAGCACTGTGTGTGTGTGTGTGTGTGTGTGCTGCACGTGTTTGCCACGCCAGTCTTTCAGCTTTCAGAACTGCTCTTGTGTAGAAACACACATATACACACACACACGTACACACAAGGGCACAATACAGTCAGTACAGTACTGTGACAGGGCAGTTGTCCACACCTCTGACGAGTTGAAGCTTGCTAATTGGACACAGGAGGCCTGAGGTAGGTAATAGCTCTCTACTGAGAACAACAGCACACTAAGTTGGGAGGTGCTGCATGAAGTGAAGTCTTTGTGTGTATCCATGTGTTAAACATTTTACTGTTTACAATTAAATAGAAAGTGTTTGACAACACGGTGCACACAAGTGAACTTGAAGACATATAATGCATGAACGTACCGTAGTTTACGGCTTCTTGCTCTTCTTCGGGGTCTGTGCATGTGAGGTACTCATGCACAGTGTGCAGTCTCTCTCTTTCCATAATTAATTGTCATAATTCTTATCCATCTAAACGGCCTGTTAATTTGCCCCTAGGAAGCCGGTGGTGGGGCTACAGTATGAGCTGCTATTTCTCCAGGGTTTGGCTATGCAGCAGCCTTCCGCTGGCCTGTGTTATGTTTTGTCGTGAGATGCTGAAACCCCTCCCTCTGGAGCCTGAGCTTCTTTGGACAGGAGCTTAATGACTGGAGGTGGGGGAGGAGGTGGGGATGGAGGTGGGGATGGGTTGGGCTAGAGGAGAGCCGAGGGAGAAGAGGCGAGACGTGGTGACTGGCTGTAATGATACCGGAGGTGTGGACAGGGAAGACAACCCAGCAGGCTGTAACTTCACTGCTCCTCTCTGTTTTATGAAGCTGCCAATAGCACTAAAACTCACAAAAGTTCAGGATGGATGGATGGATGGATGGATGGATGGATGGATGGATGGATGGATGGATGGATGGATGGATGGATGGATGGATGGATGGATGGATGGATGGATGGATGGATGGATGGATGGATGGATGGATGGATGGATGGATGGATGGATGGATGGATGGATGGATGGATGGATGGATGGATGGATGGATGGATGGATGGATGGATGGATGGAGACAGATTTGATCATGGAAGAAACTGCCAAAAAGAATTTTGGCAAAAGTGATTCGATTTAAAATGTGCACAGTGAGATATTGCTTTAGGAGTTTCAGTTAAAGACTCTCCAAGAGCTGTCTTTAGACAAACAGCTCCACAGCGGTTGTTTGCTGCTTTTGTGATGAAAAGGTGCATTAAAACGTTTGTGACATTTGGAAGTATGTGAATGTCTGATTCAAAAGGCGAAATGTGCAGAGCAGCCATTGGCCGAGGCACTCCTTTGTTGCTCTGTCATGACGGTTTGTCCCTCTTGTTCCACTGAAGCAGCTGGTGTAAAAAAAAATAGCCCTCCCGTTTCACTTCCTGATCGTTCCAAGACTTTTGTAACTCCTATTCGGATTCACACTTGCCACTAGGGCCTGGCTGTGTAGAGAGTTGTGTACTGCGTAATGAGCTGGGCTGTCTCCCTGCCAGAGCTGCTCTCCCTCCTCTCAGTGCCAATTATGTGCTCTCTCAAAAGTACTTGGCCTTGGCAAAGAACAAACGATACAATGTATCGTTCACATGCCAAATATATCACATACATAAGCGCTAGTTTGGCCATAGGTCAATGCGATCTGTGACGGCTGGCGAATACGCCAAAGGTGGTCGAAGGGGCGAGATAAAAAATAAAAAGCAAACCTCAAAGTGGTCCTGCGACAGGCCTTCATGAAGTTCAACCCATAGTTGAGGAGTAATTACTCATTCAATTTGCTGAAGTTGATGGATGAGTGGACTCCCCTGTTTCTGCGCTGAATGCCTTGTCCCTTGTCTACATGTACCCAGATCACTGTCTTTGTGAGTCTGGCCTGGCATATACGGTGCGGTGGGTGTGTGGGGAATTTTAACTGCGTCTGTTGTTCGGTAAGGCCGCCCCGTTGGGACTGGTGACAGGGCACTGCAGTGAGCGGCCAGGCCACACTCTTCACTCCAGCGGCTGGCCAAACAGGAGCCCTCGGCCGCAAAACATGCCCCACGGTTCTGTGGCACACGGGCTGGGATACTCCGGCTGCTCCCGTAGCGCACAGAAGCTCATTTGTTGGCTTGTCAGCAGGTTCGCGACAGGATTGCCACAATATGCCACGGTGTTGATGCATGTTTTATCATTTTGTATAGTGCTTTGTATCAATGTGCTGATGAATCGCTGAATGGAATCATGGTCAAAGTACTTCGAAATGTAAAATAAGCAAATTTCTAAAACAGCCCTCAATTTTTTTAGAACTCCCTCACTGAGTTTTCAAGTAAGATTAATTGCGAGTATCCTAGGGGAGAATTAGTTATGTTCACAAACCCATTTGTCACGATGCACATAAATACTAGTGAAACAAGCAATATATCACAGATTACAGTTTAAAAAACAGATAAATTATTGACCCTTCTAAAATCATTTATGAGGAATAATTAAATAATCTGCTTTATTAATGAAAACTGATTTTACTAAGGTTATGTTTATGATCTAAATACATATGCAAGATCTCAAGATGTTCCCTCCAAGTGCCATAAAATTCAGCGGAAAATACCAGGGAATAAAACCTCTTTCACTGACCAAAAAAACAGCCATCACAAAGTTTCCTCCATCTCTTGCCAGGCTCTTGTTAGAAAGCACCATGACACGATGGCACAGGAGGTGCTGTCTGTCCCTTGCCTGGTCCCGCCGGGCCTCCCGGCCTTTCGCCTATCCCGCCTGCCTTTTTTATGTGTATCCTGGCTCCTCGGGCCTCTTTTAGCATCTCTTAGCATGACAAAGGAGGCCTGCTGAGCTGCCTCCCAAGGCTGAGCTGAGTCCACCAGCAGCCGCTTTACGTGGCCGAGCTCCTGACTCATTGTCAAAGCTGTTGTTAAGAGTCTGGGTAGCTGGAGCAGCCTCGTGTTAAAGCCTGGACAATGCACGCTTAGCTTTACCAGTACGGTGGACGGCACGCCTGTTAGTTTTATATGACTGACAATTCAGACTTCTAGTGAGCTTTCAGAAGCATAGGACACTTGGAGCTCTCTGATGCACTGCATTTGAAAAGAAGACACAAGGTGTATGAAGAAATGTGTCATGTGACCTTAAGACATTGACTTTAAAGAAAATCAGTTGGAATTTCCTAAACAATTCCATTCCTAAACAAGGAATGACGCACCAGCTACTAATAGAACTAGCAACACGCCTGTTGGTTCACTTTTGTTCTGTGGACATATTTGTAAACATGTGAGACCTGAGTGCAATCTGATGATAAAACTATCAGAGAGAGGTTCTTCACGGGCTGCCGACAGGAATGTGAAAGTCTCTGGAGGTCAGCACGGCTTGTATTCCAACCAGGCTACATGCTGATGGAGCAGCTTGCAGACAAACACATGACTGCCCTGTTTAGAGAGGCACTCTCATGAAAATCAGCAAAGCTGTAATTTTACTTGGCAAGGCCATTGAACTTGGACATGATTGGGCGAGAGCCACTAAAAGAGAAATAGCTGCCTGAACCCTGGGAGTGCCTGCCAGGCATGTCTGGACTTGCCCTGATCACACCAACATCCAGCATTCAACCTGAGACCACATCTCTCTGGACGGTCAAGGAAGAACATGGCACAGGTCATGGGGCGTACATAACAATCACCTGACTTTTAAAGCTACAGTTCTCCTAAAAGTCCTATCCCATTCTACAGTGTTGCAGCAAGTAGAGCAGCCCTGCACCATTCAGCAACTGACAACATTAGTGTCCATATTACATTGAGCTGTTCAGTTGTTGTTAAATAGGGTAGAGGCCAGCAACATTAGGTGTATTTATGAAAACACATTGGTTCATTGGTTCTGATAAGAAGATTGCAAGAAGTTTGGTATCTGACATGGAAAACATGAAGAGGAAACCAAACTCCAAACAGGATTTCATGTGTGCCTCATCATTTCTGAAAACAATTTCACAGCATATGCTATATATATATATATATATATATATATATATATATATATATATATATATATACATACTATAAATGTTGCTGTCAGTAGCAGAAGTCTCATCTGGGCCACCAAAGCCTGCAACTTCAGCAGATTTGTCATTCTATAATGATATGCACAAATCTCCTTGATATGCAAAAATGTGACGAGGGCTTCAGAGCACCCATAACCACTATGATTGAGTCTATTATGATGTTGATCAGGCAGAAGTGGGCCAATAATGAAATATTTTACAGAAGAATCTGTCAAGACTGATCCTGAGTCGAGCAGCAGGGCTGTACTAGGACATTTTAATTTGGGAACATTTACAAGCACACACAGTGCAAACAAACCACACTCAAGAAAGAAATTAAATGGTCGACTAAATTGCAATTGGCCCAGCATCTATATGATAATTTGCACCAGTGGCCGTGCCCCACTGATTCACTTTTATTTTCACTGTTGATTAGCTTTAATGAAGCTCTTCAGCATGTTAGTTAATGAATATTCTCAATCTAAATGTAAATCAGATGGACCACAATAAAGTGGCCGTTCACGTTTACATTAGATGGTATATACTCCGCATACAGCACACACGTGTGTTCTGTGATTATCCCTGTTTCGGCGCTGGGCGGCCCAGGCAGTGTCAGAGTTGATGCTCATGTATGTGAAGTCTTGTGGCTTTCGCCCCGCACGGCCCCCTGGGGCACAGCCATTCCGATATGCCTCGCCTGCTCCACGTAAAATCCACTCTGTTGTATCACTAAGGCGTCAGAGACCAAGCTGAGACACGAGCCACACCTTGGGCCAGGACAAGTCCACACTCGCCCTGTTCACTGATTAGACACAATAGCCGTGTGCAGGGACAATGGTCCATTCCTCAAAACAATACCTGGAACAGTGTGAGACAGCGTTGGGGAGGTCCGTCCACTCTCTAATGGCCACCTGGACGCTCTTGTTCTTTAAACAGCCCTGTATGTTATGTCAGACGATTCCTTTTGATTTCTGCTCATAATTACACATAATGCTATGGTGTGACAAGCGTGAAAACATGTGGTAGAACTGGTATTTACTTTCAGTACCAGTGCAGGTTCTTGAGGTCATCTGGTTGGTTATATACATCATATATATATATATATAGAATTGGTCTCAAGTATGTAGTACTGAACACACATTGCTATAATACAATAGTTATTTTGAAATGTTTGGATGAGGCTGTTCCCGTCACATCCTGCATGAACAATTAAATTCTCATAAACAGACTCAGTGCTGCAGCACACGAGACTCCAACCTCCTGTGGTGAGGTCGCCCTCGTCTCAGAGACAGGGTGCCAGGCGGGTTTTGAAGGGCTTCGTCAAGCTCGCGTCTAACGAGTTGACGTGCGCGTCCTGTCATTAGCGGCATGGCAGCCGTGGCGGAGATGGGCCGAGACGCCCTGGGGAGCGAGCGGAAGGCCAGAACGCCACGCCGCTCCGGGAGACGCCGCTCCGACAGCCAGAGGCCTGAAGCTGACAGCTCTGAGGAGCGCGGCAGCGGAGCCGCGGGGCAGAACGTGGCCGTTGGCCCACTGTCAAAAACCCAGAGGACAGAGATGAAAGGGGTCTGCCCACCTCGGCAAACAATGGGCCGCAATTGCAGGGTTGGAACCGGTTTGGGAAAGTTCTTGGATACTGAGAGACGTTTGACAGCAGAGAGATTTTTCAATCCACAGTTATTAACCGCCGTCATTTCCAAATGTGACAAAATGTGCTGACAAATGTGTTTTCCAGTGGTTTGTCATAGCACTATCAAAGAGTAAAAAACAGGTCATTAGTCCTAGTTAGGTAATACAGATTAATACCACAAATAGCCCTCATAATGCGTTCATGCTGGGGTCACGGCACCACCTTGGATGTGCTTTGACTAATGTCCATTTTAAACATCATCTATCTGCTGCCCTCTCCCCTTCAGTATGGCAGGAAGGGAGTGCACAGGTGGTAGATGGGTCACATATTGGGACTGAGGCTCTGTCTCCACTCAGGCATGACTTTAGTGGCTGGAGCAGGTGCGCCATGGCTGTCTCCCCCCTCCAAAACACACACACACACACACACACACACACACACTCATACTCATTTACCTGGAAGCCCCAGGCCTGGTGAGGCTCGGGGGGAGCCTTCTGCAGCCCACGCACCCATCTGAGGGACAATGAGGAGAGACGGGCTGCCACCGACCACCTGCTGTGCAGCTGCCTGGGTCCAGTTTCAGGGTCGGCTTTCAGCGGCCGTCCCCAGCAGCCCCTCAGCCTCCTGGCCGAGCTGCCCGCCGGAATGGATGGGACCCGCTGTGTGCAGTTGATCATCTTCATCAGGTCCCGGTGGACCTTCTCTCATTATCCTTGGTGTCCCATCAACATTTCATAACGGAGTTCTGAAACGGCTTTTTGTTTGCCGTGTTTGCCGCGCCGGCTCAGCTTGGGGAAAGTTAGGGTTAAATAATATGTATGTGATTCTGATTCTTTGTATAAGAAACGTCTTTGTTTGTTTGCTGTGGTCTTTAAAGCATGGATGTTTCAGCGTATTGCCTCAGACAGCGGGCCTCTGGTTAATCTATGAACGCCTGAATGCAAAAATGTTTCCTCTGTGACCTAGGAGGTCAACTGTTAAATTCCTAACCTGCTCATGATAACCCATCCCATTATAATGGGCATTGTTTGTTAAAGCTCTGAAGTTAGACATGGCTGGCAATGTGGAAAAGCACAGTAATTATTATTATAGTAATTAAATATTACATAACATACAGAGAACGACATAACGACTAGACCTCAGAAGGGTGACAATATGATTTGGAATGTTTGACTTTATACATACAGGAACTGAGTTTGTGAAGAGAGGCAGAATGAGAAGGCTTCACTGTGGTAGATATACGCACAGATACACCTGGGGAACAATACAACAAAATGCTAAAGCCAGCAGAAGGAGCAGTGCCAAAGTGGGGAGGACGAATGTGGATAAACTAAAGCAGTGCAGCGCTGTGTCCTGGGAAGAGCCCCACTACTGGAACAGCCTGCGCATGGCCGAGCGTAGCCCTAATCAGCAAATGTCTGTTGTGCAGGCCTGGAGTGTCTGTTGTGCAGGCCTGGGGGAAGGGTTCAGGGGGATTAGAGGAGATCTCCCCACACACTGATTTGATGCTGATCAATGATTTGCGATATGGTCCTCTTACCCTAAAATTACCATCTCTATAGGGCAGCACGTGGAGAGCATGGGGGCTGGGGTAGAGACAAGCTCATTTCCTCTGTAGTGCCGGGGTGGGTTTGATGTATAGAGCCGCTAAAAAGCTGTGATTGCACTGGCTGCCTCTCTCAGCTGTTCCATTGTCCTTAACCTGGGAGAGAGAGGCAAGAGAGGCAAGAGATGATGGAGCAGGAGAGGTCGAGGGGATGGGGGGGGGCGAGACGAGAAATGGCGGGGAAGGTGATGAGTCGTCTCTTATGAGAGGCGGGAGGCTGCAGCGTCACAGTGGCACTGATCCAGGATCTGTGATCATCAGTGGAAGAGCACTTGAGCGACTTCAGCTGCCCCCCAGCCCGGCGCACACATTCATTTGCTGCCTCTTAATTACCATCTCGGCTAAACTAACACAGGCTCTGTTGTGTTCTGTTTGCTACATTAGAGAACGGGCCTGGGGGGGGTTGTAATTAACATAGCTCACAAAAGAAGAGAGCTTTATTTTTCTTTCCTTTTTTTTTTTTAGCAGGAGGTGGAGGAGGTAGGGTAGAGACGGTGAGGCGTGAAGACGGGTCTCCGTTAACATACCAGGCCGCTCCTCAAAGCCTGTAGTAGGCAAAGACGTAATTCTGCGGATCCCCCCCATACACACGCGCGGTGGAAAGGGCAGCACAGCACCGGGGGTGGTGGGGGGGGATGGGCTACAGCTGCATCTCAGCACCTGTAACACCAGGGCCCGTGAGTCCTGCCTCACGCAGCTGCCTGAGGAAGCGGCCTGATGGGGAGGGGGAGGGGCTTCGGTTTTGGATTACAGAACCACACGCTGATGTCAGAATGGATGACCAATTAAATGAAAGTCTTTGTCAGATTCTAAAAGCCCCTAAAACCAGTGGCTCTTGATTTGATCTGGTGCATGACATGCTTGAAAAAAAGGGATTCTGGGAATGTTCTGAGATTGACATCTCGTGCAGTTACTTTCAAGTTTACAGATAAAAAGAAGACACACATGATGTTACGTTTACTGTCACTGTATTGCGTATTACAAGTGAGCAGGTAGCTAAAACGTTACCAAATATTCAACACTCCGGTAGCGGTGGATGCACTGAAGCTTAAGAGCAAATTAGCTAACATAACTCAGAGGTAACAGAACATGGCAGCAGTTGGCATTGATCTACAAGGCACTTGGGAAGTGCCCCCTGGGAAGGGCAGTTCTTTGAGTCTGTCAAATAAAGGCAATCAAAAACCTTGAAATTCATCAAGTGTGAAACAGCTAGACCTTCATGCGGAGGAAGGCCCGGGCAGAACGTCAGAGCCACTGAGTCTTTTCCACCGAGACCATGGACGGGGCGTGGACGAGGCGGCAGCCCCCGCGTCTCGGCGCCTCTCCCCAAGGCCTCAGTGGAGGTGGGTGTTGAGGTCGTACCTCTCGCAGAACTTCTCCGTCAGCGGCACGCAGGTGAGCAGCTCGCACCACTCGCACTGCAGCGGGTGGACGTAGAAGAGCAGGGCCAGCGCGGCCAGGGCGGCGCCGTAGAGCGCCAGGGACGCCAGCACCTGGCACCGCTTGCGGCACATGTCGGCGCGGCCGAAGCTGACGTAGGGCAGGAAGGCGAAGGACAGCAGCAGGCCCGAGAGGAAGCCGCACGCCTGCGCGAAGTTGTCGGTCCATGGCAGCAGGCCGAAGGCGAAGAGGACGAGCACCACACACAGCAGCTTGGCCAGAGCGCGCCACGGCCGCGCCAGGATCTGCCAGCTCTGGAAGAGCTCCACGAACAGGCAGGCCAGGATGCCGAACTGGGAGCCCGCTGGCCCCACCTGGTGGTGGCAGGCGGGAAGACAGAAAAGCAAAAACGCTGGGGTTAACTCGGCCGCAACGGGCGATTGATTCAGACGCGTCCGTCTGTGTGTGTGTGTGTGTGTGTGTGTGAGTGTGTGTGTGTGTGTGTGTGTGAGTGTGTGTGTGTGTGTGTGTGTGTGTGTGAGTGTGTGTGTGTGTGTGTGTGTGAGTGTGTGTGTGTGTGTGTGAGTGTGGAGAGCGTGCATCGGCTACTGCACCTCAGCCCTGTAGGGGAGGAAGATGGCACTGGCCAAGTTGCCCGTAATGCCGCTCAGGATGTAGATGATGGATATACGCAGCCAACCAGCCAGCTTCTCCAGATCCCTCAGGATGGTCATCTGGAAGCACACGGACACCAGGCAGTGCACAATCCTGAGGAGAGGCATAAGGGGAAGACTTCACAACAACCCCTCAGCTAGCAAGGGCTTACGCTAAAGCGCTAGCAGCCCAGGCCTGGAGCACTTACCCAGCATGCAGGAACAGCGAGAGCCACAGGCGGTAAAACTGGTCTGGGACGTCTGGGTTGAGGAAAGGTAGCAGGCCACATACATCATCCATGCAGTGCACCTGACAGAAGTCACATTTGGGAGAGCCATGTTTACCTATGAGTTTGGACTGCCACCCTGTGGTGGGCCTCCAGCTAGGAGAAGCATAGCTAAGAAGAGATTATACAATAAAGAGTCTCAGTGCTTCCCCTGCTGGTTATGTTTATGTTTACAACCTGTGCTACAAAAGACAGTAGCATGCTGGAGTGATGGGAGGGAAGTTCACCTGAGAGCAAAGCGTGGCTTCTTCATGAAAATACCCCTTCATAAAGTCACAGTACTCTCTGGATGTGATTTCACACCTGCGCACAAGAAAATCACCTTAGACAATTATCGCAAACACCACAAGACAATAATCTAAATGGAATCGCAGCTGATTGGTCCACTCTTACCTGCCTTTGGTTCCTATGCAGCACGGTCTGCCCGTGATCACACAGTCTATGTGTGGCAGGTTGGTGTGGTTCCCTGTGCTGTACCTGGTGCAGATCTGAAAGAGGAGATGCATGGTCGTTGACCCCGTCGCCGCTCCCCGGCCATAACCAGGGCAGCGATCGTGCCTGTGGCTCAGCTGTAGTAATCAATCCTTATTGATCGTGACAAATTGATCGCGTGGAACGCCGCGCTCCCTGCTGCTCCCGCCCAATCATACTCACAGGCCACTTGGTGATGTCATCGGGCCACTCGTGGGGGGCGACGGAGGCCGGCTCCAAACAGGTCCTGGCATCAAAGCGCAGGGCCGTCAGTCAGGGGCCTGTATGGCATTAGCAGGAGTGCTGAGTGTGCAGGCAGAAAGACGTTACCTGGGGTCCTGGTGGCACACGGAGCCGTGCTGACGCCTTTCACCACTCACATGTGGAACACTAGGGTGCTGCGGCCATTTCACCCACACTGCCAGTGTACTCTGAGAGAGAGAGAGAGAGAGAGAGAGAGAAGAGAGAGAGAAAGAGAGAGAGAGGCAGAGAGAGAGAGATAGAAAGAGAGAGAGAGGCAGGGAGAGGAAGAAAGAGATAAATAGTGGCAGAGAGAGAGAGACAGAGAAATAGAGGCAGAGAAAGAGATATATAGGCAGAGAGAGAGGAAGAGAGAGAGGGGCAGAGAGAGGGAGAGATGAAGAGAGAGAGAGATACAGTATATTTAATACAATAACATATTTGAGCAAAGGGTCAGCCACATGCATTTGCATAGTTCTGTCACATGAGTGAGTGATTGGCACTAACAGAACACTCCTCCTGAGAGGTCTGCAAGCATCCTGATTGGTCGTTGCGGACACAGCAGGCTGAGTGGCGCTCCGTCTCTCTCTTCTCCTGGATCAGGTCGTGCACCTGCTGGTCCTGGCGCATGCAGGGGGAGAACTTGGCTCCCAAGTGAATCAGCGCCTCCTACAGCACAGTACATGTTACTACACTGAACAACTAGAACTCATTTGAATGGCAATTCACCATTGGCTTACTGGGCTTAGACTGAGAAACGGGCCCTAACCCTGTGGAGAGACAGCAACTTACTGAGTTTGGTCCAACCCAGAAGTTCTCTTGCTGAACAAACTTGACGTTCTCATAAACTCCCTTATTCCTTAAAACCTAAAACATGAAATGAATGTATTGAATGTGCATATATATGTATTATCGTGTATTATACATTGCATAGTTATGATTACGGAAGTAATGTGAAGGGCCGACTCACAGAATCTACAGTTTCATGTTGGGAGAAGCCCACAGGTGCAATTCCATAGATGGAAACTGACAGGATGGTGATGAGCAAGTGAACAAATGTTATCCAGTATGTGAAGAAAGGCCTGTAAGCAAAAATAAAGTCTGAACATCAACATATAACTTTGAACATCGAAATACAAATGGACATGTAA